>JAMXBB010000010.1:90856521-91230562 GCA_024138015.1 Lumnitzera littorea
TATATATATATATATATATATATATATATCTATATATGCTAAGCATCCAAATTAACTATCGGAACTGCCACTACGTCCAAGCTCTCTATCTCTCTCTTCCTCTGTGCGAGTCCCCAAGACAAACTAAAACCCTAGCGAGAGAGAAATCTCAAGTTCTCACTCGGAAACCATGGATATGCAAAGTGACTTCGATCGACTCCTCTTCTTCGAGCACGCTCGCAAAAACGCAGAAGCGACTTACGCCAGCAACCCTCTTGACGCCGATGTCAGTCTCCCTCCCCCTCTCTCTCTCCTTCTTTCTCTCTCGTAACGCGATTACATATTAGCTTTGTATCATTAATCGTCGAAAATTCATTCGAAATTCAAGCTTGTAATTATCGAATAGTATAATAGTAATCGGAGGACACTTCTTGGAGCTAATCATAACGTGTCATGCTTAAATGGTACGAGTGCCTTGTAGGGTGTTTATCGTGCGGTGCCCCGCATTGAAAGTGACTTTCCCTGACGCGGCATAATGGAGTGGAGTGATCATGAGTTTGTTGAAGACACCATGGCTGATTCTCCATTATGCCAAACTCGTTTCGGGTTGGCCTGTGGGGCAGGTTAGTTTCCCTCAGGTATTGGCAAGGAGGGCTGGATCCCGGCGGCTCCGCAATCCAGTGTTGCCTGGGTTGAGGGAAAAAAAAATGATGTATTGGAAGAATGGATACCATTTTCCTTATTTAACTGATGGAAAGACATTTCTGCTGGATATTGTATTGGTCGGTTGCGGAAAACATTTTGTGTGAAATGAATGCACTTTTATACTTTTTGTCAACAAATCAATCTTTGATTCTTAAATATGTTAGTTTATGGTGGTCTGCAGAATTTAACGAGATGGGGAGGTGCATTATTGGAGCTGTCTCAGTTTCAGAGTGGTCCAGATTCAAAAACCATGGTCCAAGGTTTGTGCAAAGGAAATTACCTTTGTTGGTTATTTATTTACCCCTTGTGTTAGTCAAGATGGTATTTTGGAACTTCATGCTGTGTGTTGAGCTACCCTTGCTCTGGATTGATTAATCTTAAATTTTCAAGCCATCGTGAAACGCTGTTGGATAAGTGGGCTGGGATTTGATTGGCGGTCCAATGTTTATTGAACAGGTCTGACTTTTTTGCTATGTCGTTTCTGATGAGATTATAGAACTTTTTGAGAAAATAAAGATTGTAGAAGTTATGAATATTGTCCAATCTGCAAGGACATTAGTGTGGTGTACCAATTGAATAAGAAAAAATAAAGGCATAAATTTCCTGTTGCTCCAGTATTTATTGAATCATCTGGATATTATCAGCTAGGTTATTTATAATGAGATTAGAGATATTGAAGGGCCAGGGAAGCTTGGAGAAATGGAAAATTCTTTGTATGTTATGGAGCATTATGTTTGACACTTGAGGCAATTATATGAAAGGAAATGGCTTGTGAACGGGTTTAACCTTTTATTTTATCCCTGATTCTTTCTTCTTGGTCCTAACTCTAATGCAACAAAGATGTGATAAAGGTGATTGCTGCAATCAAAAGTTCTGCATTCTTGCAAATTCTGGTTAATATATATTTTTTGAGCTGTTCGAGAATGAAGGAGCTGAAAGAACAGCACCTCCTTAAATTCATTCTTTGAGACCAGCATGGATTCAGCTAATATTTATACAAGCACGTAAGTATGATCAATATTTCATCCCATAAATTGCCCCTAATAGTTGTAGGTTAGGATCTGTGGGGGCAATTTGCTTGGGGATCTAGGTTCAAATCCCAATGAGGCACTTAGTGTGATTACTTGCATAAGTGGAATTTAAGTGTTGCATGGGCTTTGTGGAAGGTTCATGTGCCCCGGTGTAGCCAGTCAGATTATAATCGTGTCTCTCCATTAACCATTAAAAGAAAAAAGCGCTCTTGACATCAAGGGAGAATTTGAGACTCAGAGAAGGTGACTTAACATACTCCTAATAAATATGAAGCCTGCCATTTTATTTTTACTTTTTCTAATCACTTTTAAGTGCTAAATTTGCAACAACTTTATCCTTGGGGCAAATGTAATAGCAACTTATATGTAGTACACTCTGAACATCTATGTGATAATCTAACTTTCTGTTGCAGTGGGACCTAGTAAATATTTCCTAACATCAATACAATTAAATGAATTGCTTAACACTCCTTTGACCTCCTTCCTTCCCACACCACCCCCAAAAACAAACCCCGAAGAAGCCCTCCTAGAAAGTAGTCTTACCTTCAGGAGCCTTTTTGTTCCCCCCTCCTCTTTTTAAAGTTTTTGTCAGGAATGAGTTTTAACTTATCTCATCTATCCTTGAGAAACTAAGGCAATTCTCTTTATCTCGAGTCTTGATTGCTGTGATAATCAAGATAATCTTGAATTCCAGTGTGCTACTCCATCATACTATTTTTCTGTCACCAAACCATGCAACTCAAGATTGTTGTGATTGGAAATGCAAAGTGCAATATGTTCCTTTATTCTATTAGTATAGGCTGGTGATATATTTAGCGTCATGAGTTAGAGATTTGTTGAATCAGATGCTGTGTCAAAGCTGGAGGAGGCATTAGGGATTGATCCCAACAAACATGAAGCCCTTTGGTGTCTTGGGAATGCTCGTACTTCCCAAGCTTTTCTAATTCCAGACAAGGATGAGGCTAAAGAGTACTTTGATAAAGCAACTACTTGCTTTGAGCAGGCTATTTCCCAGGTACATTTATGTGAACATACAGTGGGCTTGCAATTTCTGTATTTCATGATTGTACATGTTTGAGAAAGAATATTTCTCTTTTATAGGATCCAAGCAACGAGCTTTATGCAAAGTCTTTAGAACTTGCTGCAAAGGTACACTTTTTTTATTCTAGGTCAAAAGTTTCTGGTTGCTTTGTTGATAGGAAATTTATTTTGAAATTTAACCACTAAAAGTTTTGTAAAATTCCTCCAAGAGTTGATCATCTTGTGATTATAAAAGCTGGTATGTTATATATCCAATTTCTCATGGGAATGCTCTAGTGTGTGTGTGGTGCAATATATATTTGTAAAGCAAGATCTTCTTCTTCAACGGTTGCTTTATAATATATGTTTGCACTTTCATGCCTACCCAAAATAAAAGAAACAGAAAGTTTTAACTCATATATTGTTTAATTAAATTACTGGTCATGCATAGGCCCCTGAACTACACACAGAAATCCACAAGTCAGCATTGGCTCAGCAAGCTATGAGTTCTGGACCAGAACCGTCTACTTCTTCTCGTCAAAAGGTAATCCTTCAACCTCTAGGTTTCCTGCACCCTTTCAATGTTTCATTCCTTCCTCTTCTTAGATGATGTTCTGTTGCTGTAGCTGCTATTGCTATTATAGTTATACTTGTAGGTTCTTGTTCCAGTGTGAATCTCGTGGAATTTATAAAGAGAAAAGTTATAAACTGCATCTGCCAGATGTAGTCCAAGTACTGATGTAAAAGGCAAATGGTGTCTTTTTAGCTTTTGTTGAATGTTTTTACCCCATTATGTAACTGAGGATCAGAAGGTGTAGCTTTGATTGTTCTATTCTGATTAGCTGTGGGAGAGAAAGATAGGGATCTTAAGGTCTCTCTTAGCTGTCTGACCATATTGTGAGGTAAAAGGGGAAACAAAAATCTAGCTTCAGATTTTCTCCGAGTCTGATGTGATTATAGGAGGAAGAGAAATACTTGGAAATTTATTAAGCCATTGAGTGGTTTATCCTATCAAATCCAGATGATCTTTTCAACATGTAAAGATTTAAATGGCAATTTAAATAAACAATGAATAATATGAAGATCTATTTGCTAGTTTAGGTCAAATGACTTAAGGGGTTAGCAAATGCAATGTGCACACGAACTATCGTGTTGAGCTGCTTCCTTGGTGTAGATTGCAGTGTTGCAGCATTTTGGGCTATCCGTGTGGTTATCTTTTGATCCCTGCATTTTTTATCTGCTGTTTGATTATATTAAGTTCTTGAGTTCATTGATGTTGTCCCCTTCAGACTTCGAAGAAGAAGAAGAACAGTGACCTCAAATATGATGTACTTGGGTGGATCATTCTTGCTGTCGGCATTGTTGCTTGGGTTGGATTTGCAAAATCCAACATGCCACCTCCACCACCTCCACAGTGATGGAATTCAGCTGTGATGCTTTACCTGTACCCAGGAAGTGAGGATGCATTATATGTGGTTTTTGATATTGGGTTTCTCATCCCATTTTTGCTAAATTTGGTGGGATGAAAGTAGTCTATCACAAAATCCATTTTTCCAGTGGCATTGGAAAATCAAAAAGCACAGCAGGCTGTTGATCTAATTAAATATCTATTCTTTTGAATTTTGATTCTCTCTTCTATTTTCCCTCCTGTATTTCCCATAATAATATATCAATCAGCAGCAGGTAGTCTGTTCATTTGATTGACTTTCCTGCAACCAGTTGTACTTGGTAGCAGATTAAGCTTTTACTTGCCTGAGTTAATTTAACAGTAATGGATGAGCCTTTTTTGGGGTTTGTTGGAACTGGATTTTGGAAAGGTTATCTTTGATAATCAACTGGATTTTGTAATGGTTATTTTTGATAATCATCCAATGTCATGCACGATACACTGGAGTGCACCCCATGAGGATCGTGATTTTAGAATCCATTTCCTTTCTTATTTTGAAGAGCCATAATTGCAATTCCTAGAGAAGACATTTTAGACTCCTTTATAATCCAGTAGTGCTTTCTAGGGCCTGGAAGAAGAAAATGAAATTTGAATGACCGCACTGGTCGTGCTCAATTGACTATAAATGTGAATGTTCGGTATGATGTGCCGTGATACTTTCTGTTTTGTTGATCCTTACTCTGTGGTTTTGTGGTTGCACGTGCTGAAAGTTTGGTACGTTTCATTTTGTTTCCGATTCCAGTCTTTTGCAATTCCTCGAGATGGACTTCAGGAAGAATCTGATTTTGCCTTTCTTTGAGGGGCAGAATTGGTTCCATTCTACCATCATTACAAGAAATTTATAAATTGGAGGATTTTATATTTTTGTTTCATTCATAAATAGGGGACACTTTTGACAAATATATGAACGTAACTAGAGATTCCATAGCCGTTTTCACGAGAATTTGGATTTGTCCATTCTATTCTAATTTATTTTATACTGTATACCAAAGGTAGCTTAAGGATAAATTGTAGTAAAAAGATTTGAAATTTTTACTCTCTTATATTTTCAAATTTTTTATTTCAGGATTTAAGTTTTCAAAAACATATCAAAATATGATATTTATTAATTTTTGCTAAGGCCAGGACACGAAATGGAAAAAGAATAAAAATAAAGTCTTAAAATGAAGAAGCCAAATGCTTTTATCTTTTTACTTTATTTTATTTTTTATTGTAGGAATTTCGGTTCACCCTTAATGACATTAGTGATAGAAAGTAACCAAGGTCCTTTGACTTATTTTTAAATACATAGGTTATATAATTAAAAAGAAAATAAAAATGTGTATTCTAAAGGGAAAAGAAAAAGGGAAATAAAACTCATGTTTCTCTAGCTTGAATTTCCTATTAACTAGTGTCCGGGTCGGCAAAAAGCAAGCATATGAAAAAAGAAACAAGTGATGAGGATTACTATTATTTATTTTAAATTGGGGTGAGTATCTCGTACGCTATTTGACTTGGTAGATTTTAGGGGGTAAAGGTATGCATAGTTCCATCCACTGTTCAAATCGCGTTTATATCTCCTATAACATATTTACCTAATTAAAAAAAAAAAAAAACTGTAGAATATAAAAAGTGGAAGAACCACCGTACATTCATTTATAGGCTATACAGGTTGGCTACAAGCCAAATACAACGCACAACCCGTACAAAAGGTAAAAACAAGAGAATACAAGTAAAAACAAGAAAATACAGCCACTAAACTATACAATGAACAGCATGTATCAGCTAACTAAGCCTCGGTCTCCCCTTGTACACTCACAACACCAGAGCTTGGGACATTAACATCGGTAATGCCCAAACCATCATCATCATTAGCTCTATGTTCATCGCTATCGCCGATACCCTTCCAGCAGAGCAAGGGTTGATTCTGACGTACATGAAATGTGTCCAGAAAAAAGGACCTTTTTTTAACTCACTCAACAGCCCCTAGTATATCCTTTCAGGATGGTCCGATAATTGAATGTTGTCGTAGTTGATGACAGCTAAGGATTCATTTCTTGTTTACTCCTTTCTACATAATCAATATGCTGGCTCCTCAAATTTCAAAACCCATTCACATATTTTTCTCTGACGTTTGTAGCTATCACCAAATCAAGAATCAAGTTAAATTGTTGTGGCCACAGGCAACAAACCATTTTTCTCCATCTCATGTGCCAGTTGAATTGCCATCTCTTTTTCATCATTTTCAGTAAACCCTTGAATAATGATTTCATAATTGAAGTAATTTGGAGAGCATCCATGCTCTCTCATTTCACAGAACCATCTGTATGCATCTTTTATACGACCCTGTTTACATAGACCAATCAACATATTGCTCTATGTCCTCACATCGGGTTTCAGACTCAAGGCATCCAAAGACTTGAAAAGCTCCTCTGCCGCTTCCAACTTTCCACCTCTGCATGGTCCAGCAATTAAAACATTACAAGTAACAATGTCGACACCAAACTTCTTATCTTGCATGCACCTAAACAATGACATAGCCTTATCAAGCTGATTACTCTTGCAAAGACCATCTAACAAAATGTTGCAAGTATGAACGTTGGGTGGTTGATCACGGGCTTGCGTCTCAAAAAATAACTTCTCTGCATCCCCAATTTTACCTGCCTTAGAAAGGCCATCTATGAGGGTGCTATACGTGATAACATTAGGAGCTACACCCTTGTCACACATTCCTTGAAAGAGAATGATAGCCTCATCAATTCTTTTAACTTTACAATATCCATTAATTAATGTATTATATTTGATGACATCTGAAGCAACACCCTGGTTGCTCATTCCTTGAAAGAGAATGATGGCCTCATCAATTCTTCTAGCTTTACTGTATCCATTGATCAATGTATTATATGTAATGACATTTGGAGACTGGCCTCTTTCAACCATCAATTCAAATACTCTAAGAGCATCGTTGGTTTGGTTCTGCATACAATAACAATCTATCAGTGAATTATATGTGAATACATTAGGTTCCTCGCCTCTTCCAACCATTTCATCCACTACACACTCTGCCTCAGCTATCCATCCCTCCTCGCAAAGTGCATCCACCACTATGCTAAAGGTTTGAACATTAGGCATAATTCCCTTTTGCACCATCTCCCTCAACAATTTTCCAACATGTTCGAATTTGGCAGCAAGGCATAGACCTTGTACAATGGAAGTATAAGTGAGAACATCTGGTTTGATGCCTTCACTTACCATCCACTCCAATAGTGATGTAGCTTCTGTAAATTGACCAATGCTGCACAGACCTTTAATTAAAGATGTTTAAGTGAAGATATCTGGTCAAATCCCTCTTCTGACCATGCTAGCCAAGAGCTCCATAGCCTTTGTTGTTGAACCCTCTTTGCAGAGAGCATCAACAATTAAACTGTACGTGATTATATCCAGATGCTGGCATCCTCTTTCCTCCCACTTCTCGAGCATACCGATGGCCAATTCAACATTGCCTGTTCTGCTCAAGCACTTAGTTATGGCACCATAAGTAACTGGATTCGGCACAACCCCCGTTTCCTGCATGTTCTTCACCAACTCGACAACTTGACTGCAATTACCTTGAGCGGAAATCCCATTGATCAGAGTGGCGAAGGTCACGATGTCAGGTCCAAGTCCCAGTTTGATGATTTTGCCCAAAACTGAAAGACTTAAATCGAAATGCTCTAGATGGCACAAGCAATTGATTAGGACATTTAACACATAGATATCCCGAGTTAGCCGTGACGAATCCATGCGCTCAATCAATTCAAAAGCGTGATTATACTGTTTCATTTTCACTACAGCTCCTAATAATGGAGAGAAATCAGCGGGTCGAGGCAAGGGTTTCAAATAAATCATTCGACAAAACAATAGTTCAGCTTCATGGAGACTGTTCAATCCACCACTCTTGCACTTAGTCTTAACATAATTCAATAATCGGTGGTGGTTTGGAGGTTTTAAACTAGGCTGTACGACACTAGCAAACCCTAGACATGGAAGATTAAGATAGGAGACAGAGGGAAGAAGAAAGAAGTGAACTTTACCGTTAATAAGAAGAGAACGCCAAGCCCGATTTATGGTCGTCTCAGTCTCCTCCTCCAAGCAATTTTCGATCCGTGAGTGAGGGAGTGAGAGAGAGACAGAGAGTAAGAGAAAGAGGAACCGTGTCGGCCGGTCGAGGCATTTTCAGTTTTAATTAACTATATTTGTTTTATTTTTTGTTTTTCCGAAACCATTTTAATTTATACATTCCATTTTGCATATAAAAATTACAAATGGATAAGCGTTTTTTTTTTTTCCCCTCCCAATAAAAATAGATTAGATAAGTTTGGTAAATCATATACGTGAATTTGAGATTTGAATTTATAGATATTGCTATAGTGAATATTTTTTGTTGAACCATAAAGACAAATTACAAAGCAACTTACGTGAGCAAATGATTTTTATACTATCACTTTATATATTGTCATTCTTATCAAATAAGTTTTTCACTATAATCTTTATATATTTTCATTGTTATCAATTCAAATCCTGTTTTCTTTTTTTTTTTCATGTATATTTTATAATCAGGAAAATATCTTTTTAGAAAAATAAAAAATGCATATGAAACGAACCATTTATTTGGTTATGTTTTCTATTTTATGGAATCAAAAATAAATGTATGAGCATCATATAAATTAAGAAAAAAAATCGAATAAAATATACAGACAAGAGATAAAGTTAACAGTAAATACTTTAAGAAAATATTTGGTTATGTAATTTTTATGATATTGGATACTACGATGAACTGAACAAAAAGGCCAAAATTTTGTCCCATTTAATATAAAAATAAAATTCACAAAACAAAAGCAAAAATATATTGCACTATCAAAAATGCCCCACCAAATTTATCATATATGCATAGTTTTTTTATTTAATATAAATAATTATTTTTTAATAGCTAATATATCTATGGCTTTATTGTATATAATTTCTTTAATTATATAAATTTAATAATCCATTCAAACTGTATTTCAAATAATATAATAATATAATTAAAATATATATTAAATAATATTAAGGGTATAAATGTTAAAATATAAGAACAAGTTCAATATTTATGTATATCAAATAGGGGACAATATGAAATTTTGTATTTAATATCATGTAAACCAAACAAAATATAATAAATTTATACTTATCTTGTTCAGTGTTTTTTATCTATCCAATTCTCTTTATTTAGTGTTACCTAAGATTTAGATAAGGGGAAATTAGTTTCATCCTTTCAGATTTTTATTGAGAGATATGTATAATAAAAATCCTATTAAAGGCAATAAGATGTACTCAACTAAAGTTCCTGCACAAACCTCAGTGCTTTTAACCTTTGGTCGATAAGTCCTTTAAATCTTCGTCCGAATTCAACATTTTTATGTGAAATGATGTTGCACAAAATAATTTCATTAAGTATCTAATATGAATAAATAAGATTGTTTTTATTTTAAAATAAAAGAATAATCCATGAAACAAAGCCAGATGTAATGGACTGCTATGTAGCAACACTAGAGAGGTTGGGATGTGGGCTATAGCTCTTTAGTTAATTTCATTGCATGTTTAATTTATAGGATAAAATAAGCTAGAAATAGTTTTAGTAATAGGCTAAACAAGCATTCCTTATACTTATTTTTTAAGAGAAGGTATGCAATTAGGTTAGATAGAGTAACTCAATTTCACCTACTTTCATTTGTGATGGAAATTGATTAGGTTTATTTGTTCTATTTTTTAAATGGAGATGGGGAAGAAAAACTTAACCTTTTAAACGATTTAAATAGGTTCATCTATGAGTCAAAATATCTAGTTAGATTAAATGGGCTAAGTCACGTTAGCCTAGTCTACTTCAATTGGTGATATTAAATGAGTTGGGTTTATTTGGCCTAATCTTTAAATGGATAAAAAAAAAAATCTATCTTAATTTGCTTTTTAAATGAGTCTATCTTTAGGCCAAAATTTGTTTATATACCTTTAATTATTTTAAAATAAATAAGTAAGGAATAACTATTATCGATATGAAATTAATTAAATGTGCCATCAATCGTTTGTTTCTTGGAGACTATCAACATGGACCTACAACACATTCCCTCTCTCCGTTAATGTCATTGACGAAAATGAAGCAATCGATATATATGGAACGCTTAAAAACCTTAAGCAAACTTTAAAATATTATAAATAAAAACTTTTGCAAATTCATACGATATAAACAATAAGCAAAATATAAACAACTAATCATAACATTTTTATGAATATATTGAGAAACATAAGAGTTAGAAATCCAGTAACAGAGTAAAGTAAATTAATTAATTGCATTTTGAACAAAGCTTAAGTGTGGGTTTTGATTTTTAGAGAAGGAGAGGTGAAGAAAGGACTGTCTAGTAAAATCATTTCTACAAAAAATTATAAGGACCTAAAACGGGAAAAGAAAAAACATATATTATTTTAATAATCCCAAAAAGCATTTCTAAAAATACAATACTTGAAATTATGTGTTATAAACACAATTTTTAGTGTTGCACTATAATTAGGTTTCGAACACCTAATTTCATTGGCTTTATTTCGCAATTTTGTCGCGTGGACATTAAACTTTCTTTCTCTGCGGTTCAACCGATAAAAGTGGCTTTTTTTTTTTTTCTATTTTTTCTCAACTTTTAGCGATGGCTACTATGGTTATTGTTATTATTATTATTATTAATTCGATATGGATGTAGCATCTACATATGGTGCTACATAGCCTTATTATCTTATATTGTAAATAAAATATATAGATCGTGAAAATACATGTCAAGCCCATTCATTTAACATGATGATTTATTCAATTAATACATATTTTATATTTCTTTATATATTAGAATAAAGTCTATAAAATGAGTAAATGTGAGACAATAAGCATAAATGTATTATTTTCTTTTTTCATAATGAAGTATAAAGTTAACTTTTCGACTTTTATTTCTCCTTACTCACTCGTACAAATCTAAAGGTAAAACCTCAAATAAAAAATAATTTACACCTTCTATCACTTTATAATCACTAATCACGATAGAAAAATACTTATAAAGTGAACCATTTAGGCTATGTGTAGCACTTAAAATTTTTAAGTACTACAAATAACCTAAATGGTTTACTTTGCAAGCATTTCCCTGCAAGATGTGGTGATGGGTGGTCTTTGCTGGTTATAGGGGTCATAGAAGATATATAACACTTTCCATTTGAACTCTTATCTTTAGATTTGCATAAATAACATGAAACATAAGTTAAAAAGTTAGTTTTACATTTTTTTATGAAGAAAAAGAATGATAAATTTATGATTAGTCTTATTAGCTCATTTCATAAATTTATCCCATTATATAATAAAATATAAAATGAGCATTAATAGAGTTTATCAATAATAAAGCGAAAAGGATGTTGGATAAATGGGTTTGTTATGTGTTTTGATAGTCATATATTTTCTTTATAATATATAAATTATAATAATAATAAATAGTGTTATATAGCATAAAAATTCCATGTGGACGTTTGGGTCTTGTGTGGATACCATGCAGATGTCATGCATATAAGTATCGAAATACTTAATATAATTGACCATGGTTTCATTAAATAGTAATATAATTTAGGTATTAAATTTGACATTAACTTTATTATTGGACAAAAGAAATTGAATAGGAATATAATTGGATGAATCGTTTACCGAACTCTATAAAAATCTATACCTATTTTATAGGGTTTGAGATTGGATTTTGAGTTATAATTCAAAATTCTATAGGATTTATGATTAGGTTTTGAAACTAAAGAAAAAACCTTGGAAAATTTAATCTAAGATAAAAAATATATACTAATAAAAATATTTACTTTTAATTTCTATATAATACATAGCTTACATAAATTCTATATTATATAACACAATTATTTATCAATTTTTTTATTATGTAAATTAATAATTGTAATCCTAGTTCTTTTCATTTTTTTCTATTCTATTATGTTTTTAATCACATTTAAACCTTATAAAATTATTTTATAGGGTTTTTGAATTTTATAAACCCGTTCAAGTTTTAGTAATAATAGATTTGAATTTTATAAAATTCACTAGCCAATAGTATCCCTAAAATTGAATCTGATGCATTCGATTTATATGATTAGTGTGATTCAATGTCAGGTATTATTACCAAACTTTAAATTGCCATTATATCAATTTCTAGAAACAAGAAGACCGTGTCTTTATAGTGTTAGCTAACTCATTGGGGCCTGCATCTCCCTATTTGTCTTTTTTCTCTCTTTCTTCCTTACATAAGTTGCAATTGCGGAGACATGGATGGAGGGACGGTGGCTAACCTAAGCTGTTAAGTCTTAACTATACACGAAAGAATGTCGACATCATTGTTACAGCAAAATCCAAAAATCAACAACCTTCACGATTCTTCTCTTTCTCTCTCCTCTCGTCGAGCTTTTGCTGCTACCGAGCTCCCTCACTCTCGTTCTCTCTCCTCTAATTTCCTTACTCTCAAAACAACTCAACTCCGTATAGCAGCTCTCGCTGTTAAGCGAAGCCCTAAGCGTCTCAAATACGCCACTCCTCGCTTCTCCAAGGTCCTTCTCTATCTCTATCTCTCTCTCTCTCTCTCATAGTTATTAGTAGTGCTCCATTCTTGTTCCCGCTAATCCCATGATGCCGTGAAAAATGAATATTTAACTTCAGAGATTGATAAGTTGATAGGTTGATTTCAGTGGCGAGATGGAATCAACTTATTAAATTATAAAATTGTCGTCTACATTATTACGTTGTAATGGTTCGATCACATGTTATGGATTATAATGTTAATCTCGAGGGACTTCTTAAATTTGTTTAATAAAGAATTTTTACTTTTTAGGGCAATCATTAGTATTTCATAAGATAGACAAGTACATAAAATGGGTAAAAATCTACTGTTTTGAACTGTTAAGCGTTAACAAGTGCCTTGATAATCCATTAAAATTTTCATATAAATAAGAATCCATGTAAAATGGCATGAATTCATAAGTACTTTCTCACGATAGCATCTCTTCAGTTGTAATTGCATTAAAATTGCAGGGCCTTTTTATTATATAAAACTGTGACTTTTGATGGCTATGTTTGATATGGTTATGATGGAATCAAGTGTGATCATATGGAAGCTAAGGTGAAAATGTAGTCTATCTAGAGCCTGAGATCAGGATATGCTACAGGAAAGGACAGACAAATGTGCTGTGGTGGATGTAATCAATTATCACAGGAGCACATTGTTGTATTTGGAATTAACAACTTTTCACAGATACGTTTTCTATGGATATGATGGAGCTGATTGTAGCTGTAAAACGGCCAAGCTTGTAACATAGTCTATCTAGAGCCTTAAAAAATTGTGCTCTACCACTGGAGGGGATGAATAAATGTCGTTTGTTGGTGCTGTACTCAATTATTGCTTGAGCACAATATAGTAGTTGAAATTTGCAATTTTTTATGGATATGTTTTCTGCAGTCATGATGGAATTGGCTGTAGCCATTTGTAGCCAAACTTGAAACTCAATCTATCTAGAGTCTTAGGAATTATGATATGCTGTCAAAAAGGATGGGTAGTTGTAAACCTCTGGCTGCAGTATTATCTGAAATTTGCAACTTTTCATGCTTTTATTTTACATTGGTACTGACTCTGGCTTTATTTTGAAACATACTCTCTATAGTGCCTTAAAAATTTTGACTCACTACCAGAGGGGACAAATAAATGTGTGCTGATGCTGCAGTCAAGTACTGCATGAGCACAATTAAGTATTTGAAGTTTGCAACTTTTCATGGTTATATTTTCTATGGTAATGATGGAACTGACTATGGCTATATTGTAGCCAAACTCGAAACATAGTCTATCTAGAGCCTTGAAAATTGTGATACGCTACTGGAGGGAATGAATGAATGTGGTCTGTGGAACTGTATCACTTAGTAAATGAGCACAATGTAGTATTTGGAACTCTCAACTTCTCATAGATATATTTTCTATGGTTATAATGGAACTGACTGTATCAATATTGTGGCTGAGTTCAAGCAAGGTCAAAATTTGTGATATATAATTGATGTTGCGGTTGTGATCAATTTTTTGTGGTGATGGTCATTGGTGCATTTGAGTAGTATATTCTTCTTATCTCCTGAATGTTATGGTGAAGCAAGGTGTTATTCTTCTGCTTGTGCTCTGCTCGTACTTCCTAGTCTAGAGTGCAAGTTTTCATTGGTTTAGTTGAAATGCCTTAATTGCATCCAAAGGCACGAGCATAACATCAAAGTTTGGCTCATATTTCTCATATAGAGATATGCATACATCTTGTGAAATAGGATCTATATAGCCAAATCCACCTGAAGGTTTAGGGCTTGAGTGTTGATGTTCCTGTTGTTAATATAGAAATTAGTATATGTGCTATTGGGTTCTGCAATAAAATGGTTGGATTACCTTCTGACGATAGAGTTGGTTTGTAGCTTTGTGGATGGGGTAGCTACATATAGGTTCTGCCATTTTAATTGGGCCCTCTTTGTCCATGAATTTTCATTCTGGGTTTTCATGGAGCTGCTTGTACTTGCAGTCATATTGACATGCTTGAGAGGGTGAAATTTACCCGTGACTGTCAGACTCAGTTTCATTTGGCCAGAGAAACTGCTGGCAAAGCTAGTATCTACTCAATGTTTCATTTATTGATCATAAGGGTCCATTCATATATGAAGATGTAAATGTGGCACTGAGGTGCATGTGTACTAATAATAGGAGGGTGGCTTGCTTTACATTGAAGTTGATCCCTCTGGAGCAGATACTTGGAAGTTGGAACCAGTTATCAGTCTTCTGAAGGAGGGAGCTGTTGGAGTCATACCTACAGATACCGTGTATGATCTCTTGTCCTTTTTTGTACTTATAAAGCCATTTAGCTTGGGAGAATTCTGTAGGTTTTATCATTGGCAAGGTTCTCTTAGGAACTATAGCTTGAAAATGAAATATTAGGCTACCATAATAGCTGGCCCAAAAAAAAAAAAAAAATAAAGAGAACCACTACAACAACTTGATATTTCTTTCCTGAGATAAAATTATACATGCAACGTGGTCATTTAGTTTTCAGTAGGTTTAATTCAAAAATGATTTGTTCAGGGTATCCTTTTATGTTCTTTGCTCCTGCTGCTGAATATTTATTTGTAACTTGATGATGGGCTTGATTAAGCAGTTGTTTTATGTTACTTTTTGATTGCATTAAGAATGGCCCATATTGAACTATATCATGTAACATTCTCTTGATTGCAATAATTCTGCAGTTGATATTGCTCGACAGCTACAGCCTGCAGCCTTTGTTCTTCTTTCATTTTTCTGAATTAGCGTATATGCTTGTCAGGTGTCTGGGACAAACATCCTGCTATATATTTCTTTATCTCTCCAAACATCCTGCTTTATATCTCTTTATCTCTTATCTACGTCCTCAACAGGATTCCTCTGAAGTTTAATGGTTATGATGTTGGTTCATTTGGTTTCTGCATGTTATTAGGTATGCCATATGCTGTGATTTGAGAAGTCACTCAGCTATTGAACGTCTTCGCAGGTCGGTATAAATATGCTGCTCTGTACTCTTGACATAGAATTTCCTTTGTTTCCACCCCTCCTGCTTTTTAGATGTTAAGAAATGTGGTGTCTGTACCTTGCAGGATCAAGGGCATTGAAGATTCTAAGGTTGGGAATCTTACTATGTTTTCTGTGTAGTGTGCCCCTTTTTATGTCATGTTTTGAAAGGATGACTCCACTATTTTTATGTAGATAATTACATCACATAAAAGCATTATTTTGAATCGAATATTACTATTATGGCATGACCATTTGAATTTATCAATTGAGGCAGTGATAGAAACTGCAAAAAGATTTACACTCTCTCTCTCCCTCTCCCTCTCCCTCTCCCTCTCTCTCTCTCTCTCTCTCTCTCTCTCGTGTAACATGTCATTGGAAGCATTGAAATATCTCATTATGCTATTTGACTTTCCATTTGACCATGCAGCCTCTCAGTATTCTGTGCCGTTCCTTCCGGGACATTGATGCATATACAGTGGGGTTTCCACGTGGTGATGGTCGAGGACATACAAACATATTCCGAGTTGTTAAACACTGCCTACCTGGCCCAGTGAGATTCTACTCTTTATTTATTTATTTTTTTTAATACCCCATTTGATCCTTTTGTGGAAGGGGGCTAGTTATAGATGGGTGACATGTAAAAGGTTATTTGACTCTGTAGTGCAGTCAGCAAGTGCTTGATTAAATTCTTCTAGGGTGGTCTTTCAATCAATTATCTGTCTCTGTTGTCTCAAGGATATTGTACTACTTTTTTCCACCACTTTTTATATATAATTTCAGAGGCCTTTATCATCTGTACACTTTCATTAGTAGTACTTTTTGGCCATTTATGGATTTTTGCTGTTTGTCACTTTTACAAATTTTATTAGTAGTACTTTTGACCATTTCTATTTTTTTTTTAAATTTTAATTTAATTTAATTTTATCATTTGTAGTTTTTCATTTTTAATACCTTTTGGACATTAATGGTCTTTTAATCGTGTTAAAGAGACATGTTCTTTATGGAAAGCATAGTGAATTAAAGAGGAGTTACAAAATTTCCATGACTTAATGAAAAATGACAATTCTTTGCATTTCGATATCTTGAAGGATGTAAATCTGTTTCGACATGACATGTCATTCCTTGTAAACATGGAAAGACCATTAATGATCATACAAAAGTACAATAGTTAAAATACATTTATATAACTAAATAATAATATAATATTTACACTATTAAAATAATTTATGAATATTTGTTGTTATTATGTTAATAATCTTAAGTAAATCTATTAGTTTCATTTATATGAATGTACTTCAAAAAATAACCTGCTTATGATGTGGGGTTTAAGCTGGTTATGTGTGATTTCAATACAGTGAACAGAAGATTTAGCTTCTGAAATGTGTGCAGTAGGATTTTTCCTTGATATTGTTGAAAATTCTTTTGTTTTGCAGTACACATTCATTTTAACTGCAAGCAAAGAATTACCAAAACAGTGTGTAAGGTGTGGGACCAAAGCAGAGAAATATGCTGCCAGGAAAAATGTTGGTGTTCGTATGCCTGATGATGCCATATGTCATGCAATTTTGGAAAAAATGGATGCACCATTAATATCAACAAGGTTATTTTATTATTCATTTCCATGCTTCTCTGCATATATGCATGTGCATAGATTCATATAGTTTTAGTGCTGCTAACACTGTATATCTTTTCACCCATATGCATATACATGATATTAGTTCTTATCACGTGTGTCTCTCCAATTCATTTCTTTTCTCATATTTTATATGCCTTGTCACAGTGTGAAGTGGCCAGAGGAAAATGGATGGATGATAGATCCAGTTAAGATAGCTGAAATATATGGACGGGAGGTGTGCTTTTCTCACCTTAATCCTGGTTTTTCATGATAACTCAAGGTTAATATATTTAATTAACCAAAGTTGTGGCAATTGGAGAAGACTGCCCTAAGAATGCTTATTGCTGCTTCTTTTTTTATCCTTTTCCTGGACGAGGCACATGTGTTGCAGCTTATCTCAAGCACGTTTCAAAGACCACATGATTATAAGTAAAAGTAGGAAATCAAAATGGAAGGGGAAAAAATTACCAAGTAATTCATTGACACTTGACTAACTGCTTTGTATGCTCCCTACCTAGCGTTTCTTATGTAAAAATGTTTACTTGGTGTCTATTTCCTTTTTTATATGGATTAGTCAGTGGAAATGTAGTTTAGGAAATTAGACAAATGTTAGCTATCCATGATCATATCCTTGGCTTAATTCAAAATGCATTACACAAATCATTAAGCTATTACCTGGATTTCCACTCTGCAGCTATTGAGTTGTTCCATACTTTCAGGGCCTTGATTTTGTGGTTGACAGTGGCATAAGGGTGGCTGACCCATCGACTGTGGTTGACATGACTGGGAGTTACCCCATAGTTATTCGGCAGGGAAAGGTATTGCTTTGTATGCACTCAGATCCTTGAAAATCTGAATCTGCTATTTTTTATCTATTCATTCGTGTATTCGTCTAGGCATATTTATATATATTTAAGATTTATAATGAGGAAAATTATACTTGTTCTTTGCCTCTTTCCTAACCTATCTTTCTTGACTTCATTATGCTATTTGGGATTTTATTATGTCTTGTCCTGGACCTGTTTTTCAATTGTAGGGACCCACATTGCCCTGGATGGAAGCGGAAGACAATACAGAAGCTGCAACACAAGAAGACGATCTTATTGCGTCTGGATTAATGCAGTAAAATCAAAATTATCCACAATACAGAAGTGGCAGTTGCGATTGCTCCATAACTGCCAGATCTTAAGCTGGAAACATTTGTACATGGATCAAAAGATATGTAAATTTGTGTAAATGTTGACAAAACATTCATGCGTTGAGAATTGTTGACAGTCCTTACCCAGAATGATGCATGGCATGCATCAGTTGTTGTCTTGTACCTATGTGAAACTAGAATTACATAAGAAGTTTTGTTGGGTAAGATTTACTGTGCAACGTTCGACATACTAAGACTTATGAGTTCACTTACTAACTACAGTCGCTTTTTTTAGGTATTAAAACTGATGTTGCATTGCTGTGCTGTTCCAATGAGCACTGCCGATGTGGTCACAGCGAGAGCTGCTGCTTCTATAGTGCTTTGATTATGCTGTTTTCTTCACCCCCTGTACTAAAAATGAATGATGGTTAGCTATCATCGTCCTTCCGGCTTTGCCTGTTGACAAAGGTTGCATCAGTGTGATTCCTACATTGGATTCTACAAAACGACTCACGTTTAGGATGTGTGAAAGAAAATTTTCGGGAGTAAGTGCTTTATTTATTTATTTATTTTCGATTTTGGTTTATCTCCATTTACCATTCTTTTAATTTTTTTCAATTTACAAATTAATAGTTGAGATTGTCTAGATTTTTGAAATATCATATAATGTTATTATGATATTATATTCTTTATTAATCTCAATTGTCGATTATATATGATAATATTTTAAGAAGGTAAATTAAGAAAAGTAATTGGAGACGATCTGTTTTATCTTTATTTTTGGAAAATTAAGAGTTAAACAAGGAGAATGAAGTGTGATTAACATTAAATTTTACTTTGTATTTACTGACATATCTTGAGAAGTTGTGGCAATAGCAACTTAGGATATCGAAAAGGCCAAGATATTTGTGTTGGTATTAGGAAAAAAAAAATTTATAGTGAATATTTAAGGACAATTTTGGGTGTTACTATTTAGGAGTGTATACGAGTCAAATTACTTGTCACTTACTTAAACTTGGGTTGATATTGGCTTGATATTTATTCAAGTTCGATTAGAGAAGGGTGGGGCTTGAATTTAAGTTACTCGAGTAGTTAATTGAGTCGTGTTTAAGTTTCATGATATTTGATTTAGATTTGCTTATGAGTCTAATCGGGGTCAAATTAGATAAAAAATATTACTCGAATTCAAATTGAATTTGGATAATAATATTATTATAATTATGAAAAAAAGTAATTTTTTTGAATAATCTGGGCTGATTGAGTGATGAATCAAACTTGAACTAAAAATTCTAAATTCCATCAACTTTGTGCTCATGTTCACCACTATATTGTCGTGAGTCGACCTGTTTAGAACCCTTTCACTAATACCATCAGAGAACCTTGCAAAGAAATGATCCTGGTTTGCAGGGCCTATTGATTATAAGAGTTGTTTTATTCCAACATGAGTTTTGGGCATTGTACTTTAAAAACTGCAAAATTTGAGTATCTCCGCTATACTAGAATTACCACCGTCTCCAATTTATTGCTTCACGACAGTGTTGACGTAGCTCTAATGGTGTTGGGGAAAAGAAAATTAAATGCTTAACGTAATATAGCCAACTTTTATAGTTATATAATATTATACAAAAATTCAAAAGAATCTTGCTGAAAATGTTCACAATCGCCTTTGATAACGTAAATATAGAATTAGCAACCCAAGGTCTTGAATTGAACCTAGAAAAGTAAACTAAAAAGGGTCATTTGATAGCATGTCCATGGGACGAAGAAGAAGAAATTCGGATTCATGGAAAAACAACTACGACTTCATGATCAATTAGGAATAAATATGCCAGAAATTAAATCACATCCTATGGTTTGAATGAAGTATTTCTAATCCTGTATGTTTACAAATCACTTAAAAGTCCTATTGTTTGTATTATTGCTTCCACTACGAGTCATACGAATATCTATAGAGGGACTTTGGTAATACAACACAAATATAGAATGGTTAAATGGTTAAGTGACGCACTTAAAATATATAGGACGTGATTGAATTTTCGTATAAATCGAAATTATCCTTAAGAAAATGAACCTTTCTGCTCCTAATATATATATATATATATATAATGGAGGATTGAATGTCCTACTTGAGATGTAAATAATTTAATTGAATGTTGACATATATAATCATAGAGGACTTTCGATGTACCGATTCCTCATCAATTGGGTCTTTTAGGAAATAACACTCCATCTTATGAGTTGGAACATGTCACAACAATCTGAATGCCAGATTAAACGGATGAAAGGCAATAATTGAGGAATTATAATAACATACTTCGTTTTTTTTTTTTTTTCCCCAACTGTTATATTTACTATAATTTTAGGAGAAGAAGGAATTGAATCTAATTTATCCCCTAAAGAAATCAGTGATCAGTGTTAGATCACAAAGATCTTGATTAAAATACATTTAAAGACGACTATGAGTATTAATTGTAATATATATATAAGACATTGTTTTTAATTACATACCAAAATCACCATCGATGGACTTGTCAAGTATTTGAAATAACTCGATGTGCTTCTTTCTTAATCTTTATGGAAGTTTGCTTCGCCATTTCGAGGGAATATTATTCATCAGGAGTCCTTTACTAAACAAATTGTATTCATGCAATCACAATTAGATTTTGCATCCCTCAAAGTAAATGCAAAAATTGACCCGGTGAGGATGGCGTGTTATTGCTTATAAATATTAATTAATTATTTTATTCGTTTACTCTCAATGCATAAGGGTTTCAATTCAAGATTAATAATTTAAAAGAGGGTTACACAAGCTTGACCATGTTTTCTATTTCAATTTATTTTACGTGAAAGGTTATCTAACAAAAAAAGTTTGCATTATTAGGATGATGTACACTGTAAGTGCAATTTTTTAAATTAAAAAACTTTTGCATTTTTTATCAATGGTAACTAATGTTGTAGGGTGCCACATAAGAGATTGTGGTAGCATAAGTATGATAGAAATTTTGTACTATTCAAGCCCACTACTCTAAAATCTTGTCTATTCTAATATCACTCTCTTTCTTTCTCTCTCTGCCTTTCAAATATTTTAAGGCAAGAAACCCTAAACGCTCTTACTCTCTACTTTTGTGTTTAAGTGTTTCTCTTTAGTCAGATTCTTTCCAATGGATAAGAATGTATTGATCTTGATCTTGTTTCCTTTCGAAAGGTACACCTTTTCGAGCAGGGTGTGGCTTTAAGAAGTAAAGGAAAAAGAAAAGAATCGTGTTGTGTAAACTCTTGATGTCTTTTTTCCTTTTCATGTTCTTCTATTGATACAATGATCAATCTCTTAGATTTGTACGTGTTTGTTGTTGTAAAACTACTTTTGTCACTATTTCTGTTATTGTTGTAACAAAACCCTAGATCTAGTTTATTCAGTTAAAATTAATTGTAGATTTGCTCTTATCTAGTAATCCTCTCTTTTGATCTGGTAATCTTCTAACAATCTCGGTCCATTCCTTGTATGTTTTGGCCTTTTTGTAACAATTTCCCTTTGGTCAGAAAATTTAACCTTGTCCTTAAGGTTAAAACTTGGGTATAGTTGTTGGAATTGAGAAAAATATTTCTAACTCGTGTCTTTTGATAACAAACCTTTCCATTGTACTAAAACTTGTGGTACTAAATCACTGTTCCAAAGAATGATTCGTGAATCTAATATAGCTAGTGGTGTCAATAGAAGTGACCCTTCAATAACATCTTCTGGTAACTCCAAAGAGGGAATATCTAACCTATGAGCCTTTTTTAATAAGGATACATGAAAAACATCATGTATCTTTGAATGCTTTAGAAGTTGTAACTGATAAGCATAAGTACCAATCTTCTTGACTATCCGAAAAAGTCCATGATACCTTTTAAATAATTTGTGACCCCTCTATCCAGCCAAAGAAACTTGTTTATAAGGTTGCAATTTAACAAATATAAGATCACCAATTGCAAAAGACATATATGTCTGTTTGCAATAGTCTTCATTCGCTACTGAGCTTAATGCGACCTAGTCCTAAGTAACTTAAGTATCTTATCTCAAGTTACTAATTCTGTATCTATAGCTTCTAATTTGGAAGCACTTCGTACATAAGACGGAATTAAAGGAGAAGCTTTACCATACCCAATCTCAAATGGTGCTGTACCTGCTTCCTCATGATAAGGAGTGTTATATGAGAACTCTACCCAAGGAAAATGAGAAACCTATTTAGAAGGCAATCCATCACAAAGCACCTTAAATACTGTTAGATAGTCCTATTTAGAACCTCAGTCTGGCCATTACTCTAAGGATGATAAGAACTACTCATATGCAATCTAGTACCACGAAACGAAATGGTTCTTGCCAAAATTTGCTCAAGAAAACCGAATCTCCATTAGAAACAATGGTCCATGGAAACTTATGTAGTTTAACAACTATATTCATGAACAATTGAGCTACTTTTTTAGCAGTGAAATAATCATCTAAAGCTCCCAAATGACAATATTTTGATAATCTATCAACTACTACAAATATAGTATAATAGCCCTTAGACATAGGAAGATAAGTGATGAAATCCATAGCAATGTCTTCCTATACCTCTTTGGTATTGGTAAAGGGGTTAATAATCCTAAAGATGCTTGAGTTTTGTACTTCACCTATTGATAAACCTGGCAACGTCAAATATACTCTTTAACTTAATGTCTCATGCATTCTTAAAAAAAAAATTAGCATCTATTCATTTAAATGTCTTCAAAAACCAAAATGACTAGCACTTGGTGAAGAATGGAATTCTTATAAAGCAAGGGGTGTAATAGATGACTGTAGCACTAAAAAGATCCTTCCCTTATAAAATAGAATACCATTCTTCTAGTTTAAAGACCATTTAAGAGATATCCCCTTCTATAAATCTTGAATAAGCTATTGGAAAGTCAGAATATTATCATATTCCTTCTTTAGTATAGAGACAAAATCAAAAGCAGGTATTGATAGGCTCATGAATTATAAAAGAGTATCATGTTGTCTAGAAAGTGCATCTGCAATAATATTTTCCCGTCTACTCTTATATACAACAGAATAGTCAAAACCAATGAGTTTACTTGAATATTTCTATTGGTCAGGTGTTTGTATAACCTGGGAAACCAACTCTTTTAAACTCCTATGGTTAGTTTTGATAATAAAATGTTGACCTAACAAATATTGTTGCCATTTTTTAACTACTTCTACTATAGCGTACAATTCTCTAACATATGTTGATGCCTTAGTTAAATGGATGGTAATTTGTTGCTAAAATATGCTACTAGATGAGTTTCTTGTAGCAATACAACCCCTCTTCCTATTCTCGATGCATATGTTTCTACTATAAATTGCTTCTCAAAATCTAAAAGTGCCAACATTGCTGCTTAACTCAATGCATCCTTGAGGTTCTAAAATGCCAAAATAGCTTCTTCGATCCACTTAAATGGATTAGTCTTTAACATGTTAGTCAAATGATGAGCTATAGATGCGTATCCTTTGACAAATTGCTAGTTAACCCCAAAAAGGTTCTCGTTTGCTTAAGTGTAGTAAGCTTCTCCCATTTCATGATTGTTTTAATTTTTGAAGGGTCAGGTCGCACTTGGTTATGAGATATAATATGACCCAAATAATCAATAGTATGTTGGGCAAAAGAACACTTGCTCTCCTTAAGATAAAAATGATTATTTAATAACTTTTGGAGTACTTAAGCTAAGTGTTGCAAATGTAATTCAAAGGAACTACTGTATAGTAAAATATTATCAAAGAAAACAATGAGAAATTTCCTTAAAAAGGGTCGAAACAATGTTTTCATCATTGATTAAAATGTGGTTGGTGCATTGCTTAGTCCAAAAGGCATTACTAAGAACTCATAATGTCCTTCATAAGTCATAAATACTGTTTTTTCTACATCCTTTAGAGCCATTCTTATTTGATAGTAACTTGATCTAAGATTTAGTTTACTAAAATATTATGCGTGACACAAGTCATCAATTATCGGAATTGGAAACTAATTTCTAATAGTTTCACAATTAAGTGCCTTATAGTTAGTGCAAAAATGTTAAGATCTATCTTTCTTTTTAACTAGTAAGACAGGGGACGAATATGGACTAGTGCTTCTTTGAATAATTACTTGAGAAATCATCTCAGGTACCTATTTCTCAATTTCATTTTTTTGGAAATGTAGATATCGATATGGGCGTACATTGACTGGATTATCCCCATTGTTGAGATAGATGTGGTTGTGGAATTCTCTTGTTGGTGGCAATGATGATGGTGCTTTAAACACTCGAGAAATTTTGCCTAATAGTGATTTTAATTCACTATTGCTGGTGGTGTTCTCCAATGTGTTAAACTCTGCTATTTGAGCCACACAAATAAAAATACGCTATATCATCTTATTGCACGATTCTTCTAAGTTGATTATGGGTGATTTTAGTCATTGGTAGTCCTATATCTCTTATCAAAGTAATGATTTGATCTCCTTGAGAAAATTGCATAGTTAAGGACCCATAATCAATAGTCACTGGTCCTAACGTATACAACCACTATATACCTAAAATCGTCTATGCTCCTTATATCGATAGAATGTAGAATATTTGATAAAACTCCCAATCTTAAATGTTTAATGGCACATTGATGTACATTCCTTCACATTCCAATGTCATACTATTGCTTATCATCATTGAAAATTTTTAAGGAGATTGAACCACTAAGCCTAGTTTCTTTACAACTCACGATTGCAAAAAATTGTGTGTGTTTCTAGTATCTATTAACATTGTTAAAGGACATGTACATATCCATTAAATTTGAGAGTTCTTAGAACAAACATACCTAATAAAAGCACGATAATTGATTGTTAACATATCTTGCACTTTCCTGTCCTTTGATCCTTCAACCATTTCTTGCAATTGTCAATCCTCTCCTGTATCTTCATGCAATAATAGTAAAAATTTTTGTTTACATTTATGATATTTCTCATCACAGTTTTAACAAAGACCTTGTTCTCTTCTTGCAAGCATTTCTAACGCTAACATTTTTCGAATGGATAATGAAGTGTTTGAATTGTTTGTTTCTGATGTAGCCTGTAATGAAAGAAGTGGTTTAGAATTAAAATTTGTGTTGTTTGGTCTAGTATTTGAATTGTTGGAAATGATTGAAATGGTTTGCTAGAGGAAACAATTGATGAAGGTGGTTTAGAATTGGAAAAAGATGATGATGATGGGTAATAAAATTTGAAATTGGTTTTGCTAGCATACTCACTTTCTTGCAATTTGGTTCCAAATTGCCTTTGATAAGTTTTTAAGTCTTGCCCCTTGAACTTCCCTCCTAATATTCAACTTGAGTCTTGATAAGAAATAACTTAAGAGAAAAGAGTCTGATAATCCAACGACTCTATTTGATAGGCATTCAAATTGGGACTGATTTTCTTTAATAGTCACTATTTGCATTTGTTTTGCAAGCATTCCTTGCACATCTTTGTACTTAGAAGGACCAAATCTTTTTTCTAATGTTTTCTTGAAATCTTCCCAAGAACCAGGTTATCTATTCTTATACATCCATTGATACAAATCCAAAGTCTTCCCCTACATTACAAATGAAGTAATTGTAATGCGTTGTTCATTTAGTTTTGCATGAAATGTCAAAAATTGGTCTACTTTGAAAATCTATCCCAAAGCATCTTTGCTATTAAACTTTACTATCTCTAATTTGATACCCTTCATATACTATTCTGAAGCACCTTAATTGGCTCTAAATTATTTGCTGTATTTGTAAGATTCTAATTCTTGAACAATTCTTGTTGAGAATTTTGCAAGTGAAGTTGCATTTCTTGAAATCTTTTTTCCATTTGTTGTAAAAGATTCTATTGAAGTGCAGCTAATTGTTCTTCTAGATTATTAACTTTGGAATTAGGTGCCATGAGTTCTATTGCAAATCAATAAGAGCACCAAAATGTTAGGCCTTACACTTTTCAAGCCTACTACTCTAAAATCTCTTCTATTCTAATACCTCTCACTCTCTCTCTCTCTATGTGCCTCTTGAATATTCTAAGGCAAGAAACTCTAAACACTCTCACTTTCTACTCTTGTGTTTAATTGTTTTTCTCTCGTCAAATTCTTTTTAACTAATAAAAAAGTACTAATCTTGATCTTGTTTCCTTTCGCAAGGTATACAATGATCGATCTCTTAGATCTGTATGTGTTTGTTGTTGTAAAACTACTTTTGTAACTAATTATGTTATTATTGTAACAAAACCCTAGACCTAGTTTATTCAGTTACAATTAATTGTAAATCTCCTTAGATTTAGTAATCCTCTGTTCAGATCTAACAATCGTCTAACCATCTTGGTTTACTACTTGTACGTTTTGATCTTTTTGTAATGGTGCTACATAAGAGATTGTGGTAACATACGTATGATAGAAATTTTATATTATAAGTTCTTGAAAGCGTACTTTTAAAAAGGGAAAAGTGAAAAAAAGTTACTCAACATTTATCTTATTTTCTATTTTAGTTCTTAATGTTTCAAAAATTTCATTTCAATTTTCAACGTTTACACAAATTTCCAAATGAGTCATTATGTTAGTGTTAACACGTAGCAAAATTTAATTCGTTCATATAATTAATTTAATTAGATAAATTGATAACTAATATATATTTTAAGTAAAATTAATAAAAAATATATAAATTATTAAAAAAGCAAAAATAAAAATATGGAAAATAATACATATTGTTTAGTAATATACATATACTTATATACATATTTATATATTAATAAGTTATATAAAAAAATTGTGAAAATTCATAACAAGAAAAAACTTAAAAAATATGAAAACATTGAAATTTTGCCACCTAATGGTAGGGTGTAAGCAACTACCTCCAAGGTGGTTGGATTTTGGCTTAATTGGAGATTTAGGTTATCACCCATCTCAAAAAGTAGGTTGTATGATCTATTAGCAACTTAAGGTGGCCATCAACCACTAAGGTGGGGGGTGACCACCTATGGTTGCCAGTCAAGCGATGCCTGATAAGAGGTTACCAGCAAACCTTTACCATTGGGTGGTTAGATTTCGGCTTAATTAGAGAATTTGGTTGTACAATCCATTGGTAGCTTAAGGTAGCCATTAACCACTAAGGTAAGGGGTGGTTACCTATGGCTGCCGGTCATGTGATAACCTATAGGAGGCTAACAACCAACCACTATCATATTGTAGTTGGATTTCAGCCTAATTGGAGAAGTGAGTCATCACCCACTTTAAAAAGTGAGTCGTATGATCTATTGGCAGCTTAAGGTAGTTATCAATTGTAAATATCTTATTTTTACTCTCCTTTTTATTTAAAAATTTTTAGAATAGGATAAGATGCCCTAATTTAGAAAAAAAGCACAAAAAAAAATAGAAGAATAATAAAAAATAAAATTTAGAGAAAATCACAAAAAATTGAAATAAAAGATTTAGGAAAAATTTAGAAAATTTTAAAATATAAAAATAAAAATGAATTTTTTAGGTAGTTTAAATAGAATAAGATTTTTTTTTAAATTTAGCTTCAGTATTTTTAGGGCTTTAAATAATAAAAGAGAAGGGGAATGTTGGGCTTGGGCCTAGATTTAAATCTAGCTCAAATTGATCTAATCCATATGTGCAATTTGATTGCATACGTAAATAAGACAAAGGCCAATGGCCTAACGGTTTCATGCTTTGACTTGTACTTAGGTTCGGTTTGGAGATCTTGGATTCGAATCTCATTAAAGGCACAAGGTACCTCTTATTTTTTCTTCACAAAATACACTTGCCACATATCAAAAGATCACTAGGTTAAATGTTTGGTCATGACAAGTGGTGTTTTGTGATTAGACCACAAGCTGACGTGGTGCCACGTCAGCCATGTCATCCATGTGGAATGATATGTGTAATATACACATCAGTTGACCTACCGTGTCATCAACCACGTGTCATTTGAAGATACGTGGCACATTTCCATTGGATCACGTAACTAATGTGGTGCTACCTAAGCACATTTCCCCCCATTTTCCTCCTCTTTCCCTTCTTTTCCTACTCTTTCTCGTGTGCATCTAGCCCATACCCCTCACTTCAGCTCAATTTTTCTTGTATTTCACACACAATTTCCATAAAATTAATGATGGTTCATGTTCTCCACATAGCCTATTTTGAATTGAAGCCCAAACAAAGTCTAGATTCACATGTTTAAAGGACAAAATTGACTGGGAAAATTTAAGAAAACTTGATTTTCAATTTTTCCTTTCAATGCTGATTAACACTGTTCAAAGCTTCCATTCTACATTGTTTAGCAAAAAATGAACATTAGGGACGCATGTTTGACCAGTTCGCAAATTAAGCTTAGTCTTGCTCCATCTTTCATTGCAAATTTTGACTTCCCATCCGAGCTTTAATCTTCATAAATGTATCCTTATATTCTTGCTTCGAAGAGGATAAGAGGCTATCACCATCACATAGTTTTTTGGATTGGAACTAATCATTACTACACTTAACGAACATCACCCCCAATCTTTAATCCGATAACAACACTAATGCTTGACCTCTCTCTCTCAACCATTCCCTTTTACGATGAATTCGACCCAAAAACCTAACACCGTGCACCGCTACTGTATATAACCAAAAATCCACTCCATCCTCAACCTTTCAATGCCCACGGATAGCAAACTCTTGAGCTTTTAAAAGAAAAAAAAAAAAGAAATCTCTCAGACTCTCACACTCAACCAACCCCTTAAATCCGATCATCTCTTTCACGCCAACACCAACTACAACCCCATGCAACAACCCCTACAATAGTAGCCCGTACACGCACCAATGCCCCTTGAACCACTATGCTAGACGACCGAAGCTCCTTTCAAACACCTAGCTTACGACCACAATAATACCCCAATACAACACAATATACACAGCCAATGGCCTTGTCAAAAACCATTGATCACTCTTTGTCTAAAGCCACTTATGATCAGCAAAACACACACTACATGCACCAAAACATAACACACACAACCAATGGTAGAACCCAACTTCGACTACATTCTCTCTTGCACAATCCACTCCCAATTGCACTAACCACTGCAACCACCACACAAAATGCTAGCAACTACTACATCCCATTCTAAGCTAACCATATGGCCAGCACCTAACTTAAACACCTTTTCACCTCCACCAACCACCAGCCACTTAAACTCGACTCTACTACTACCTTCGAAACTCTAACCACCACCCAAACGAATCCTAACCATCATAGCGTTGTTGCAAGACCCCCCAAACCCAATAAAATTTACACAGAAACGCCCTCACCCGTAAAAAACTCAACTCAAAACCACCCCTATGGAGCCTTCACAAGCATCCATTTCATCCTCTTCATTGTGACTCAGATCCAACTCATTGAAGCTTTAGACCCGACTTGCGACCCACTCTATGACCTGTATGCAAGTCCTTCTGTGGTTCGACCTTATTTTAATTTCGGTCTTGTAATTTTTTATTTATTCTTGTAACTAATTGTAACCAAAAAAAAAAAAAAAAAGAAAGAAAGAAAGAAAAGAGAAACAAAAGAAAAAGAAATGAAGAAAAAAAGGGGCTTAGATTTATGTTGTTTTTTTTTATAAGAAAATAAAGAATAAAAAGAAAGGAAATAAAAAAATAATAATAAAAATGGAAAAATAAAATGAAGTAAGTAAACAAGAAAATAGATTATACCACTTAGAAAAAAAATTGATTTTATAAATAAACAAACATGAATTGACTCTTTTTCAAAAATTGGGACATTTTTAGAGCTTTCCAAAAATAGAAACCCCATTTAAGACTCTTTAGAAAATTTCCTTAAATAATATCAAACTGAGTAAAAATGTAAACTCGAACTTTTTTGTTAACTAAAATTAGCCAACTCGCCTAATGTTTCATAAAAGAACTATACATGTTTGATCCTAAATAGCAGGTACGTAGATACCTTCAAGGCGATATAAAAAAATGTAAAAAATTTCATTTTCCCTATTTTAGCTTAAATCCTTCAAATTAAAATAAATTTAATACTGATTAATTTGTTGTTCTAAAAGGTTGATTTCAAAAGATAAAACTATATTCGGAAAGTTTGTAGTACCCGTGAGGGTTTAAAAAACTTAACCATCAAACTCAATCATTGGTCTTTCAAATACCTTTTTTCTAAAAATCAGTTTACTTTATGTAAACCAATGTCTAGAGCAAAACTAAATTCACTTATTTGGTTTTGACCTAAATCATTTCTGACTCTGGTTGAGTGGTGAATCTAAAAAGTTTATAAAATTCTTTAAAAAAAAAAAAAGAAAATCCCTAGTTTTCCTTAAACCTTAGTCATGTATCAATATTAAATGGGTAGGATTTAATATTAATTGATTTAGAAAAAACTTATAAAAAACCAGAAAAAATATCAGGCTCGATAGCTTAGCGACTCCACTGGGGATGTTAAGAGGGTTAGCCATCTAATTTTTTGAATTTAAAATTAATTTTTAAAATTACCTTACTAAGTGTAATTTATTTATTTGTTATAATTTTTTGTTTATAGTTGTACTAACCTTTTTTATAGGGATATCATTATTTAAGTTTTTTGAATTGTGAATGGGGGNCCAAGCCTCTCTTCATAATGGTAAGAGTTAACAATATAATCATAGTCAGAGTCTTCATCGATAATGGATCATCATTAAATGTTTGCCCTCTTACTACCCTAGACCTATTGGGCATTGATGCGACTACGATCAAGCCGAGTTTTACAACAATCAAGGCTTTTTACAGGTCTAGGAGAGAAATCATAAGGGAAATTGACTTGCTAGTTGTCATCGCTCCATAAACTTTTAACGTTTGATTCCAAGTTCTAGACATCCTATGATCCTTCAACCTTTTATTGGGAAGGCTATGGATTCATGCAGTAGGGGCTATACCTTTAAGTTTAGATAAGAAGGTCAACTTCATCTCAAATGGCCAAGTTATAACAATTTTGGCTAACCAAGTTTATGAAATACATAAAGAAACGGTCATATCCTACATTGGCATTAAGGAGTAGGAAGATTTCAAGCTCCAAATGTTTGAAGAAACGTATATGATTACTAATCAAAAAAAGGATGAGAGACCGAAATTCAAGGAAGGGCATATTGGTACTTACAGGCTTGGCTATATTCCAACTCTGACGGAAGAGTTGCAAAACAGACAAGCGAGAGGCAAAAGAGGCAACATATTGTATCATATCACGATGACCTTTTCGTCATTGATAGAAACATTCATCTGGGTTGATGATCAAACCTTAGAATCTGCTAAAGAGGACACCTCCAGCAAGAATTAATTAGCAAGCCCATCCCGTAAGCTCTAGCACTTGAATAATTAGTTCTCCATCTCTATGAATGGTGAGAAGTCTTTTCTAGGGTAAAAGATAAAATACGGTTTAGTATTTTCTTGAGTTTTACAATAATTACCTTTAAAGATTAGAGGGAACTTGATAGAAAAGCAGAAGGCAGAAATAACCGTACTATTGTCTGAGTATCAAGATGTATTTGCATGGTCTTAAGAAGATATGTCCAAGTTAGATCCATCGATTTTGGTCTACCACTTACCTATACAAGAAGATATTATACCTAAAAAGTAGAAGCTAAGGAGATTTCGACTAGATATCTTGTTGAAAATTAAAGAAGAAGTCAAGATGTTACTAGCGGTTAGTTTCATCAAAGTGCCTGATTATCCTAAGTGGCTGACCAACATCATACCAGTGATGAAGAAGAACGGAAAAATTAGAGTGTGCATGGATTTTCAAGACCTCAATCAAGTAACACCCAAAGATAACTTCCATTTGCCCCATATTGATGTCTTGGTAGATAATATTGTAAATCCCACAAATTTAGCTATTTAAGAGTAGGATTGAACTCTAGTACTATAAATAACTGCATGAGTCGATAAGGCTAAATAAGATAAAATTTTTATTAAATTATGAAATTGAATATATTATAAGTAATAAAACCTTAAAATTTTACTTGAAACTTAAATCGCATACAAAAATCCTAAATACTATGTACGCATAAATATTCGAAATTGAACTTGAACTTGACAAAAACTCAAAAACTATAATTTTAAGCATATAAAATGAATAATTATACCTTAATAGTAATAAAAACCTAAACGAATATAATTATCGATTAAAACAGGTAATCGCGTAAAATTATTAACGAACACGTTAAGATAACTGATAAATATTATAAATATAAATGACAACAATTAAATTAATAAATTTTATAAAAGTTTCAAATAATATTTATTAATTATTATTTCATAATTTATATTTGGAAATTTCTAGTTTTCTTATTTTTTTTTCTTTTCCTTTTTCTTTTCCTACTTTTCCCTTTCTTTTCCTTTTTCTTCTTTTCTTCTTCGATTTTTTTTTTTTAATTTTTGCTACGTTGGTTCCGGTACATGAATTGCAGCTTCCCATGTGCTTAACTATCTTTTCTCATGTGTTGAATTATGTAGATGAGGACAATCAATTAAGAGATAAGCCCATCACATCAATTAAATTCTTCCTTGTGAATTACATTTTCTCTTCTCCTTTTCTTCCGCCGTATGCTTTCATCTTCTTGACCAGTTCACTGTTTTCTTAAAATTGCTCCCTTTTGTCTCAAAAAACGCACTCATTTTAACACTAAAAAAAAAAAATTTCTCTACACTTTCTTTTCTAGTTAGTCCTTTTCCTCAACTTTCTTCTTGATTTTCAATCAATATAAGAGGAAGAAGAGGAAGCATTTACCACAACCATATATCAAGGCATCAAGGAAAGAATTAAGTAGCCTTTTTTGTGTATGTATCTTGTTAAATTTCATGTATTGTATGTATATATGTATTTGGAGATGTTGTATCTTACATTAAGATTAATTGTATCATATATGTATATTTATTTTGTCTATTTTCATTACATATGTTTATATATCACGTGCCACCGAATATATATATATATATATATATATTTTTGTACGTATAAGTTACAAAAAATACTAATATAGTATAGTATATGTTATGTACATATATATATGCATATATAATAGTATTTATACTATTTATTTTTAATATGTTGATGTATATATATTATATATATATATACATATATATAGACATGGTGATATATATATACATATTGGTATATGATAGTATGTATATTAAATAATTTCAATAGAAATATATATATATATATATGTATATGAATATGGCTGTGTATATAAATATATATGAATAAATAAAAAAATAAAAATACAAGTATATATATATATATATGTACATACATATAGCATATGTAGTATAAATTAGGGTCATATTGTTTACTACATAAGTATATTTATACATATAAAAATATGTATATGAATAGTATAGTATATATAGAAATATGGGTATACCTAAATAGTATATATATAATATACTATGATATTAAATTAATAAATAAGCAAAGTAATATATATGTATATATGTACCGTAATCCTTAAAGAATTATAAAATAACTTATTTGTACAATTTAGTAAAATATAATAGTAAATATTATTATATACAAATTATGTAAAAATACAAAATAAGAAAAAAGTCGAAAATGTACAAATATTCGGAAATGCAACAATTTCTTTTGCTACCACATCAAAATTTATTAAATATAAATAAATTCGTAATTAAAAATAATAATAAAATAATTAATTAATTGAAAAATGATTAAAATATTAAAAATTGAATTAAATAGGTATTAACCCTCAAAAATCGCAAAATACGTAAATTATGATAAATGAACTCATTAATAACTCATAGATGAGTAAAAAAAACTTAAAATAGTAATTTATAGTTATTTAAGTCAAAATAACAAAATTCATAATATCTTTATATCATAATCAAATATGCGTATAACAACGTTTAAAATAGACCTTGTTACGAGAAAGTACATCCGAAAAAGATAAAAATAAGCTATAAGTTCATAAAAATCGAAGTTAAGATGAAAAAATTATATGCGATTGAAAATTTAAGATAAATCGAGAAAAATAGATAAAAAAATTTAAATTAAATTATGTCCATATCATATTTAGGTTATAGTAGGAAATTTAGGCAAATAACGATAGATATTTAGTTAATTAGAGAACCTAGTTTTTCAGAATATTTATAAGCTTTCTTATCTTTTAGATACACAATTATCAACAACTAAAAATCTCGAGGGATTAGAGAGTGAGTATTAACCTAGGTAAAGGAGTTCTTACGATCTATTATCTACTTGCTGTTTGTTATTTGTATGCTACTTGTTGGTTGATTGAATGACTGATTATTTTATGTGATATCATTTGTATGATCACTTTCTTAAACTGATAAATATAACTGTTTGACTGAAATAACTAATTATATCTATCGCATGTTTATGACCCAATTGGTATACTGATGAAGAGTGTTAGCTTTGCAGATTTTTGAGAAAAGTATTTTTGGAAAACATTCTTCCAACCTTAAATATATTTTGTATGATTTTTATGAGAGCTTGTAATGCCTGTGAATGATATTTCTATAGTTAAGGCAAAGCTAGTATAGTATCACCAATTGATTATGAGAGGACTCGCATAGTGAGATGGACTCGCTTTGTGTACTCGAGGGGCCTTTAATATGTTTGGTGACTGGTCCTTGCTGGAGTCCATCTATATTGATTGTTGATTATTGGACTAAGGTAATAGTCAAGTAACGTCTGGTGGGACGTTGCCCCTAGGCAACCTTATGGGGTTAAAGTGAGGTGCTCCGTGAGGGTAAGTATGACGGAAAAATCGTCGTGTAAAAGATGTAAATCTACATCTTCCATAGTTATCATATGTAGATAGATTATATGTATGCTATTATTGTTTGATAACTTGCTTGAACGGTAGTGGTGAGGATTGAACTTACTAAGCCGTAGTTTGCTCATTTCCCTGTAGTTTCTTTTGTAAGTACCTTTAAGCAGGGATTGGGGAAAAATCATGAGAGTAGAATACAAACTGAAAATAGGTTTGATAATACTAGAGTTGATAGAAATGTATATAATTGATATAGAAACCATTGATGTAAAAAAATTTTATATAAGATTATGTATAATATAGTATTTCTTGTAAATTATTAAGTTGTTTTATTTTATCTTAACATTTAGCAGAGGATACCAATTCTCTACGGTTTTTGTGGGCTGTGGAATATCGAATATCCATAGTCACTTATATTTTATAGCAAATTATTTAATTAAAATTGAAAACCTTAATATTTAATTATTTAGAGTATTGCAATCTTTGACTTATAAGGTGGTTTTTGTATTATGGGTGCACACATGATATGAAAAATTGAAACAATCTTACTGGGCCCCTCTGTTAGGATCATGACAAATACAGTTAGAAACCATCTTTTCTCTTATATAGGTAGATTCTCTGGATATGATCGGCTTCAAATGTCTAAAAAAGATAAGGCCAAGACAACCATCATTATAACTTGAGGCATATTCTGTTACAAAGTAATACCTTTCGGACTCAAAAATGCCGAGCCAACTTACTAGAGAGCAATGGTCACAATCTTTCATAACATGATACATAAAGAAGTTGAAGTATATGTTGATGATATAATTGCAAAATCTAAAGAAGAGAAAAATCACGTGGATAATCTAAGGATGTTGTTTGATAGGTAGAGAAAGTTCCAATTGAAGTTGAACCCAGAGAAGTGCGCTTTCGGGATAACATTAAAGAAATTGTTGGGTTTGATAATAAGCCAAATGGACATCAAAGTAGATCTTGATAAAGTCAAAACAATAGTCGACTTGCATTCTCTATGCACACTTAAAGAGGTTAGAGGCTTATTAGGTCATTTAAACTATATACCTTGGTTCATATCTCAACTTATAGATAAATGTTGTCCCTTGTTTAAGTTACTGAAGAAGAACACCAAGATAAATTGGGTTAAAGAATTCAAGGAAGCCTTTACAATAATCAAGGAATACCTCATAAACCCTCCAATTTTGGTAGCACCTAAACTTAGGAAGCCATTGTTTCTATACCTGACTATATTACCAGAGTCCATGGGGTATATGCTTAGTCAGAAAGATGAGGAAGGAAAGGAGCAGGCCGTATATTACGTAAGTAAGAAGTTTATAGAAAGGGAATAGAAATATTTTGAAATCAAACAAATGTATTACACCTTAGTCTGGGTCATGCATCAGCTCAGACAATGCATGCTTTATTACTGGATTAAATTGCTGACTTAGCATGATCCCTTGAAGTTGTAAGCCTCACAACTAGCCATTCGAGGTTTCAATCGGTTGAAAGACTCGATCAAATCTAAATTATAAAGTAAAGCTATAAATATTAGTAAAAATGATCCGGTATGTTTGCATTTAAGAAAATAAGCAATAAAATAAAAGATTATAAAAATTCCAAATTTTAAATATATAACTCGTTATTTATCGAAAATGCGGAAAATGCATTCTGATAATTACCGAATCGCTAGAGATAAATTATATGTATACTAAAAATAATAGAATGACCTAAAATTTTGCATCGTCGAAGCAACCAACAAAAACCTTAAAAGAATAATTGAAAAGATGGCTGTTACATATAAGGATTGGCATGAGATGTTACTGTTCGTACTCATGGCCTTTCGAACTTCTATCAGAACATTAATAGGGGTAACACCTTACTCTTTAGTACATGGCACCGAGGCAATATTACCAATGGAAGTTGAGATTCTATCTTTCAAGGTGCTATTAAAAACTTAGTTAGATAAGGCCAATTGGGTAAAGAAATGCATCAAGCAGTTGGATTTGATCGATGAGAAAAGATTGATAGCCCTATGTCATAATCAATGTTACCAACAAAGAATGGCTCAAGCATTTAACAAAAGGGTACAACCCTGTAACTTTAAAGAGGGTGATATACTATTGAGAAAGGCTCTCCCTAATGCATAAGACTTTAAAGGAAAATTCACTTCCAATTATAGAGGCCCTTATATTGAGAAGAGAGTATTACTAAGAGGGGCTTTAATTTTCTCACGGATGAATGGTCCAGAGTTGAGAGACCCTATAAATGCTGATGTTGTAAAATTGCATTACCTATAAAAGTCAACAGAAATTCTTACTCAAAACATGAAAATGCTAGTGATCTTAAATGTTGCTATGTTTAATTTTCATCTTCTACAAGCAAAATCGGTATCCCTAGTAGTTGTTGACATTGAAGTCAACTCCATCACGTCATCTTACTCCATTAAAAGGTCATATTCTCTTACTCCATTCAAAGCAAACCCATACATTGAAAATACGAGAAAAGATGAAAGTGAGATATAGAATATTGATAATTAACAAAATTATTTTAAATACTTTATCATGGGTTGATTCTCCTTAATGGGGAGATTTATTGTCTATTCTTCAAGGAAAGGAAAAATCTAGACAAGCAAACACCTTACAACAGATATTTACTGGTCAGCGGTAAAGAATTTAATTTAGAAAAATCTAAAAGTCAATGAGTTGATGAACGGAAACAATGGATGACATTCTATATCGGGTTAATTTCTTCTTAAAAGGGCCAGTAAAGTTTTAGGTACTTTATGTCAAGACTAGTTAGGTTGACGATAGCAAATTAGAGTTGAATCCATTTTGAAGAATAAGTTAGCTAGTTTTGATAGGACTTTTCAAAGAAAGGTTTGATGGTTTGGGTGCTATCAACAAAACTCAATAAGTACTTCTATATAATGTTAGTATATTGGTTTTAAATAGTGCATTTGCATCTCCTAAGATAGTAACTAGTATTTGGGATACTTTCCTCCTTCTTAACAGCCTTTTAGGTTCTAGCTGATTCATAGGACTTTGTACAAATTCCCTTAGGGTTCTTAGCTAGCTTGCACAATACTTACCCTTCTTCCATCTTTAGGGTCTTAGCTAGCTTTTAAAAGTGCTATCCTAACTCATTTCCTTTATGATCTTAGCCATCAATCAATCTTTCTTTTAGGGGCTTAGCCAGCCCGTAGGACATTTCCCATTACCCATACCTCCTCAGCATTTGTAGCAAGCCCACAGGGTATGTCTTGTAAATTTAAGGATGCTAGTCCCCTAGCAACATTCCTACCCAGGTTAGTGAGTTTAGAAGAGCACGATCAGGTTTCCTAAATCGATCCCAACTTAAGGTCACTTGTCTCTTATAAACGATCTTGCCTAAGTTAGTTAGCTTAGAAAAAGCACTACTAGATTTTCAAATTGATTCCCATTTAGGGTTGCTAGTCCCTGAGAGACACTATAGCATAGGTTAGTGAGCTCAAAGTAGCACAACTAGGCTTTCCAAATCGATTCTAACTTAGGGTTACTAGTCTCCTAGAGATGCTTAGGTTAGTTAACTCAAAAAAAGCACTACTAGGTTTTCCAAATCGCTCTTAACTTAGGGTTGCTAGTCCCTTAGAGATGCTCCTACTTAGATTAGTCATCTTACAAAAAGCACTACTAAGTTTTCCAAATCAATCCCAACTTAGGATTGCTAATCTAATAAAGACACTCTTGCTTAAGTTAGTCAGTTCAGAAAAAGCATTATCAGGTTTTCTAAATTGATCCCAATTTAGGGTTGCTTATCTCCTAGTGACACTCTTGCCTAAGTTAGTTAGCTTAAAAAAGGTACAGTCAGGTTTTCAAATTGATTCTCAAATTGATCCCAATATAGGGTTGCTAGTCCCTTAGAGACATTTATGCCTAGGTTAGTTAGCTTATAGGGGCACGACTAAGTTTTCAAATTGTTTCAGGGTTCTTTCTAATCTATAGGAATATTACCCTCTTTCAGTTTCTTAGCCAGCTCCTAGATCACCTCCTCTCTCTTTCATCTTTCACCATTCACCAAATCTCCAATGAACCAAGCTTATGACAGTTAGTTAATTGTAGTGCTTCTTAAGACAAATTTATGCTCAGGGTAAAAATAGTGTCTTTTATGTCTTTATAGCAAAGTTTTACTCAAACTTCACCATAAAAAGAGGTAGTTCTAGACACCTTATTTTTTTCTCTCTTTTTATTTAAAAATTTTTAAAATAAGGTAAAGGGTCCTAATTTAGGAAAAAAAAAACATAAAAAATAAAAAAAATTAGAAGAATACAAAATATAGAAAATTTAGAGAAAATCACAAAAAATTGAAAATAAAAGATTTAGGAAAAAAATTAGAAAATTTAAAAAATAAAAATAAATGAAATTTTTAGGTAGTTTAAATAAAATAGAAATTTTTTTTTAATTTAGCTTTAGTATTTTTAAGACCTTAAATAACAAAAAAGAAGGGGAATGTTAGGCCTAGCCATAAATTTAAATCTAACTTAAGTCGACTTAATTCATATGTGCAATTTGATTATAAGTGTGAACAATGCATAGGCCAATAGTTTGACGATTTCACCCTTTGACCTGCACTTAGGTTTGGTTTGGAGATCTTAAGTTTGAATCTCATCAAAAGCACAAGGTGCCTCTTATTTTTTCTTCACAAAACACATCTACCACATTTAAAAAAATCACTAGGCTACGTGTCTGGTCGTGATATGTGGCACTTCATGATTGGACCATGAGCTGATGTGACACCACACTACATGGTGCTACGTCACCATGTTATCCATGGGGCATGATACATGTCATATACACATTGGATGACCTACCACGTCATCAGCCACGTGTCATTTTAAGACATGTGGTACATTTTCACTGGATTACGCAGTTGACGTAGCACCACGTCAACACATTTTCCCCCATTTTCCTCCTCTTTCTTTTCTTTTTCTACTCTTTCTCGTACACATCTAGCCCATACCCCTCACTTCAGCTCAATTTTTCTTGCATTTCACACACAATTTCTGTAAAATTAATGATGGTTCACATTCTCCACATAGCTTACTTTTGAATTGAATCCTAAATTAAGTCTAAATTCACATGTTTAAAGGATGAAATTGACTAGGAAAATTTAAGAAAACTTGATTTTCAATTTTTCCTTTTAATGTCGATTAATGCTATTCAAAGCTTCCACTCTACGTTTTTTGGCAAAAACTGAACATCAGGGACATACATTTCATTAGTTTGCAAATCAAGCTCGGTCTTACTCCATCTTTCATTGCAAATTTTGACTTCCCATCCGAGCTTTAATCTTCATAAATGTATCCTCATATTCCTGCTTTGAAGAGGATAAGAGGCTATCACCATCATACAGTTTTTTGGACAGGAACTAATTACTACTACACTTAACGAACATCACCCTTAATCTTCAATCTGACAACAACACTGATCCTCGACCTCTCTCTCTCTTGACCATTCCCCTTTAGGACAAAGCTAACCCTAAAACCCAATTCTACACACTATTGCTGCATACAACTAAAAATCCACTACATCTTCAATCCTTTTGATGCCTACATATAGCAAACTCCTAAACACTCTCAATCTCTTAAAATAAAATAAAATAAAATAAAAGAAATCTCTCAAACTCTCACATTCGACCAACCCCTCAAATCCAATCACATTTCTCATGCCAACAACAACCATAGCCCCACATAATAGCCCTATACAATAGCAGTACGTACACTCATTGACGCCCCTTGATCTACTATGGTAGACGACTAAAGCTCCTTTCAAACACCTAATTCATGACCATAATGGCGCCTTAACACAACACTCGACACTGCCTTTGTCAAAAACCATTGATCACTCTCCATCCAAAGCCACTTACGATTAGCGAAACATACACCACACGCATCGAAACACAACATACGCAACTAACGGCCAAACCCTACTTCAACTACACTCTCTCTTACACAATCCACCCCCAACTAGACTAACCACCATTACCACTATACAAAACGCCAACGATTATCGCATCCCATTCCAAGCCAACCACACGGCTAGTGCCCAACCCAAACACTCTTTCACCTCAATTAACCACTAGCCACTCACACTTAACTCCATCGCCACCTTCAAAACCTTGGCTACCAACCAAACAAACCCCAACCACTGTAGCATTGCTATAAAACCCCCTATACCTAATAAAATTCACATAGAAATGCCTCACTTGCAAAAAGCTCGATTTGAAACCACTCTTAAGGAGCCTTCACACGCGTCTGTTTCATCCTCTTCATTATGACCTAGATTCGATCCTTTGGAGCTCTAGACCCAACTTGCAACCTACTCTATGACTCTCACGCAAGTCCTTCTTTAGTCCGGCCTTGTTTTAATTTTGGTCTTGTAATTATTTATTTATTCTTGTAACTTATTGTAACTAAAAAAAAAAAAGAGAAAGAAATGAAAGGGAAAGGAAAGAAAAAAAAAAAGGAAGTAAAAAAAGGGGCTTAAATTTATGTTTTTTTTTTCTAATAAGAAAATAAAGAATAAAAAGAAAGGAAGTAAAAGAATAATAATAATAAAAAATAGAGAAATAAAATGAAGTAAATAAACAAGGAAATAGATTTTACCACTTAGAAAAAATTGATTTTCTAAATAAACAAACATGAATCGATCCTTTTTCAAAAGGTGGGATATTTTTAGAGCTTTCCAAAAATAAAAACCCGATTTAGGACTCTTTAGAAAATTTCCTTGAATAACATTGAACCAGGTAAAAATGAAAACTTAAATTTTGCTATTAACTAAAATTAGCCAACTCACCTAAGGTTTTATCAAAGAACTACATACGTTTGATCCTGAATAGCAAATCGTAGGTACCTTCAGGGTGACGTAAAAAATATAAAAAATTCAATTTCCCGTATTTTAGCTTAAATCCTTCAAATTAAAATAAATTTAATACTAATTAAATTGTTGTTCTAAAAGGTTGATTTCAAAAGATAAAACTATATTTGGAAAGTTTATGGTGCCTATAATAGTTTAAAAAACCTAACCCTCATATTCAATCTCCTGTCTTTCAAAAACTTTTTTTCTAAAAATCAATTTTCCTCACATAAACCAATGTTTAGATCAAAACCAAATCCACTTATTTGGTTTTGAACTAAACCATTTCTTAACTCTGGTCGGGTAGTAACTCTAAAAAGTTTATAAAATTATTTAAAAAAAAAAAGGCCTTAGTTTTCCTTAAACCTTAGTTGATGATTAATATTGAATTAATAAGATTTAATATTGATCAGTTTAGGAAAAATTTATAATAAACAAGAAAAAATATCAAGCTTGACATCAACCACTAAAGTGGGGGTTAGCTATTCATAGTTGCCATTAGGTTGCAATATACTTTTTGAATTAGTCAAATTCTATTACCTTATTGTTACCTCAATGCCACGGGGTGGTTCGTGCCTACCTTTAGGGTATCAACTGATTCGCTCTCTTGGTGGTCATTGATTTGCTCCTTTAGTCTTGGGGCGACTAAATTTAATTTTTTTTTCTTTAAATTTTTACTTGCTTTTGTTTTTTTTTTTTAGAATTTAATATATTTTTATTTATTATTATATATATATAAGAGTGTATATATATTGTTACCTATATTATTTTAAAATTTTGAATTTTTTTTCTTTTTTTTTGTTTTTCCCATTTTTATTAAATTTTCATTATTTTTTTAATAGTTTCTACATTTTTATTACTTTATTTAGTTTATCAATATTTTATAATATTATCTATTTAATCAAAATACGTGGATCGATAGAAAATTGACACGTGTCATTCTACAATTCAAATTTAGCACCATTAGTGAAAAGTACTTATTTATAAATTTTTATAAACGTTGAAGACTAAAATGCAATTTTTGAAACATTAAGAACTAAAACAGATAAAGAGGTAAATGTTGAGAAACATTTTATACTTTTTCCTTTTAAAAAAATACAAGCTCTTGAAGGAATCCTAAAATATGATGGTTCATAGCTTCTCTTTCTGTAAGTTCTTAGAGAGTTGGCATATTAATAATTATAGTAATAATAATGATGATAGCAACAACTTCTAAGAGAGAAAATCCTCTCTAAGTGTGAGAGTAAACCTACACTCTATTGTGATTGTTTTCTCTTTTTCTTCACACTTTTTCCATTTCGTTGCATACTAATTTACACAAAAATCAAAATATTGCATCATGGTTTCTACTCCTTTTCCTCATTGTTTTAATTTGTTTCATTAAGGCCATTATTACTATAATTTCTCTAAATTAAACCAGTGATTTCTGCAATTGATTTCAGTAAGGAGTCATCATTGAGTACCCGATGCTATGTTTTTTATGTGATATGCACCTTTCTATTTTGTGTCTAGATTTGTCTTTTGCATCTTTTGTTGTAGTTGAATATCCATGTCATTCTTTTTCCAGCATGTAATCAATGTAGTGTCTTGTGATTTTGTTTGTATTTTGCATAAGCATTCCTGTTTTGTATCACATGCTAGCTACTACATAATTCAATAATGTTTATATACATTTTGCGATTACTTTGAATGTCCTTTATCCAATGGATACATATAAATTTCTCTTTAACATTTGTATTCACCATTCTTGTGTTTGCTCCTCTCTTTATTATGATTCTTTTATTCCTTCCTAGTCTATTTCTTTCATCTTCTTATCATTTCAACCATGAAGTCCACTGCAAGCTCAAGCAAGGTGCCTTTAGTATGTAGTGGGTGTAGAGATTTTGCTCAAGATGACCGTGACTTGGAAGAAAATGTAGAACTTATTAATGGTAATGAATATTTGATGATTGGAAGAGTNCTCTCACGCAAGTCCTTCTTTAGTCCGGCCTTGTTTTAATTTTGGTCTTGTAATTATTTATTTATTCTTGTAACTTATTGTAACTAAAAAAAAAAAAGAGAAAGAAATGAAAGGGAAAGGAAAGAAAAAAAAAAAGGAAGTAAAAAAAGGGGCTTAAATTTATGTTTTTTTTTTCTAATAAGAAAATAAAGAATAAAAAGAAAGGAAGTAAAAGAATAATAATAATAAAAAATAGAGAAATAAAATGAAGTAAATAAACAAGGAAATAGATTTTACCACTTAGAAAAAATTGATTTTCTAAATAAACAAACATGAATCGATCCTTTTTCAAAAGGTGGGATATTTTTAGAGCTTTCCAAAAATAAAAACCCGATTTAGGACTCTTTAGAAAATTTCCTTGAATAACATTGAACCAGGTAAAAATGAAAACTTAAATTTTGCTATTAACTAAAATTAGCCAACTCACCTAAGGTTTTATCAAAGAACTACATACGTTTGATCCTGAATAGCAAATCGTAGGTACCTTCAGGGTGACGTAAAAAATATAAAAAATTCAATTTCCCGTATTTTAGCTTAAATCCTTCAAATTAAAATAAATTTAATACTAATTAAATTGTTGTTCTAAAAGGTTGATTTCAAAAGATAAAACTATATTTGGAAAGTTTATGGTGCCTATAATAGTTTAAAAAACCTAACCCTCATATTCAATCTCCTGTCTTTCAAAAACTTTTTTTCTAAAAATCAATTTTCCTCACATAAACCAATGTTTAGATCAAAACCAAATCCACTTATTTGGTTTTGAACTAAACCATTTCTTAACTCTGGTCGGGTAGTAACTCTAAAAAGTTTATAAAATTATTTAAAAAAAAAAAGGCCTTAGTTTTCCTTAAACCTTAGTTGATGATTAATATTGAATTAATAAGATTTAATATTGATCAGTTTAGGAAAAATTTATAATAAACAAGAAAAAATATCAAGCTTGACATCAACCACTAAAGTGGGGGTTAGCTATTCATAGTTGCCATTAGGTTGCAATATACTTTTTGAATTAGTCAAATTCTATTACCTTATTGTTACCTCAATGCCACGGGGTGGTTCGTGCCTACCTTTAGGGTATCAACTGATTCGCTCTCTTGGTGGTCATTGATTTGCTCCTTTAGTCTTGGGGCGACTAAATTTAATTTTTTTTTCTTTAAATTTTTACTTGCTTTTGTTTTTTTTTTTTAGAATTTAATATATTTTTATTTATTATTATATATATATAAGAGTGTATATATATTGTTACCTATATTATTTTAAAATTTTGAATTTTTTTTCTTTTTTTTTGTTTTTCCCATTTTTATTAAATTTTCATTATTTTTTTAATAGTTTCTACATTTTTATTACTTTATTTAGTTTATCAATATTTTATAATATTATCTATTTAATCAAAATACGTGGATCGATAGAAAATTGACACGTGTCATTCTACAATTCAAATTTAGCACCATTAGTGAAAAGTACTTATTTATAAATTTTTATAAACGTTGAAGACTAAAATGCAATTTTTGAAACATTAAGAACTAAAACAGATAAAGAGGTAAATGTTGAGAAACATTTTATACTTTTTCCTTTTAAAAAAATACAAGCTCTTGAAGGAATCCTAAAATATGATGGTTCATAGCTTCTCTTTCTGTAAGTTCTTAGAGAGTTGGCATATTAATAATTATAGTAATAATAATGATGATAGCAACAACTTCTAAGAGAGAAAATCCTCTCTAAGTGTGAGAGTAAACCTACACTCTATTGTGATTGTTTTCTCTTTTTCTTCACACTTTTTCCATTTCGTTGCATACTAATTTACACAAAAATCAAAATATTGCATCATGGTTTCTACTCCTTTTCCTCATTGTTTTAATTTGTTTCATTAAGGCCATTATTACTATAATTTCTCTAAATTAAACCAGTGATTTCTGCAATTGATTTCAGTAAGGAGTCATCATTGAGTACCCGATGCTATGTTTTTTATGTGATATGCACCTTTCTATTTTGTGTCTAGATTTGTCTTTTGCATCTTTTGTTGTAGTTGAATATCCATGTCATTCTTTTTCCAGCATGTAATCAATGTAGTGTCTTGTGATTTTGTTTGTATTTTGCATAAGCATTCCTGTTTTGTATCACATGCTAGCTACTACATAATTCAATAATGTTTATATACATTTTGCGATTACTTTGAATGTCCTTTATCCAATGGATACATATAAATTTCTCTTTAACATTTGTATTCACCATTCTTGTGTTTGCTCCTCTCTTTATTATGATTCTTTTATTCCTTCCTAGTCTATTTCTTTCATCTTCTTATCATTTCAACCATGAAGTCCACTGCAAGCTCAAGCAAGGTGCCTTTAGTATGTAGTGGGTGTAGAGATTTTGCTCAAGATGACCGTGACTTGGAAGAAAATGTAGAACTTATTAATGGTAATGAATATTTGATGATTGGAAGAGTAATGTCAAAAAAATCTCTAAATAAAAATGAAGTCACTAATATTTTAAAAAGAGCTTGGAAAGGGTTTTGGCGAAGTTAAAATATTTATAATGGGTGTGAACCTATTCCTATTTGCCTTTGAATCTTTTGAGATGGTTTAAGAAGTTTTATGTGAAGGTTCGAGGAATGTAATGAGTCATCTCTTGGTGCTAAAGGAATGGAAAGTAGATATGAGAGTTGAGGACATAGCGCTTGATTTGGTGGTTTTGGAGTTCATAGGTTCAATTAGGCCATTTATCAATAAATAATGCATACAAATTGGGTAGATTGGGGTAGATTCGATTTTTTTCTAATTGGAGTAAGGAGGAGTTTCCTTTGTGTTAAAGTCGAGGTTAAATATCATTTGCTTGTAAGGACTGGTGCTTAGATTAAATAAAAGGATGATAGTTGGTATTAGATAACTTTCGTTTAAATTTTATTTTGATTGTGGTCATTTATGGCATGTTAGTAAGCAATGTTCTTTTTTGAAGAGTATGGTTGGGGGTTTTGGACTTAATTTGAGAGCTTTTATAGTGTATGATATTAGGGTAGAATTAGGTGAGGTAGATTTTAATAGTAAAAATTATTAGGAAAATGTTGTTCCCAAGATTAATTTTAATAAAGGGAAGGCTAATGTAATAGTGTAGGATTCTTCTTTGATACCTCCCTCTAATCCTTATATTACTTTTAAGCCATCACTTAATTGTCCCCCTAAATACAAGCATCACTCCCTTTTAAACACTGCCCACAAAAATTCAACCCCATTCTTGATTATTTCTCAAACCTCATGTGGATAGCCACTTCATCCTACTTAATAAGAAACCAACCAAAGGAAAAATCAACCTCCAACAAGAAGAATAATCCACTTAGAGATCCACAAATCTTGACCAAACCTTAAACACAACATTTTGCTTAATTCTGACCCCCTCATTCAATGTACCTAGTGCTATGCATGTCAACATTAATGAAACCAATCTCCACTAAATTTATGAGTAGAATTAGGGGATGATAGCTATATCCATGAGGAAGGGAAGAAAATAAAGACTTTTTGTATTAATACGTTTAGATTGTGAAGAGGCTCCTAAAGAAAGAGTTAAGGAAGAACAAAAGGTTGTAGAAAATACTAATGGACAACAAGGGGGCAACCATTGACAATTCTTGTTTTTCCACACTTATGCCGGCTTTCAACAAACTGTCTCTTAAGAGACACGTGCAAGATGAAAATATTGGTATAAATAAGAAAGCTAAATTTGTCATAGAACAAAAGCAAAATATTATGCATAAAGATGCTAAGAATGAAGGGTGAGGAAGGGTTAGAAATATGTGGTTATAATGAAATTATTTGAGCTGCATGATATTTAGATCAAAGAGATAAAATAAAGTAATGCTAGTGGCTAGTCCTCAATAGCCATAAGGAAGCCATGAGTTTTTTTGTCTTGGATTGTCAAGGTTACGGTCACCTTCAACAATTGTAATTGTGATACCTAATAAATAAACATAATTCATGCATTATTTTCTTGATGGAGACAAAAAATCCTGAAAATAAATTTGAAAGGATTTGGAATTGCTTAAGATATCCTAAAAGTTTTTATATTCCCACTAAGGGCTTGAGTGGAGGTTTACTAATTTGGTAGAGTATACATGTATTTGTTATGTTAATATACATGAAAATTGTAGATGGTTTATTTAACCAAGATATGTTTTTGAGTGTGCCTAGTTGATGGGTTCTTTTTCTAAGTATCATGAGCCTAATGCTTATGGGGAGAAAATCAAACTATGGGATTTAGTAGTAGAGTTGTCCAATATGGTTAAAGGCCCTTGGTTGTGTGCAAGAGGTTCAATGAAATCCTTAATAATAAGGAAAAAATTTAAGGTAATTAAAGGGAGAGGTGACATATTTTAGCTTTTTAAAATATGTTTTTAATTTTGGTTCATGACATGAGTTTTGTGAGTTAGCGTTTTACTTTGTGTAATAAGCGAATTGTTGGAGATTTAGTAAAGGAATGTTTGATAGGGCCTTTGCATAAATGAATTGGCTAAATAAGTACCCAAAAACCTAGGTATTTCACAAGCCTATTATGGCATTAGATCACATTGTCCTTATTATTAGTTCGGATTTTTCTCACGTTAAAAGAAAGAAAAGATTCAAATTTGAAACTTTATGAAGAACTTTAAGGAATGTAAGAAAAGAGTTAAAACGTGTTATGGAAATGTGGAGAGAAATGCTAGTTTAATATCGGTTATTGATAAGTTGAAAGAATGCAATGAATGTTTGTTGAAGTAGAGTAAAAACACATTTCCAAATAATAGGGAAGCTATATTGAAACTTGAGGAGAGATTAGCAAGTTCTCAACTTATGCCAATAGGGGATGACTTAGAAGATGAGGAAGCCACCAAGCTTAAGTTGATGATCTATAAGCTAAGGAAGAAATTTATTGGCACCCAAGGTAGAGAATGAACTAGTTTTTGTACTGTGATCGAAACCCCTCTTTTTTTCATCATTCTATTATTAATAGAAGGTAAATAAATAACATTCTTATGATTGAAGATAACAATGGCCTCTTAGTCGAATTGGAAATGGAGATAAGGAAAATGTTTGCCGAGTAGTATGAGTAGTTTTTTAACTCATATGGATAGTAAGTTAGGGATCTTGTTTAGAGTGGGTGGATGCAGTTGTTACAAAGGAAATTGTGGACACCCCATTTTGCCCTCTTTATTTAATTTAATTTATTTATTTTTTAAGGGTCCTAATTTAGGAAAAACCAAAAAAATAAGAAATTTAGGAAAAAATTAAAAAATAGAAAAGTTAAGAAAATTATAAAAAATTAAAAGATTCAGAAAATTTAATTAATTTAGATTCGTACTTTTCACTATTGTTTATTTTTATTATTTAAAGAAAAAAAGAGAGAGTGAAGTATATGGATTGGAGCAGGTTTTAAAACCTAATTTGCATGAATGCTGAGCAGGGCCCAAGGCCCTAATTTATTTGGCAAATAGGTGAGCGGCATGTAATTTTTCTACCGCATGCATTGGGGAGTGTGGCATGTGCCCCGTACATGACCATGTGCCTGATTTTTTTCTTCTTCCTAATTTCCTCCTTGATTTCTAGTTTTCTTCTTTCTTTTTCCAAACGTAAGGAGCTATGTTCAAGGACAATTTATAGGCATTTCTCATACATTAACACCCTTTTTTTCTATAAAATCACATACTAGACACGGCTTTGTTTTGAATTAACCCATTTTTCTATCCAAATTCTTCCCCTTACATAATCGAAATTGAGCTTCAAAATTTGAAAAAAAAAAAAAATCACAATTCAAAAACCATTTAATTCAAATATTCAAATTAATGGATTTTTAGACTTTCTTTGCTTGTACAAGCTTCAAATTAATATAAAAAGAGGGGTCGAGAAAACCTTTTGATCATCAATCCTTGTCATTTCGCTCAAGAACACTTATACCACACACACTCTCTCTCACTAGTATGAATTTTCTCTCTCTAGGAGTGGCTACCTTCATAGTGGTTTTCAATGAAAACTATCACCACCAATGACTTCCCCATCCTAAAAAATGCCTACCCTTACTATCCTTGTACACCCAATGACTACTATCAAGCTTCAACCAACGTTACCATCGTCGCCTAACTCCAACGAGCCACCAAACCACCACCACTTACCAAGGTGTTGGAATTACATCCCCTCCCACCCCCTTCGACCCAAGTCCAATCCTAAACACACAAAAATCCTCTCACCCTCTTGATTCAACATTTGGATTGGCTCAAATCAACTTGACAAAGCTATTATTGAAGAGGAATTTAGAGCCAACTCGACCTAAGTTGATCTAAAGCCAACCCGAGCCAGTCTAAAGTCGACCCAGTCTACTACTTATTTATTTATTTATTTTAATTTTTTTTAATTTATTACTCATGTATTTGTAAATGTAAATAAAAAAAAAGAAAAGAAAAGAAAAGAGAAGAAATAAAAAAAAGGAAAAAAATAAAAAAGAGAAATAAAAAGAAAGAAAAAAGAAAGGAAGAGAAAGGAGTTTAGTTTTATTGCTTTTTATTTATTTATATTTTTTTTGGTAAAATGAAAAAAATATATATATAAATAAATAAAAACAAAGTTTAAAATGTTACCACTTAGAAAAACCAATTTTTCCTAAAATGAGTAAACATGAAATCATTCCCTTATTTTGAAGATTAGGATACAATTTAGAATTTTCAAAATAAAAAATATCAATTTAGGACCCTTTAGATTTTTCTCAATTAAACCCAAACCCACTTAAAATGTAAACTTGACCATTTTGTTAAAATAAAATAATCAACTCGTTACCATTTTCAAAAAAGAACTATATACGTCTGACCTCAAATAGCAAGTATATAGGCATTTATGAGGCGACTGTAAAAAATGGAAAAACCTATTTTTTCCATTTTTAGTTTAAATTACTTAAATTATTCAATTTGTTAACCAACGTTTGAATTTTGCTTTGTAGGGTAGTTTTTTTGAAAGGTAATTTTTAAGATTAAGTTTAAAATTGGAAAGTTAATGGTACCGGTAAGAGTTTAAAAAGCTTAACCTTCAGACTTGATTTTTGATTCTTAAAACCATTTATAAATTTGGTTTTATTGAAAAAACTAGTAGCTAAATTATAATCAATCTACCCAACTGATTATAATTTAAATTCGTTTCCCGACTCCAAAACATTTTCAAAATACAAAAGAACTGATTTTCTTTAAACCCTAATCGAGGATCAGTATTAAATGAGTAAGATTTAATATTGATCGGTTTAAAAAAGACTTATTTATAAAAACTAAGGAGAAAAAATCAAGCTCGACAGAAATAAATTTGTGTCTCTTTAAATTAGTTAGATACGAGGAAATTAAAGATGTAGTGTTCCGGTTAGGCTCTCTTAAATCCCTCTTTCTTGATGGCTTCCCTAGGATTTTTATCAAACCTATTAGAATATTATTAGGTCCTCTGTAATGGTTGCGATTGAGGACTTTATTTCAAATAAGTTTCCCCCACTTTTAGCCATATTAATCTGATTCTAATTCATCAATTTCAAAATTCAATCTCCCTAAGTCAGTTTAGGCTCATCAATTTATAGTAATAAAATTGACTCAAAAGTTGTGGCTAAGTGGTTGAAAATGTTCTTAGATATATTTTTTTTCAAAAAATTAGAGTGCCTTTATATTAAGACGTCTGATTGTTGATAATGTTGTAGTTATTGTTATCTGAAAAATAAGATGAGAAGTCAAATTTATATATATGTAGTTAAAATTGATATGACCAAGGCAAATGGTAAGATATAATGAGACTTTTAAAGAGCTATTATGGTTAAAATGGGTTTTGTAGAAAAATGGATTGTGTATGCAGTATCAGTTTTAGTGTAGTGATAAGTCGTAAATCTATGTGTTAGGTCAATCCTAGTATGGATATCAGGCAAGATGACTTTTTGTCCCCTTACTTGTTTATCATAGTGGCATATGTTCTTTCAAAAGGGTCAACTAAAGTCATAATGTTAATGTCTTAGAGGGTGTTTGAATTAATTCTAATTGTTTTACTCTAACTTAGCTATTATTTGCAGATAACTCCCTATTTTATGTAGAAGTTAAAGTTAGAATTGTGAGAATTTTGAAGAATATCTTAATGGAATATTGTAGGGCACTTAACTAGAACATTAATATTAGAAAATCTGCCATTTTTTAAGCAAAAATACTCCAAAGGAATGTTGTCAAGAGATAAGTGCTTTGCTACATGTACCTAGCACTTTGGACCTAAGAAGGTATCTTGTTATGCCCACAATATGGGGAATTGGAAAAAGTTATAATCTTAAGTCTTGTCAAGGAGAAGATTATAAAGAAAATTCATGGGTGGAAGCAAGGGTTACTTAATAAAGTAGAAAGGGAAATCCTTATCACGGCAATGAAAAGTGCAATTCTTGCTTAAATTTTGAGTATTTTTAAATTCCTTGTTATGTGGTGTAATTGGATAAGTTCTATATTAGCTAACTTTTGGTAAGATTAGACAGCACGAGAAAGGAAGATCTACTGGTTAAGTTGCAAAAAGATTACAAAGTTTAAAGATTTGGGCAAGAATATGTTTTGAAGACCCCTACCTACTTAATTTAAGTTTCCTCACCAAATTTAGTATGGAGGTTGGTTTAAAAGCCAAATGTCATTTAGGTAAGAATTCTAAAATGGTCAATTTTTTTAATGAGGATTTTCATTTTGCTAAGACAAATGGGAAAGCTTTTTAGGCTTAAAGTAGTCGATTAAAGGGCTATGATGTTCATTTTGCTAGGGATGGCTCTAAAGTGGGGTTAGATGGTTCCTGGTATTAAAGACTATAAATTAAGATGGGGTTATCATATTAACTAAGGATTAGAGTGCATTACATGGTAGATTTGGAATTTTTTGTTTCTAAAATAAGATGGTATGAAACATTGGCTAAATGCAAGTGAGATAAAAGCCATAGAGAGTATATCTCTACTCCATAATGGTAGAGATGATAAATTAGTATGGTCTTCTAATAGCCGTAAAGTTTGTAATGTGAAACCAATGTACTAATTCTTACACTTTACAACACAAGAAACAAATCACAGTAAAGCTTCTTTTATTTTCTTATTACTAGTTAGACATGGAAAAGAGTAGTATGGAAATACCTTACCCAAGATACATCATTTCTTCTAGAGACTATCAAAAGACATTTTACCCATCATGAACAACCTCTTTTCCAAACATGTAAGTGTTACTCTACTTTGTTCCTTTTGTGCTAAATATGAATTTGTAGAAAACATGTGTTGTTATGCTATTATTGGACTTTATGTGTTCAACTTAGTGCCCTTGGTTTAAGATTAAGAGGGGAAAGGTAACATCTTTGGTTGAATGATGTCTTTTATGGGAGAAAGGAGGGATTATGATGGTAAGGGTAGGCATGGGTAGTATGAGAAGCTTACAGAAGTCGTCTAGTTTTTATGGAATAAATGATATGATACTTTTTATGCAAAGAAGAAACCAAACCCATACACTATAGTAACTATGATATCTAAAGCTGATGGAGTGAGAAAGAAGGATTAACTAGGGTTTCATAACCTATTTTAGGGAATAACACAATAGAGGTCGAGAAAGAATACGATAAAGATGACATATTTTTATGTAAAAGGATTTTGAGTTTTATAGAAAGTGAAGCATTGAAGGAGTCTAGTCTAAGGTCTACACGCTATGGGGTAAGGCGAGATGCATGTCAGGTTGTTAGTCTTTCTTATGATGAGGGAGAGCTCAGTTCTTCAAAAATTTTAAACGAAGAGGAATAGTTACATGGTATTGTAGGTAATAATGATTCATTTGTTCGAATCAATATTAACATTTCATGGACTGACCTTTCTTAGTTTCGAGCCTAATAGGCTATGTTTCTTCAAGTAAGATTTTAAGGGGCGCAACAATTGAATGTCAAGCTTTAAAGTTTAAAGAATATACATTTTGAATTAGATTGCCTATGTTTAATTCAGGCGTTATAAATGGGTTGTCTTAGGTGACCTATGAAGTCAAGGTAGAGTTCGAGCTTTGAGTAAAAGTCATGTAGCACCATCGATAAGAAGAAAAGGTGAAGGGGCCACAACTTGTAGTGGAAGACATGACCATTGATGATGGATGGGCATTGATCGGAGTTAAAGGAGCTATTAAGTCCCACGGTTGTCGGGTGGCTACCGCTGTAGTTTAAATCTTTGTATGTAGTGCTTTAGGAGAGGATTGGAGAAGCCCTCTACATCATGCCATTTGATCCATTTTTCAAGACTAAGCTACTTGGCACAAACTTACTCAAAGGTAAGGAGAGCGAGAGAGTATGTAAGCCTAGTAATTAGAGCATCATATTTATGGGGAAGATCACAAAGAGCACAAGTAATAAGGTTAGCTGGCCTAAGAGGTTTCTTAATGGCAGCGAGCTAATCAATAATAGACTTAAACCCATAAAGATAGTTGGTGATAGGAGTTTGACTCAAGTAAAGAGTGAGCAGCCATTGCTTTAATCTCATTTCTCGAGACATAGAATTTTCAAAGAAATGTTGATGGAGGGCTGACCGTATGTCATATGCGACAATGATGTCATGTGCTTCTAATCAGATTTTATCAAAGAGTGTAGCTAAAATGGAAGCACGAATCAAATGGTTAATGCGGAGTCATTATAAGTAAGCTAGATTAGGTAGGGGAAATCCAGTAGACAGGTGGGAAATTTTAACTTATGGAGTTGTAGTAGAGCCATCAACAAAGCGGTATAAGTCCATTGAAATAATATGGGAAGACATAAGTGATAACCATAATAAGTAATTATCAAATGAGTACTTAACAGGAATGACTATGACAATGCTTATAGGGGATATGGAGGGGATGTTGAGTGGGGATACACCAGAGAAGTTAGCAGAGACAGTCGTTAATTAGGAAAGACCTAAAGAGTGGATGTATATATTATGGCTATGGTGGTTGTGATAGATAAATGTAGGGTAAGGAAGGAGGAAGGGGTCGTAATATTTTAAAGGAAGAGTGAGCTTAATGAGAATGGGTTAGTAATAGACATTGTCAGGTTGAGTATAAACAAATTTGCTTGGGTAATGGATTAGGACAAAAGAGGGGCGACATTAACATAGGTAATTAAGGACATGGTGGAATGGTATGCGGCGGTGTTCAATGGAAGAGGGAGGAATGCTTGTGATGAGTTGATGTATTGGCTAGGGTGGAGAGTTATTAAACTAACTATGATGGAAGAGTAAGGTTGATAGAGTAGGTGGAAGTAACCAGTAGGTTGAAAACCGAGGTGGGGGTCAAAAGTAGCATACTTCATGATTCAAGATGACTTGCAAGAATGAAATGTTCTCATGAAGCAAAAATAATGGCTAGTGAGATGCTCCAATGAGGAAGAAGACCTAAAATAAAATTGTTAATTTTATTAAATTAGGGTTTTTTGAGTTCCATACCATAAGCAAACATATAAAATATATATTATAATATTTCAATATAAAATATTTACAAAGAGTATAAAGTATAAATACGCAAACCTTAAGATGATTAAATGACTAAACGACTAAATAACTAAACTACCTTAAATATGTTAATTGTACATAGTAATATCAGTTACACTAGGTATTCAAACTTATTTCCTACCCCCTCCAAAAAGAATTCCAAAAGCTACTAACTTTAGTTAGAAGTATCTTTTTCTTTTCATTTTATTAAAAGAAATTCAAATCAAAATCTTGAGAAAGCAAATTAATTTCTTGACTAATTAAAAGGTTAAGGTGGTAGGATTTAAATTGGAGAGGAAAGGATTAGAATTATGTTGGAGATAAAAGACTAGAAGAGAAGCATATAAGATTGAAAGGAATTTATAAAGCAATCGAAATAAATAATCTAATTAAATATTATAATTGTGATTTTGGAAACATTTCTAATTACATGGAACATAGTTAATTTTAAATAAACTTGTTGTTTGTTAAAAAAAAAAATAGGAATCCTAAAAAGTTTACGCCTCGTATTGTATAAATATTTCAAATATTTTTTTAATGAATTTCCTTAAAGTCCTTAAATGTTTATTTTTCAAAAAATTGAGTCCTTAAATGAATTAAAAAAAGAAAGAGGTTTTGCAAAATCATAATATTGTGCTAAGGGGGGGTTTCGGCCTCTTGATAAACTTTTACATTTTGAGAGAAATATGAGATGTTGGAGGAAAGAAAACGTAAAAAGAAAGAGGAAAAAAGAAAGTATAGAGAAGAAATGACAAAGAGTTGGGTTAATAATATTAATTATCATGTCAATTTGCATTTTTTTTTTTAGATTTATCTATACATAGGTCCTTAAAATTGCTTAGATATTAAATTAAATATTATTTTACTTCTATAATGTATCTATTTATATTTCATTCGAATAATAGTTCAAGTAATTTTATGATATTTATTTTAATTTTCTATTGTCTCTCCAGGATTAAAAGTATCACTTAATATAATTTTTCTCATGTCTTAAAAGTTTAAATGAATTATCTCAAAAAATAATAATTTTTTAAAGTAATTGGATTGGGTTTAGATTGAATTGAGTATCATATAATTTTATCTATACCAGTTCATGTTACATTTGGATTATATTACTATATCTCATCCATTTCTATTTTTGTCTCTACAAATCATTTATTATGTTAGGATATAGTTGTTCTTCCATACTTTAAAAACTAGTATGTGCTATTTGCCACAAAAAAAAAAAAAAAAACCAAAAGAAATAGTAACTTCAATTAGCTCTGATTATAGTCCATATCAAAAACAAGTATGAGTAAAAATCGATAAAATTAGTTATATCTTTTGAACAAGTAGTTCATTTTGTTAGCATGCCTATTTCTATTACTTATTCCTTTTTTTTTTTTTTTTGGTAAATCACAAACTTTTGTCATAAACAAGCAATAGCAATAAGAGGAAACCAAAGAAAATAAACCAATCCTAAGACATACGTAAAAATACATATCAACTATTGATCTAACTTATTTTAACAAGATAAGTTGTCTTACTATTTCCTATGTAGAATGTTTTACCGAATGATAGTAGCAAATTATCTCATTTTTACCTATACAATAAGATAAAGAATGAAATATTCATTAGAGGAAGGAGCATGAGTAAAGACCATCCAACTATTTAATAACATCCATCAAGTTAGTTTCAATGATAATGTTATCATGACTCAAGTACTTTAGAAGTACTAGTGCAAATGCAAAACGTTATAGTTTGGTTTCTATTAGAGATTCATAAGCAATACTTTCATAAACCATCCCCTCACCTAACTCGAACCCACTACCCCTAAAACAAAGAAAAAAAAAAGTATATATATAACAAGGTTAGCTTTCTTATGTTCGTCACCATTTGTGTTGTTACAATTAAATTTAATATAATTAGTCTTGAGAGTTGACCACTTACAAGAAAATATCTCATGAGAGTGTGGTTTTTTCTTCTACAACATAGCTTAATAGTTAGCAACTTTCACCACAACTTACTCAAAGAATAAGTCCAAGGAGGGTTTAGAGAGTCATCAGGGTGGTGACTTCTGAATACTTTCAGCATACCCTATAGGTAGAGGGTAGCCTAAATTGTATGCTGGAAAAAGAAAGATCTGGGCCCTATTATAAGGTCTTGTGATAAAGATATCATGTATTTAAGTGGAGTAGGTTGTGATATCCCATGGTAAAGTCTCACATAGATTATGGGAGAATTTGGTACAGTTTATAAGGTTATGGTGGCGAGTATCTTGTTAACACAAGCTTAAAGCTTTTGGTTTGTGGTTGAAAAAGCTATTAGTGCTTGTTAGTGTAGTTATTTGTTACTTTTAGCCTAAGGCATTACAAGATGAGTCTCTAAGACTTCGAAAACTATTTAATTTCAACTAGGCTTCGTTTATAAGGCTATAATCTCTAAAGACACGTTGGGTATATTTAGGTTCAACTTGAATCAACAATTAGTCTCTAAGGCCACCCAAAGCTTGAAAAGATTAGGTCTAATGGGAAAACTATCATAGAGAATTCTCTAAAGAAGCAACTAAACTTTAAGGATGATAAGAGTTTTCCAAATCCAACTACTATCCCCATGGAATGCAAAGAACTCTAAGTAATAACAACTTGCACTTCTTATTTCTATACTAGATACCCTAATGCCCAACTTCTCTTTGATCTCGTTTATTATGAAGTCTCCTAGTTCTTCCCATGTAAATAACTACCTAGCACCACAAAATTTCTCATTAAGATGAGAAGTAATTCCTAATAACTTAACATATCGAGTTCAAAACACTAATTCCTTTTATTGTCAAACAAGCTGAGGATTTAGGTTTGATTTTCTATTAAACAAATTGGCACAAAAGAACTTAGTGCCTCTTTCACCTTCAACTAACCATATTGAATGGACTTTTGTAGCCCAAAGCATCTCTCATAGGCTAAGACTTGGTTCAATCCCTTAATTAGAAAAATTCCACATTTTAAAATCTCTTGACTATGTTTGGTGTGTGATTTCTTTTTCAAGCCCTTAATTAAAGAGGAAAGAACTTGTTTTCTTCTATAGATAATCCCAACCACCTCTCTATTACACATTTAGGCTTCTATTTGAACAAATTCATATGTTTTGGGATTCAAAAGTTCATAAAGGTCTAATTGAACTTACTAAAATTTTTAAATTAGTGGTCCACCCTATGGAGCCCTATTTTAAATTTTATTAATTCAATCTATATTAAACTTAGCTCGCTTAATATAAATTACTCAACATTAAATTAAAGAAACATTTTTCTTTAAAAAAAATGTAAAAAAAAATAATAATTTGAAGTCGCCAACTAATTAAATTGGTAAAAAAGTTAACCATTAATCTACAAATATTGTAAAAATAATTTTTAGAAAAACTAAATTCGAAGGTTAACTTATTAAGACTAAGTCACCATGTAAAGATAAAAAAACTAATAAACTTTATTTTTTTTTATAAATTTTATAAAAATACTAAGATATATACAAATATGTAAAAATATAACTAAAATGATTTTTTTATTACGAATTTTCAAGAAAAAAAAGTTTTTTTTTCTTTTAATTTTTTATATGGTTGCTCTTAAGATATCTATGTACCCATTAGTCAGGATTAAACTAACGTAGTTCTTTTTCAAAAAGATTTAATGAGTGGATTTTTTTTTTAAATTAAGTCAGATTTACGTTAGTTATCAAATTATTATTTAAAAAAACCCTAAAAGATCTAATTTTGTGAATCTATTTTTAAAAAACCCTGATTAACTAAATCTTTTTAAAAACTCTGGTTAAGATTTTTTTATTTTTTAAAAAAATACTAAACACCAAAAATTAATTTTCTAAACCCTAAATGCAAGATATACTAAAATACGTATCTTCTTCTAAGATTTGAATCTCGCAGAAAAGATATGCAACTTTTCAAAAATATGCAATTTTGGTTAAAAATACAATTTAACTAAATTTATAAAAAAAAATTACAAAGTATCTAAAAATTGCAAAATGCCATGACAATTATTAAAATTTATATAAAATAACCTGCACTAAAAAAAACAAGTTAGTAAAATAAATTAATCAACTAAAAGAACAAAATAAATAACTAAATAAAATAAATTTTTTATTACCTAAATGGGTTAAATCGTGTATGATCGGCATGTTCGTGTTGTGAACTGATCATGATTCGTGTGAGCATGTGATCGTGAAGTATAATAAACGGTGTAGTGTGTAATTAGTGTTGTTAGGACCCTAAAAGAGGCCTAGTAGGATTGGTTAAAAATTTTCATGTCACATGTGCACCCATAATATGGAAATCGCCTTACAATTTAGAGATTGCAAGACTTTAAATGATTTATCATTAGGGTTACTGTTTTTTAAGTAATTAATTTATTGTAACATATAAATATAAATAACTATGAATGTTCGATATCCCACAGTTCCTTAGAACTGTAAAGAATCAGTATTCCTTACCAAATAATAAGATAAGATATGCTAACTTTACAAAACTGTAAGAAGAATTAAATTATATTAAATTTTAGCATATAAATATTTTTTACAAAGAATGTTTATGTATTATCTTTGAAGAACTCAACTAATTCTAATACTAACATACTTATCCTTACCTTGCACTTGGTACTCGAGACTTATCACAATCCCAATATAAGTAAACTTGCAAAAAGAACTAAGGAGGAATGAGTATAAAATAGCTCGATGAATTTGTTCCTCACCATTACTGTTCAAGTAAGTTATTACACATTATTAACACACATGCAAGTTATCTACATACCAAATGAATACAAGCAACAAATCCATAGGAGTCCGAAATTACAGAAGGGGTAGAATTACGTTGTTTACACTTCGATTATCCCTTATATTTAACCGCACAAGACACCTCAGCTTATTTGCATAAGGCTACCTAGGAGCACCACCCCTGTAGGCAATACTCAACTATTACCCTAGTTGAGAAAAAAGCTCTAATCCCAAACAAGTAGATCTTAAACTAGGACCATCCACCATCTAAGTCCCCTCGGGCAACATGCGAGTCCTCACGAAATCAAAATTATCTAAGGCCTCATAAGCACAATAAAGCAAGTCCTCTTGCTATTAATTGGAGATCCCATGCTAACTTTGCCTTAACGATAAAATATCATTTCGAACACTGCTAACCCTTATCAAAATCACACAAAATACATTAAGATTAGAAAAGTTTTTTCCAAAAATACCCTTTTCAAAATTTTGCAAAGCTAGCACTCTCCATCCATACATTTACTAAGTCATAGACATGCAATAAATAGAACCAATTATTCTAGTCAGATATTTATATTTATCAATTTTAAAAATATGATCACACAAATAGTGGCATATAAGCAAAACAATCATTCAGATATACAGGCAACAACAAGCAGACAAGCAGCAAAGCATCATACAAGTAACACGTACAAACCAATAGCAGGTCATTAAAACTCCCTTACCTGGATTATTGCTTATTCTCTAAGCCTTTGAGGTTTTCAAAACTTGATAATGAAACACCTAAAAGATAGTAAACTTATAAGTATTCTGAGAAACGGATTCCTTAGTTAACTAAAAGGTTATTGTAGTTTGTCTAGTTTCTCAATATGACTCAAGTATGACGTATATAGGGTTTATCATACTTTAGTAGGATCAATCATAACTATATTCGTATATTTGTAAGTTATGATACTTAATGTACTTAGTTATTTATTTCTCTTTATTATTAGTTTACAGGTCTATTACTTAGTTATTTTACTTATTCTATTTAGTTTTATCTTACATCTTTAATCACGTGTAACATTTTCATTTTATCTCCAATATTTACAAGCTTATAGTCTTTTTTCATCATTTTCGGACGCGTATTTACACGGTGATATCTGTTTGGGACATTAAGACCCGTGTTTTATGATATGGGTTTAAATTATTGTAATTCTTAATTATTATGACTTAAATATTCATATTTATTACTTTAGTATCTTATTTTATTACTTTATGATTTAATTACTTACCATATTTTTACATTTTTATAATTTTATATTATTATTGTTATTACATGTATTTACATAAGGTTAATATAAGTTGATATATGTATTATGGGTCCATTATAAGTTTCGGCTCATACTTACATATATATGTACATTGTATATTATTACTTTATTAATTATATTATAATATATTAGATATTTATGTTATAATTCATATATATGGTAACCTTAAACTTTTACACTTATACTTCTTATACATATGTTATGTGTATGTATACTTCTAGCATACTTGTACATGTACATGTATACATACCTGTATATACATATGGTGATATACGTATTTTCGTATGTTCCTAATACACTCTTAAGAAACCTTCATATAATTCCTATTTTTACATATTATGGGTTCAATTTGTAAGCTACATGTATATATACTTACTATTTTCTTTATTTTTGGTTATGTAAATAGGGAATACTCATGTATAGGGATGTCTATACCTATGTATATGGGTTTTTCCTATTCTTACCTATATATATATATGTGTGTGTGTGTGTGTGTGTGTGTGTGTGTTTATACTATGTATTTCACCAAAATCCATACATAAACACTTCACATGTATCCATATATCATATGGACATATGTTTTTCTACTCATATACTTAAGTATTTCTATACTTATATGTATGGGTATGGAGATTCTTATTTATACTAACATATATGTACATATTATATGAAGATTCTAAAACTAATATAACATAAACAACTATTCATTTATTTAAAATAGGAGATCACATAAAAACATATATCTTCCTCTTTTGTAATATGTAAGAAGGAAAGCAAGCATATAGTGTAGTAGTTTATGGATGAGTTGTTGAAAATATGGAAGTGAAATTTAAAAGTCAAAGAAAATGAAAGAAGAAGAGGGGTCATAGTTTGGAGAAGAGGCCCAATGAGTGTTGATTTGTTGTGTTTAAATATATAGAAAAGAAAAGGAAAGGGAATTCTAGAATAGGACAAGTGGACGATTAAAAAGGAGAGGAAATGAAAAAAAAAAATCATATGAAAAATGAAAAGAAATCCATATAAAATTAAAGAGAATTCTAGATGAAAATGACACATGTTGACTTTAGTCAACACTTTGACTTGGTCAAATATTGACTTAGTCAACTTTCTCAAATTACATGTAATTAGTGCACATAAGGATGACATTAAGGATAATTAGGAGAAAAATTAAAGAAATGAAAGGAATGATAAAATTAAATGAAATAATTAATAAAAATAATCATTAAAATCTTTTTCTAAGTATTTATATCCCTTTATAAGATTTAGTATCATACTTAATATAATTAGCATAAAAAGTACAATTTATAATACTAACATTGAGTATATGTAGTATAAATATTAACTACACACTTAAACTTACATAATACTAGCTTATTTGTATAATTATAAAATTAATATTATGTATAATGTAATATTATAATTTCTAATAAATTAATTTAGTATATACACATTTATGAACAATTGAAAGTTATCTTTGTTCATTTGTTAATAATTTTATATGATTTGGCATGTTACTAAGAATATATTATCAATTAGGGTTTTTGAGTAGATTATAGCGAATTGGCACTTTTATATTCTTAAAGTTATAATTTTAGGATTTTTATCACTTTTGAACGAAATCTTTAGTGTTTAAATACATTTAGGGTATAAAATTTTTTTACGCAATTAAATCTTTGGTTGTTATCTTAGGGTTTTGATGAGGTTCAAGGTCAACTTTTACAGTTACATATATTTAAGGCTCTAAGGTCTTCGTATACGATTAAAGGTTCAATTGATAATTTAGGGTTTTTTATATTCGTTTTAGGTTTTGAATTGAGATTTTAATTGATTTTAAATCTCACTAGCTCTATTAACTTTAGGAAATCATCTATCGTTTTTGGGGTTTGATTTTATACTTAAAAGGCTAAATTTATAGGGTTTATAGGTGTGCAGTAAATTGTGTAGGAGACTGTGGATAGTGTAATGAATCTGGTGGCATCGTGTGTGGGTTGTGATTTGTGCGTATTGATTATATGTGTGTTTGTGTTAACTAATGTGTGTGTTTGACGAGTGTGTGTTTATGTTAGGACATAGTGTGTGTATGGCGTGTGCGTGTATGTTAGAGCTATGTCAAGATGTGAGGTGAATGACTATATGTGTGAGTGAAGTGTGTTAATATGTGCGTCCATAAGTGAAGCGTGCATGTGTGAAGGACGTTATGTAGTGATGTGTCATGTGTCAATGAGTGAAGTGTGTAAGTATGTGTAAATTGTTAGTGAGTGAATTGTTGTGCATGTGTTGATGGACTAGACAATGGTTGTGAATGTAAGTGTTGTGAATTTGAAAAACATGTCTTTTTATAGACTACTATCCACTATTTATAAGTCATAAATTTGGATCTTTTGGATTTTTTTTATCATAGATTTAATCTTAACAAATCTAATATTCGAAAGATATGATAATATCCAATTTGGATTCATTGAAGATTTAACTTAATTTCTAGAAATCCTACATTAATTTAGGCTTTTTATCTTGGGCCTGATTCAGCTTAACTTACTTAACCACAGCCCATAGCTCATTTAATAAATCTTGAGTTTTTTTAGTCTAATATAAATTAGATAAAAATCCTCTTTATATTGGACTGAACTAAAAAATATTTTAATAAAGCTTGACTATGACTCGGAATTTATTAAATTAAATATCTGATCCAATCCTAAATGACTCGACTCAACCATTATTCAATTTTTGTTTTTTATTTTTATTTTTCATCTTTTTTTAAATTTATTTTTCTATTTTTTCAATTCAATTTTTTTTTATTTTTCAATTTTTTACAAACTTGGCTCAAAAGTAAAAAAAAAAGACTAAAATTAAAATAAAAGGTGGTAAAAATGAGGTATCTACAACAATGAGTAGAAATAAAAAGAAATCCAAAGAAAAGAAGGGAAAAAATGATTTATACTTTTAGCATATTAATTTCGTTGAATGGAATAAGGCTGTAATATAAAATTATTATATAGATTTATTAAGTATCTATAGAATGTATATTTTTGTAAGGTGTTTTAAAGGGGAAAAAAATTAATGCTAGAATTGAATATTCATGAGTATGATAATGAATATTTATTCAATATATATTTTTTTTATAATAGGGATTTATGGGACTATAATGTAATCAAACTTCATACTAGAAGTGCTATCATAGTAAAGTTTACATGATAACGGTTTTTTTTTTTTTTTTATGATTATAATAGAGAATATAATGCTCATTGGGAAATCAACGCCAATATCATTAGGCTACAAGGGCTTTGGCTAAAAACAGCTAGTTTACTTAAAGATAACAAAGAGGAATAGAATATATATATTCTCATAATATTTTTATTACCTTATTTATGTAGAAGTTGGTTTAAGAATTTTTATTCCCCATAACTTTTCTATTTCCTCGCTATGGGGAATAGTTATTACCCTACATAAGATGAAATTTTTTATTCTATCTCTACATAAAAAGAAAAGGTTAAAATAATTGGACAATGATATCTCTAATTAATTAAGGATATATTCGTACTTTTGGTTATATTACTATATAATATTGTAATTAAAAAGATGAAGTAAGTATTAAAATAAAAATTCTCTACAATAAAATATTATACAAAATGTACACTAAAATATAAATTTTAGTTTATTCCCTATAATAATGATTATCGAGGCATATCTTTTCTATTTTCTCATTATATTCTAGAAAGCAAACGCATCGTAAGGAAATGAAAAACATTAAATCGAGACTTTTCCATTTCAATTATTTAGTTCACATTATATAAACGAAAAAAATAGAAAATATTTTCAATAGACAACATTATTCATTTTTTACTCAATAAACTTAAATGTTAGGGATGTTTTTGTAACTTTAAAACCTTTTTTCTTTATTTCCACCACGTTTACATTGATTTTGAAGAGGGATATAATGACTTAAAAAATAAAAACTAGTGATGTGTAAGATTACGTAGGGTAAGTTGGTGGTTGCTTCGAGTGGTCCGTCAGCCGTACTTGATGGAGGACTCACAAAAAAGTCTTCTATGGTGATGCGGACGGGGACTATTCGATACTAAAGTTAATAAAGAGAAAATAAAAGAGAGCGTAGTATTTAGGATGCTGAATGTGTTAAGAGCCTCACCTATTAAAAATACGTGGCATCCATGGTTTGGTTACTAGAGGGAACATGTAATGCCAGAGGGGGAACATAACAATTTTATCAGTTGGTCGGTCTTGGACAGGTTGGCAGCTATGTCTAAAACCTGGGAAGCTAACATGTCCAAGATTATAAGGCATATTGGTTGTACTACGAATGTTAAAAGGCAATTAAGGAAGAGAGAGAGTGCGAGGTTGGAGCATTACAGACACCGAGCTGCATATCAAGCACTTAGTGCATACTCGGGTGGCTAAAGCTGGCCTGAGCTAAGGAGTCGAGATGAGGTTTCCGATGATTGCTAGATGGTTTGAGTGACGAGGTGCTAAGAGTGGCCGGAACAGGTTATGTTGGATTGCGAGCAGAATGAACATAGCGAGGTGTTGAAAGGATCTTGAGCAAGTTACCTAATTAGGTTCGAGCTTGCAAGGGAGGACCAAATAGGTTATTGAAGGATACCAAGCTACACATCTTAAAAAAAGTGTTCAAGGGCCGAAGTACTTGGACTTAGGCATGAGAGCCAGAGCTCAAAATGACTTATCAACAAAAACCTAACCTTTGCATGCATCTTTCTTTATTTTCTTAAATTTTCATCATTCTCTTTGAAAACACAGAGTTTTTACTTTTTTCCATTCATCTCTGTTTGATTTACTTCCAAAACCAAATACGGTTAATCCCTTGGTCAAGGAACCGGTTGAATTAATTTCCAAGTTACGACCACATTCTTGTCCGTTAAGATATGAAAGGATAAAGAAATATCCCTTCCCGCCAAAAGCAACCGGAACGTTGCCTGAATCTCGTAGTGGTAATTGAGAGCCAGCGATTGCACGTAAGTTGTTCGAGAAAATGTCTGCAGCACAAAATCGACTTCTCACTTCACATTCAGTCCCTCTACTTGCAGAAACTATAGCCAAAACGCTTATCACCAAAGGCCTTAAACCCTTCAAAACCAAATACCCAAATCCACATTTACTCTCTAACCTTAATCCCCAAACTACCCATCTCATTTTCTCAAACCCTAGACTACCCCCACACGCTTGTTTCTCCTTCTTCACTTTTTTAAGCAATAATGATTCCACTTCTGCTCATGCTATCGATCTAGAATCCCATTTAATCTTACTTTATAGATTATATGAAGCTAGATCGTTCGTTAGTATGAAAAAAGTTTTGAACTTTGGTGTTGGGAGTGGTTGTTTCAGTGATTGTTCTGTTTCCGATGTTGTTGGGTTGATTAAAGATAAGGAAGTAGGAGGACCCAGATTCGTTTTTAAGCTCTGTGACCTGTTGTTTAGGGTTTATGCTGATAATCGGATGTTCGAAGAAGCATTAGGGGTGTTTGATTATATGGAGTGTAATAGGTTTGAAATTGATGAGAGGTCTTGTATGGTTTATTTGTTAGCTTTGAAAAGATTTAGTAGTTTAGACAGCTGCCTGGGGTTCTTTAGCAGGATGATCGAGTTGGGTTTGGCAACGGTTTTTTCGCTTACAGTGATGGTCAACTTGTTGTGTAAGAAAGGGAAGGTAGAAGATTCTAGGAAGTTGATTGATTCATTAGTTGCAAAAGGGATAAAGCCTAATGTTGTTACATATAATACTGTTATTAATGGTTATCTCAAAAGAGGGGATACGGGAGGTGTTGATGAGATTTTGAGACTGATGGATGAGAATAGGGTCCAGTACAATGCTGCTACATACACAATATTGATGGATTGGAAGGCAAGCACTGGGAAAATTGAGGAAGCTGAGGCATTGTTCGAGGAGATGCATCAGAAAGGGATTGGTTTCGATATTCATGTCTATACAATGATGATAAGTTGGCGATGTAAACGAGGAGACTTGAAAGCAGCGTTTGCTCTATTCGATGAATTAACAGAGAGAGGCCTTATTCCAAATGTTCACACTTATGGAGCTTTGATAAATGGTGTCTCTAAGGTTGGACAAATGGAGGCAGTTGATATTTTGGTTAATGAGATGCAAAGTAACGGAATCGACTTGAACTTGGTGATATATAATACCATGATAGATGGGTATTGTAGAAAAGGATTGGTGGATGAAGCTCGTAGGGTTCAAGCAATCATGGAAAACAAAGGGATTGAAGGTGATGAATTTACCTATAATACTATTGCCAGTTGCCTGTGCAGAATGAACCGACACGAGGAAGCAAAGCATCTATTATTCACTATGGAAGAAAAAGGTTTGACTCCTAATTTGGTGAATTACACTACTTTGATCAACATATATTGCAAGGAAGGAAACATGGTGGAAGCTAAAAGAATCTTTCGAGATATGCAGAACAAGGGTGAGAAACCAAATGTCTTCACTTACAATACTTTGATTGATGGGTATATTAAGCAAGGGAAGAATGATGAAGCTAATAGATTGAAGCATGAAATGGAAGCTAGAGGGATAGTGCCGGATGCATATACGTACACATCACTAATTCATGGGAAATGTATGGAGGGAAAGCTAGATGAGGCTCTAAGATTGCTTCAGGAAATGTCAGATGGGGGTATGGTCCAGAGTGAGATAACGTACACAGCAGTAATTTCAGCCCTGGCAAAGGAGGGAAGATCAGAGGAAGCTTTTGGCTTGTACGCAGAAATGCTGAAAGCAGGGTTTACACCTAGTGATACATTGTATGCATCTCTAGTAGGCAGCCTTCATAAAACCGGTAGTCAGCATTGTTGAAGGCCTCTATTGTCTTTCAATTTTGGTCTGCAGGGCTGGGAAGTTTTACATTGTTGACCATCATTTATTGTAGCGATGAAGTATAGCATTGATTATTGCCCCTTTCTTCATACATCCATTTCGCCTCTCAGGATAACATGACTTGAAGTGTTAGCTCTTGCAGTCGGAGAAAAGTTTGGAGCATCATTATATCCTCACTACCGCATCAATCAACACCTTATCTTTCATCAGGTATTATTTATCAAGAATATCTCACCTGTTGAGCATAACAAATGTCGAGGCTAACTATGTGCTTTTCTGACAACAGTATACATAAAATATGTCAATACTTGATGTTTGGGACCAATGTTAGAAAGTACTTCATATACATGTAAGAAGATGGGGGTTCTCAGACTGTCATGAAATGTATTCTTTTGGACTTCCTTCTTTTATTATGAAATAAATTAGAATGACTGCTATTAATATTCTGACATTTCCTTTCAACGTGCAATCCATATGCCATGCTTTGAGTGTGCAGCTCTTGCTGCCATATCCATGTTAGTGGTATCTCCATTTATGTTTATTCTTTGTATGGATTCTTTATATGGACTGTCTTTTGGGGTAATTGATTTGGTTGATATTAATTGAAGATAATATGTACAACAGCTATTCCTCTTTATAATGACAGTGGAAATCCTAGTGTTAGCCAGGAAGCTATAGCCAACTGCAATAACTCAAAGATTTACTTAGCATAATTTCCTTAGTCCTATACTGTAAAATCTTTATTAAGATGGAGTGACAGTACATTTATTAAGCAACCTGCATGCAAAACACAGACATTAGAACTCTTGCAACTCCTACCACAGTTTAAGGTAGGCATTCCATCCTCCTGTTATTCCCCTCCTTCAATATTTATTATACACCAGAACGTGAACATCAGTTTCCACTTTTACTGAGGAAATCTATTAGGCAATTAGCATTCCCATGGGGCCTTCAATAACATTGTCCTATATATTTAGACCATGGGTATGGTTTTTTCTCCTCATCATGGTTTTTGATAATAATTCAAGGTGAATGTATTTATTCAGCCAAAAATGGGGTAATCAGGGTTGAGTGCCCTGGGAATGTTCATTGCTGTTATTTTGGATGGGACACTTGCTCTTTTAATGTGTATTGCTGTATATTCCTAGAAATTACCAAGACCAAATTAAGAAAAATTAAGACCAAGGGAGGAAGAAAGAGTAGGTAATAAGTATCATGTTGACAACTTAAAGAACATTTCATCTTGTTCTTACTACTTTTGGCAAGCGACGGCGGTTATGTATGCGTTTCTACTTATTGTCTTATGTCGAGAGTGTGAACTAGGTATTCTCATTTATATTTTTATTCAGATCATTTGGAGACATAGCATAAGAAATAAATAAATGTTAAATACCAAGCCCCAATTTAGCGTGTGTTGGACTCTTTTCCTTTTGCTATATCTGGAATTCTATACTTCAGGTACTGAGTTGTTCCATATTTTCAGTGCCTTGGTTTTATGGTGGATGGAAGTATAAGGGCGGTTGACCCATGGATTATTGTTGACATGACAGGGAGTTATCCTAAAATTATCCTAAAATTATTCTGCAAAAAAAGGTGATAGTTTGTTTTCCACATGCAGCTTCAGATATGGCTTCATAAATGTCTCGATGCATTAAGGGGTGCTTGTATGGTTTCCTGTATGCTTTTAGGATATTCGTATGTGTTGTTTGCCTTTTACATAAATGATTTTTCTTCATGACATCGCCTTTTTTTAGGATGTCATCGTAATTGATTATTTCTTCTCCAGGACCTGTTCTTTGTGATTTCGTCATATTAAATTATCATCTGATTTAATTGTATTTGCAGGGACTTGGATTGCCCGTATGGAAGCAGAGCACAATAAAGAAGCTGCAGCATCCGAATGTACCTTGTGTCTGGACAGAAGAATTAAATTAACATCAAGCTTGTCTAAAAGATGGGAGCACCAACTGTATATGCTCTCTAACTTACAAGTTTTAAGTTGGAAGCACATGTACATATATTGAAGAGATGTAAATTTGCGAAAATGTTGACAATTCATGCATCCAGAACCCTTCTTCTGATCTTATACAGGTTTCGGGAATTTAACAAATTGTGCCAAAAACTTGGATGATTATGCTGGACAACTTTCTGGTAGTTAAAACTGCAGGTTATGATATTCTGCAGACATGCAATCTCATTAATATCATCGATTCAAAGATCATCTGGTGTATATAGTTTTCTTTTTCCAAATGAATGCCAAGGTTAATCATGGTTTGTCTAATATCCTAGGCTAAATAATTTCCATTTGGTTATATAATTACTCGGGCTTACGTGCTTTGTATTACGGGTAGAAACAGAAATAACATTCAGCTTTTGGCTCAAATTAAATCACTGTACTTAATTTCATAGGCAAATTTTCATAAGTACAATGAATTATATCTAAAATTATTTAAACAAACAGAGGGCAACCCTCTATTTATCAATTTATTCATCTAGTGGAGCCGATTTATGACCCAAGAAGGAAATAATCCCATCAAAATAGAGGTATGGTCACGTCGCTGAGGATAGAGGTTACAGCAGATGCTATACACTAACTGGTATATCAGTTGGTAAGATGTGCTCTGCCGCTGAGCTAGGCGAGATTGCAGCTATAGCATCAAATGGAATGTGTCGCAACATTGACGGTGATGTCTGCTGAACCCACTTAATGTGTTCACTGGCAACGCCAACCTCCTTTGCTTCAACCAAAAATTTGATAAAGGTGACATGAGCATCGATATTACCCACGTCACAGGTGATGCTCTGAATTATTTTTAAAGCAGTAACAAACTCACCTGCATGACACAATTCATATGAGCACAACAAAAAATCATGTCTAAGAAAATTACAAATTAATAGTAAGGCTAAGGCCAATATCTCAGTTTTATTGCAAACTTTTCCCAGCATCAGGAAGTTACCTTGGCTGCATAGACTTGGAATATACGTGCGGAGTACGCTTTCAGCAAGCCGTCCATCTTGTTCATGACAGTGGTTGAAAATTTTAAGAGCATCCTCAAACTTGGATTCCCGACACAGACCTTCTATTAGGGACTTGTAAACACAGGAATCGGGCGCTATACCCCTTTCCAACATATGATGAAACAACCTATTGGCGTCTTCAACTTGACTAATACTTGAGAACTTCTTAATCAATATGGTATATGTTCTCAAATCTCCACTACAACCACTTGAAAACATCTCATCCCACAATCTTTTTGCTGGGCGCATAAGATCCTCTCTACAGCATGCTTCCATAAGAGAGTTATACAGCGAAACATCTGGGGTAAGTCCTTCCTTCTTCATATCATGAAGAACCCCATAGGCTTCTTTTACTTTTCCACCCTTGCATAAGAATGACACCATTACCTTATTGGTCTCCAAGTCACTAAAATAACCATTGGAAGCAAGAACTTGACGAACCTCCAGCAAATCATTGTTCCTGCCATGTTTGCATATGTTCCTACACAAATTGCTCAACGTCAAAAGTGTAGGAAAGCGTCCTTTCCTAATCATGAACTTCAAAAAAGTGAATGCTGAATCGAGATCGTCAGCTGAGACTGTTCCTATCAATGCATTCAAAACATCATCCTCCATTGGGAACTCTCCACTTACAATGGCTTCACCCAACTCTTTTGCCTCATGAGTATGTCTGGCAGATATCAAATCAAAGATAAATTCCTTGTAGTCATTAGACCTCGGTGCAACCCCAAGCTTCCTCTTCTTTTTCAAAACCCCTTCCTTCTCAACCACATCACCCATTTCACCAAATGCTTCTGCGACTATTCTATATGCCAAGAAATCGGGTTTCCACCCTCTAATCCTAAGCTCACCCAATGCATCAAAAGCCTCGACCACTCTTGATGCCCGACAAAGCCCGTGAACAACCAAAGCTGCGATAACTGATCCATTAACCTCTGAACCCCCTTTCTTAACCTCATCAATCATCTCTAAGACTTTCACCACACCCGAATTTCCACAATTCCTCCACAAGAACACACCGAACCCAACATTATTAAAACAAACTCCTCTCGCAATCATTTCATCGAACACCTTACCTGCATTATCCCAGCGCCCATCACAAGCTAGTGAAGCCAAAAGCAAGTTACAAACTTTAGACCCAACATCCAAACCCATCTTTCTAATCTCACAGAACATCAAAAATCCATAATGGGTCTTCCTATTCCTAACATAAAACGCAATTAAATCACCATAAACAGACCCATCAAGCACAAACTTTTCTGCTCTGACTTTTTTCAAAATGGAGTCGACTGCATTGACTTCTTTCGAAGTGGAGAGGGATTTCAAAATGGAGTTGTAAGTCAACGGAATGTGTGCAAAATTGGGTTGCTGAGAGGCCCAGTTGAAGAAGCCAAGAGAGAGAGAATGGTGGGTGAGAAGAAATGGGTTGATTACTTGAGAGACGAGTTGAGGACTCAGCGAGTTGCGGACACTGAGTTTGTGGAGGGAATGCTCGAGGGAGACGTTCCATGTTCGAGTAGGGATTACGTTGTTTGATGAGGAGATTAGGGTTCGGCTTATTTTAGAAGCTAACGCTGTTATGGAAGAGGAAGGTCTCATGAAATAAGAAAATTAAGTTTTTAGATCATCAAATGAAAACCAAACCGTTGCTATCTGTTCGCGGAAATTGGAGGGAAAATTTTTCGGGCATAATTTAGTAGTGTTCAACATTGCGCTACATGGCCAAGGCCGTGGCATGAAAATCGTTGAATTGCGATTACCCATCCAAATTATACCATGTGATGTAATTAGGGAGAAAAAAAAAAAAAAAAGAAGAAGCTATAACTCTAAATGGGGATTGTAGTTTGGTAGAACCATCTATTGCATGGAAAAAGTGAGCTCTTTATTCCTATTAATTATTCTAATAAGGATTGCATGAAATAGTTATTTGTTTTTATTTATATGTGTTTATATGATTTCATAGATATTAAATAAAATAGTTATTTCTTTTCTTTTAAGATATTAATGCACTTGATTTGCAAAATGATTATTCTAATGAACTCCTAATACCATCAAAATGGAAACCGTAGTTTTTTCATGGTGTATTTTCACATATATGATATTTTAACTCATCAATCAAATTATGAATTAGGACAAAGGTATAATAGAATATATATATATATATATATATGTTGGTATGTATAAGTACATATATAATTTACCATTAATGCCATTTCTTTACTGTATTTTAAAAATAAAAAATTTATTCTCAAATTATTCCATTCTATAATCCAATCGTACAATAAATTTCCTTTCAAATGATCTTATGTTTCTACTCAAATTACACTGTAACTTTAGCACAACCCGTAGCTATTCCTAGTTGTGAGCACAGCCAAATGATGATTTAACACATATATAAAGAAGGGGAAAAACTAAAAATGTATTCAGTTTCTATTTTAGTTTTCAAAATTTTTTTTTTTTCCCTTATAGCTGAATCCTCGAAGTTTTTGATAAAAATAGGATTTCTATCAATTTTGCTAAAAATTTCCATCAATGCTTAATACATGTCAGTTTCTAATAGTTTCACAATAATTAATTTAATAAAATAATGCTATTAAATATATTTAATTACATAATATAAAAAAATAATAAAAGTAAAAGAAGAAAATGAGAAAGGGCAGTAAAAATTTGATAAACCCTAGCTAGTTGCCCACTCCATGGCCAATAAAAAAAATCGAACCATGTAAAGGATGATAAAAAATTTAATGGAGTCAACAAAAGTCATATTCTTATAAAGGTTGGAAAATGTTGAAAACTCATACAAGAAGAAAAAATTTAGAATCGCAACAGTACTCCAATCTCAATGAAAAAACTTAACAAATAATATCATTGAAACATTGGTGTTTCTTTCATGTAAGATGATATAATATAATGTCTTTTATTTGATCTCCTAGTGTCTTTTTATGTATTGGATGAGTATGGCTATTAAAATGTAAAGAGACACATATAGAGAGAATGACGATTAGGACATGCTAATTGCTAAGGACAAATGAATTACACGCTTGGATCATGAATCACGATGTCTTAAAAAAACATAGACATTATTTGAAATTACTTTTGTGATTTAATAATTTATCAAAATGGCAGACATCAATTCTAAAGATCAAAAAGGTAAAATCTGATACGTATGACATTCTCATAGTGCTCGGAATGAACTTATTGGCTATTGCTATCTCTCCTAATGCCTTTTTTCCCCCTATTCTAGAACCAGGGTCAATATTGCATTAAATTTTGTTTGTTATCTAGAATATTACTTACGATTTTTGAATTTCTATTTTAATTAGATCCATCTTTTCTTGGAAGATTGCTTTATTAAGTGGGCCTACCGATCTTTTCATTGAAATATTGGAAAGTAGTAACTAAATTAGCTTAAATACTTTAAGGTCAAATCCAACCCGAGAAAATGATGTTTTTTTATATAAATATTAAGATAGTGTTTAGTAGTAAAATTGGACAGCACAATACAAAGAAAACTGAATAATAACAATTCTTTTTGCACAAGTACCTAATAACCAAGAGGAAAAGTAAATACTCCGATACAAGTCCATGACAGCCGATTCAATGCTCCTCTCTAGAGCTTGTAGAAAGCTTCCACACTACTGCTGGATTGTAGTCATTTGTACAAGTATATCTAACTCTTCATTTTCTACTAATCCTAGTGCCATAAATTTTTCAATTAGACAATTTTTAGGAGGATTTGCAATCTGTCCATGCAATGAGAGCTAAGTCGTTCCTAGAACAACTCATGTTCCTATCAAAGATTGAAATATGTTCAAGAGCATTGTCCGATCAAGTGAGACGTAACTAACGGACTTAGGTAATTGGAGCTATTGCTTTGATTCCACACCCTTTTCAAAGATCCTTTAACTACCATGTCACATCTTCTCCACAGCATTTGCAGGTGACCCAAACCCCTTTACATTTGTTCTGTTCTATCCAAAATCCTCTTTAAGCACGGGCTTGGGCCAGGTCAAGTTTGTTAGCCCTCTTTAATATAAAGAGGCCCACTTTTTCGCAATAAGCTTACAGCTTCTTCTTCTTCTTTTTTCCCTTTTTCCTTATCAAGCCATTTTAAAGGCCTATAAAGGCCAAACGAGGCCCAAATGGATTTTCCGAGAAAGCTCAATTACTGAAATGATAGTCTGCTTCTTGACAAAAAGAAGCTCCTATCACGTATCTGTTTGTGTCCCTGGAGTGAATTCAAGGGGATTATGTTGGAAGTCAAGATCTTTAACTTATTCGTTTGGCATATTTCCTCTCAGGTCTAGACTCATAAATCGAAGCAATATAAAGGATACACAAAAAAGAAAAAGAAAAAGAAAAACTTTTCCTATTTTGAAGAGTTTGAATATAACTCAAAGTCTTACCCCGAGCCAAGCAATAGGATAAACATCATATGGATAAAAATGACTCCCTAGGGATTATTTTCATTCCATTATTTTCTTGTACAACCCACTTCTTCCTTTTCCCATCTTACTCATTCATATTCATATATTTGTTTATTTTACATAAAAATATATAATATGTAATGACATATGATATTACATAATACATATTTTCATAAATCTTTATTTTAACAGATATATAACATATTCCCATTTAACCTGCACTAGACACCAGCATCCATACACAAATTTTCAACATAGTGAATTAGATGCATGTTTGAGAACAGAGCTAACTTATAAAACAGAGCAGCAACTAATCACATCGTACTCAACCACATACATTTTTTTAATAAGTACTCAATCCCATACATTGTTCTTGATAGTCATAGAAACACTAAAATAAATGGGGAAGAAAACATATTAACACTAACTGAAGGATGTCCATGAACAATCCCTAATTTCTTCAGGGAGCACTTACAGAACATTCGTCTTAATCATCCTCCCTTTCAGGGGGGAGACCACATGGCAAAAGCATTTTCTGGCGGAAGGGGACAAGCAAATGGAAGAGAGAGATATCAGCTAAAACAATATAAACACTTGGAAGTTCCCAAAAATACACAGTGATAGATATCATAATTTATCACCACAACATACAACATATTTCGGTTCTCTTCACGATGATAAATAGCTTTAAAATTCTTTTAAACATCATTTGCATTTATTCTTGTAAGTGTTTGCCTTGAATAGAGAAGGAAATATAAAAACAACATTCCATTCTTGCAAGATACCATTTTAAAAATCATATAAAACATTCCTATTCGGAGACAAGAGTTGAGTACATTGATGATTTAGAATATAACTTCAGGAGCATGGAGACTGCTGAGGATAATAAGAAGAGAATGCAAGCACTGAAACCTCCATACATGAGTTAATTGCATGAGGATATAGGTTCTCATAAAATTTGAGAGCTAGGTTCTGTCAAACAACAAAGTTATTCTACTACCAGTATGTTCCTTTCTTTTCTGATAGAATGAAGGAATCAGCAGCTAGATAATCCATCTATGAGGAAAAGTCCCATATCCATCCACAAAAGTTCCGACATGACTTAAGCAAAGAAGTTATCAGGGTTATGCAGCAGAAGCTGCAAGCCTTTCATGGGTGTTTTCCACCTCATTTATAGATTGGGCATTTTCTTACTATTCATGCTACAGGTTCTAATATTGTAGGAAGCCATCCTTATGTGGCTGGATTCTTACGTTCAAATTTTAAAATGAGGACTTCTTTTATAAGTTCCATGCAAGGACTTTGATTTTCAAACAATCAACTTGTCATTTGAGTGGAACTTTTATGCACGACTTATTTCTCAACTGTAGAAGAAAACATGGATACGGATAAGGCTTTTGTAGAAAATTGGTAGTATGAAAAGCAACTAGAGAGGAGACAGGTGGTTCACCATCCAAAGAGTGAAAACACTAGGCATCACAAACCCTTCTAAACCCTCTTCAATCAACAAGTACTTGAAGTTTGTTCCTTAGTCACTAGTTGGCCTAACAAGGTGACCAATATTGCAAACTCGTTATATAAAAATAGAGCATCTATATCTTATTCCATAAAATGGGCACACCAGCAATTGAAAACATATGCATTCTCATAGTTATAGACACCACAAATCTAACAGCTTTTAAGTGCCAAGAGCAGCCATCGTCAGTATCCAGCACAGTCACGTTTGCCAAAATCAGCAAACAACCAAAGAAACGTAATTACCCTAAGTAAAAATGGAAGCAATAAAGATAATAAGAAGTGAAGAAAAATTGAATTACCTGCATAAAGTTGTATCTTTCTCTACCAATAGATTCATTCTCAGCAATGGCCATATAGGCCAGGATAGGGTAGTGTCCAACATAAGATGCGTAGCTATCTCGCTGAATGTTCACAGCCCATTCACTAGACATGGAGAAATAACAACCAATTATTAAATAAAGTACTGTAAACTAATCATCTAAAAACTCAATTCAAGTAGACATGGGCATGCTATATATTTATTTCAATCTTTCCCTCATTACCTATGCACTGAAATACTGAATTAGATGAAATCACAACTTCAAAATTTGAGTTCAGACCTCCTGGTTTGACACATATTTAATTTGATATAACATCCAATTGTATCAAATTCAACACCACAACCAATAAATCTAAAATCTTGACCTAGTAGACATCGCCAGTCGTTTATATTCATACTTCAATTTTTTCCTCATTAACAGATATACTGAAATATAGAAGTAGCATAAAGGAACCAACACGGGTTTAATTCTATAATGTCCCTCTTTTACACCATATTTCATCTAATATAACATCCAACCACTATCAAATTCAACACCACAGTTAACTGTTCTAAAAATATAACCTAGTATACATGCATACAAGTTATATTTATACTTCAAATCTTTCATCATTCACGGAGATGTGAGATATTGGAAGATACCACTCTTCTTTAACACCGTATATAGTTTGATTGAACATTCAGTTATATTTAATTTAATAACACAACCAACTCATATGAAGATTTAACACAATAGAAGAGTTTATATCTATAATTCAGTCCTTTCCTAATTAATGAATGAGCTGAAACATTGAAATAACCTGAATAAAGAATCACGGGTTTTGAGTTCACACTTCGAAACCTTCTGCTCTAATGCCGTGTTTAAATTCGATAAAGCATCAGATTTATATTGGAATTTTAAATTTATAAATTACGCTACGTAATACTACGATATTAAGAAGACTCACAATCTGTTCAAATCGGCGTGGCCGGTTCCGACATATTTGGCCTGGAGATGCTCAAGCTGGGAATTGATGTTGAACCTGTCGCTAGCCTGGACAGAACATGGCGTCAGGCAAAGCACGCCCAAAGGAATGGTTAGGGTTAAGGTTTCCAAAAGATTAAGATTACCTGCATGTTTGGGAGCTCGCAACGACAACGGAACTCGCTGGGTATGTCGCGACCGAAGCTAGCAAGAAGAACGACAACGACTACTGGGACTCGAGCGCTAGGGCTTAAGTAGCAGAAAACTGAAGGAAAAATTATAAATTTATCATTTCTTTCTTTATATAATTTGTATGCGAAAATTAAATAAATTAAAATATAAAATAATTAAACAGTCTGAGTAACAAATGTTTTAAAAATATATAGAGATTAAAAAAAAAAAGAAAGTGTAATTGTTAGCCTAAATTATATGTGTTTACAATGTGCATATATAAAAGCTAGATGTGAGTTTCATCCATATGTTTTACGAAATCTATCTTTTTTTTTTTTCTTTCATATTTATGTCGATTAAATTTAAATCGTTAAAAATAAAATTACTTCAATAACTTAGATGTAATATATTCAACATGAAGGTTGAGATAAGGGTCTAGATGAAATCTCTAAAAAGTATGGATTATACTGTAAAATAATATATGTATATATATCCTTTGTTAAAAGAATTAATAATTTATATAAGAATTGAAAAAAATTGAAAAAATCATTTATTTTAAAAGATTAAACTATAATTTTAACAATGATGGTTAGTTATGCTCTCAATCGTTTTAATAATATAGATAATAATATTGATGTGTAAGAGAGAGAAAGTGGAGAGAGAAATTAAGAGGAGAAATAAATCAATCAATTTTTCAATACTTCTATCTTTATTTATTATAAGATTTATCTCATTATCTATTTTATTTTTAATTTGTGCTTTTTTAAATTTGAATCATTAAAAAAAAAATATAAATTCAATGTTTAAATTTTAAAAAATAAAAATAAATTGTGGGATAAAGGCGTAATTAGTTCTATCAAAATAGAAGAGGGGATTATAGGGTCTCCTTAAATGAATGGGAAGAAAAGAAATCGATATTTTTATGGTATTAAATAGCACAAATTTTTGAGTGAAGAGATAAATTAATGAGAAGAAGAGAAATTAAGGGGAGAAATAATTTTTAAGCATGATTCCTATGTTTCGATAAAACTCAAAAGAAGCATGATATGATGTATCTTTCCAGCTATAGTAGATTTAGTGGATAAAATATCTCCTTAAGCTACATGAAATATATAGTTTTTTTTTTTTTTTTCTAAATGATAAACAAGGATTTTCACTAACAAAAAACAGAGAATATAGACAAAGTAGCAGCATATAGCAACCGTCCAACAAAAAATAGTCTATAGTAGTGGTCCTTTCACGTTTTTAACACATCGGGTACTTCCATAGACTAGTAAATACTTCATGAAGAAAAAGGAAAACCTCATAAGGAGGATCTTCTAAAGCTAGAGTTTGATCATCAACATCTTGTATACATACCGCACGCTAATTAGCTATCTTTTGGCATTCTCTTATTATATCTTTAATTCACCAATTGTATAACCGTGAGAGTTTTTTAACTACAAGCATCAAGGACATGAGCATATTTCAATTTGATATTGACATTAGAGTTTAGCAAATTAGTTGTAATTTCTGAGTCAACTTACAATTTCAACTTTTGTTGATACAATGATTAATATCCCATTAGATTGCCCGCAATTCCGTAACTAGTACATCGATTTGCCCCAACTTTTTAGCATATCCAAACATCCATTTTTATTCGCGATTTATTACCGCTCCTCCATTGGTTGCTTGGCCGGCTAAGGAGTTGACAGAGCTATCAAAGTTTAATCTAACCTAAGGTGCATGTGGAGGAATCCATACATATATTCCTTACTTTCTAATTGATAATTTTTTTTTTTTTTTTTCGTCTCTCTTCTTTGTGCTACCTAATACTCATGAGCAAGGCTTCTCTTGTTCATAATTCAAAGTTGACAGATTCTAATTGAATATATATATATTAGGAGACAAATGACAACTAAAATAAAAAAATTTCATGAATAAAATAAATAAATAAAAAAGCACATTGTGTACCTTTAAATTTATACCTGCTTAAAGATTAAAACTATCTCGCACTAAATTTTGGATTTTGTTTCTTTTCTTAACTTAAAGATATTTTTGAAATTACTTATTTATTTTTCTACTCATTGATTCTTCTTCTTTTAAAACTTCAATTATCATCTTTCCTTCCTAAAATTAAAGCAACATTAAATTTTAGATATATCCCCATATATTTGCTCTATGTTGTGCGCTTGACCCCTAAATTTTTTAAAATGTAAACTCACATCTTTTAAAAACTCCAAGTATAAGTACATGATTTTAAAGATAAGAAGATTAAATATATATGAAACAAATACAAGGGATGTATTTAGAATTCACCCTTTATTTTTTGGTTCGATTGTTTTGCAATGCAACGTTTAACAATATGTATTTCTTTTTATTTTTTTTCCTTGTGTTTGTTTTTCCTTTCTTTAATGATTTTTTACCTATATTAATGATTAATGAATTCAATAATCCTAGAATAATCATACTATTATATTACCATTAACATTTTGAAGGTTTCTTAAAGTCAATAAGAAGAACAAAGTATCAATTATTAAAATAGCGATAAAACTAGATTTTTTAGTAGTTAACTTCACTTATATATAGCATATAATGTTTCGATATTGTAGAGTCGTAATAGTATCGTTGTACAAACCATTCTAAAATAGAAGTCGACTTTACAGTCACTATTTTAAACTTGATTTACACAAAACTTCCACGACTAATCCGTTTTAAAATAAATAATTCATAAATTAAAATGTTATTTACCTATAAAATCATAAAAAATATATATTTACATTAAAATAATATGAATATGTTTAGAAAATTTACTTTTCCATACTAAATATTCTTTTTCTTTTTTACCCTTTTTAGTATATATTATATAACCTAATTGTAAGAATATCTATTTTTGTCTTTTCGTATATATAAAGTAACCTTAGCGAACGAGTATATAAACCCCCATTTATTTATGCGCAGATAGTTAATCATCAATAGGGGAATTATTTACGTTTCCTTTGAGTAACTTTAGTGTTCTCATTATTCTTTAACTCTTATCTATTCTTTTTAATAAAGAATAGTGACAAGTAATCCTTCAGTTCAAACTAATGTGTTATATCCGGTGGATTGTAGGCCAAATAGGATCAAGTGGTGCATCATATTCATTCGATAACTACCCAAACTTTGCTAGCTTTTTTTTTTTTTTTGTTTCTCTCGATTCGCTTCATTATGTTACTTCTCTATATATCCAACCCCGGAAATGCATCATTTACTTTCCAAATTAGATTTATATCACATTCCTAATATTATAATACCATTAATTTTTACCTAATATTTCTACGTGTTTAATTCCTATATACACATATTATGTATTATTACATATTATTCACCTTTATCTCTTATTTAACACTACATATATTATCCTTTATCATCCAATAACATATCTAGATGTCTAATTATATTATAAATCGGAATTTATACCTAATTTACCCTAAATCAAAATATTAGCTTATTTATGTGCCTTTACCCATTATTTATCACATAATATACATAATACATACTTCTAACACCCTAAATACTACATATATCATACTACATTAGTAATTAACATTCTAGAATACTTAATTACATACTAAGTCATAATTTTTGCCAAATTAACATTAAATTACAAAATTAAGCTAAAATATTGCCTTTTATATATGATTTTAGAGCCTAAAAATTAAGTAAAAATTTAAAAAATTAAATTTAAGAAAAAATATTCATAGCACTGTAATATATATCCTAAATAGTCTATAAAAAAATTTTGAAGTCAAAGCTACATCTTTAAGGTTATTTATTTTAATATAAAAAACTAGCTTGGATTTAATCATTTCTTAAAAGTGGTATATCCTAAGACCTAATTTTATCAAATTGATATTTTTCTCTAAATCTATATACAAAAATATTCTAAAATACTAAATTTCATAATTTTCCATATATATTTGATATTTTTTCTAAATTAAACAAATTCAAAAGGAAAATCTAAACTTACCTATTGAAGGGCTCCCAACCACTAGCGATGGCTCCACCATCGTCAATTTATTGTCAAAATGTTAATTTTTTAATTTTTGATAAATTTAGTTTTTCCTCTTTTCTCTCCTTTCCCTAAATTTTTCTTGATTCTAAACTTATTGAAATGAGTTTTGATAGAGGTTTTTTGAATTTATAAGGTTGCCTTGATTATTTAGTGAATTAATTATTGTCATTTGTTCCTTGTCCTCTTCCAATTTACTTTTTATTTGTCTAAATTTTATTGGTTCACATTTTCTTCTCAACTCTAGCTTGCTGTACCTTATTTTTGAAATTATCTTCATTTTTCCATATTTTTCTTTAATTATTTAGTATTATTTTAACATATTTTCAGTAATTTAGTGTATTTTTATCTATACATAAATATATATATGGTATAAATAAATACTCTTAAATATTATTTAAGTTATTTTATAATTTTTATTATACATGTAATTTATCTTTATTGATTTATTAGTTATCAGAACTCGTTTATGCGTTTCTAATAAATAACGAGAAATCTACATATAATTTAATATTATATTATTTAATTACTTATTTTTCTAAATTCAAACTCATCAGATTACTTTTACGAAAATTCTTAACTTTTTTTGTAAAATTTAGGCTTGATTAGATAATTTACTTGATCGCTCTAAACTTTACAGATTGAACCTTGAATATCAAATTGCGGGACTCACATAACAATAAAAAAAGATTAAATGATAAAAATTGAGAAAAACCTTACTATGTAGCCATAATTCATTGGTGAACAAGCTTATCAATTTCTTATTGATAATTATGTTTTTATCCATCAAATTAATTGGTTAAATTAAATATTCAACCATTTCATATGTTTTATAATATAGGGGATAGAACGTGAAGATAATAGGTTTTGTATCCAATAAGGAAATGATCTAAACGTACATTGTATTTGCCTTATAAAAGCCCTGCTTAGTTACAAGATTCTCATGAAATATCATTTTCATATTTATTTTATATATGTCTTTAGTATTTTAGACAACATTTTTTTCTATTTGCAATTATTCATTACTCAAATTTTAATATACCATGGTGCGACGCTATTAATCTGGAGGTTTATAACTTTCTGGATAGCCATTGCTTGTTTATGTAAGAAACTTTCATATAGTTACATAGTAATCAATTGAAGTCATGGTCTTCATGATTTTTAGAGACGGATGGTGAAATCTTGTACTTAAATATGTAGACTTTAGTTTTTTAGTATTTTAAAAAGCTTTTTCTTTTTCTTTTTCTTTTCCCTCTCTTATTTCTATTTTTTTTTTTGAAAGAAAAGAAAAAAACTATGATGGCTTGTATTTTATACTCCATTTATTTGATATACTTATATTTGGGGAAATAAAAATAACTTTTTTAAATTTTGATTTAAATATTGATTGACCTTCTAAAGTTTTTAAATTCGCTTTAAAACTCCATAAAATTTAATAAATTGATAGTATAGAAGAAATTGTATTTTTTGGCTAAAAATAGTTACATTATTATCGAAATCTTAAAATACATTTTGATAAGTTTAAAGGATGTTTGTATATCAAAATCAAAATTTAATAAGGTTATTTTCGATTTATTGAGATTATTTATCAATTTATCAAAGTATATGAGATATTAAAGTATGTTTTGAAAGTTCAATAAGTTAATCTATACTTGAGCTAAAGTTTAGAGGATTATTTACAATTTTCCCTTATATTTTCGATACAATGCAACATTGATATAATAAGCAATGTTTTCAAACACAAATTAAACCTTAGGGTTTAACTCAATTCAATTTGACTTGGTCATAGAATTAGTTCAGTTCAACTTTGGTCTAACCCCAGTTGAATTGCAATTAAATCTAATTCTATCTCTCTAATTTTGTACCGTTTCATATGTCTAGATCAATAATTTAGGTTGAGTTTGACAATATTGATAAGCATTAGACTTTTTTTTTTTTTTTATATCAACTAGTGTCCAGTATATATTATAATTTTAGAAAAGGGAATTCAAACAATTTATTGCATTAGAAGATCAATGCTATGTAGGACTGGCAGTTCATATTATCATGTCGCATTTTTTTTCACGCCTAAACAGATTTTTATTTAAAAAATCTAAACCCGTGATACTATTTGTTTATTAATTGTATGTGAGAACCAAAACTTGTAATTTAGTGTGTCTCCTACCCAAGTTAAACCATTTTATGGCTGATAATTCGTGTTATTATATCGTATTTTGTTTATTTTAAATTTGATACCGTTTATTAATTAAATTGTTATAATTAAATTTATAAAATATTTATAGATACAAAGGAAAAATAATGATAATAATATTTAAGATTTACAAAGATAAATGGCATGGTATTTTCTTACTTAATAAAAAATTACAATCTGAAAAAAATTTTTTTAGCAAAGCAAAATCTTATAAAATATAGAAAATTTGAAAATTTAAGTTATATAACATTACTAAATTAAATGGAATTATAAATTAAATGGATATTAATATTATCACAAGTATTGATTCCAAATTTATCAAATTATTTCTTAGATTTTTAAGGGAAATAGTCAAAGATTTTACACATAGGTTTGTAAATTTTTACCAATTTAATTTACGATGCAATAAAAAGAATATATAATATTATTAAATTTAAGTTACATAACGTCTTTATATTAAGTAGAATCATAACTTAAATGAATATTACTATTATAGTCAAAGAATTTGCATATAAATTTATAATTTTTACCTATTTGATCTATAATGTAGCAAGAAGAATATATATAAATGTGTATTAATATTAGTGTTAATTTAAAAAATCATCATTTTATTTGTCCAATTTTCAAAAGAAACAATAAAAGAATTTGCATACAAATTTGTAGTTTCTATATCTAAGCTACAATATAGTAAAATAATATATAACTAAAAATATCTCATATATTAATTAAAATTTTGACTTAAAAAAAAATAATTTATACAATAAAATACACATACAAAAAGATAGCATGTCTCGTGTCCTTCGTCCATAGTTATGTTTGAAAGCACAACTCAAACCTAACATAAATTTAACTATATTTAATCAGATTTAATTTGTTTATATTTTGCGTCAAATTTTTTATTATATTAATTTATTTAAATCATATCATATTATGCATCGTATCCGATCCCAAAATTGTTAGCCGCATAGAGTACTAAACGGTGTTATCTTTACATAGCAATTTTGAAACCGGTTTACCACTCCTGCCTGATTTTTCTGTCCCTTACTTTTCTTTCCCTCATTTCCTACTCTGCTTGGCGCTTGTCGTCCGAACCTGTTCGAACGTTGTAAAATTCACAGGATCCTCCCTGCGACAGTGGGACTCCTTTGCATAGACCAAAACCATCTCTATTTTCATCAAACAACATAAGAGCTTCTTTTGTTTCATCAAACCTGTTTCTATCTCTTGATATATATCCAACAATTTCTATGCAACCGAATCAAGATAGAAACTCTGCCTGCTTTTCTCAATCAAAACTCTTGAATTGAAAAACCCAGTTGTATTTTCAATACAAAACGCATAATAATAACTCCAAACATGGAATTATTAATGCAGCGATCCTCCCTGCAATGATTAGAAAAAGAACAAGCGGCACTATAATTAATCGTCGCAAGAGGCCACTCCTATGGAAAAACTGTACAAGCATTCAAACCCTAAAGCAAATCCATGCTTCTTTTATCGTAACAGGCTTCAATGCCAACATTTCTGCTCTCAGAGAGCTCGTTTTTGCGAGCGCAGTCGCTATCCCAGGAACAATAGACTATGCGCACCAACTGTTCGACAGAATTTCCGAACGGGACACTTTCATGTGGAACACTATGATTAGAGGCTCTGCTCAGAGTCTAAACCCCAGTAAAGCGGTTTTTTATTATTCCCAAATGGAGAAAAGCCATGTAAAGCCTGATGAGTATACTTACCCACCTGCACTTAAGGCTTGTACTAAGCTGGGATTGGTAAAGATGGGGTATTGTATTCATGGGAGGGTCTTGAAGTTAGGGTTTGGAATGAATATATTCTTGAGGAATACCCTCATTTATTTTCATGCTAATTGTGGGGATTTGGGCATTGCTAGGAAATTGTTTGATGGGTTTGCGAAAAGGGACGTTGTAGCTTGGTCTGCGTTGAGTGCAGGGTATGCAAGAAGAGGGTACTTGGGCATTGCAAGAGAGCTTTTTGATCGAATGCCAGTGAAGGATCTTGTTTCATGGAATGTGATGATTACGTGGTATGCAAAACAAGGTCAGATGAATGAGGCTAGGAGGCTTTTCAACGAGGTTCCACAAAGGGATGTTGTGACATGGAATGCGATGATTGCAGGGTATGCACTCTCAGGGAATAATGAGGAGGCATTAAAAATGTTTGAGGAGATGAGAAAAGTTGGAGAAATGCCTGATGAAGTTACCATGTTGAGCCTGGTCTCTGCATGTGCAGAGTTGGGAAATTTGGATGTTGGAGTTAAGATGCACAACATGGTTTTAGAGATGGGTTCTGAATATTCAAGTGTTTTACTTGGGAATGCATTGATTGACATGTATGCCAAGTGTGGAAGCATTGACATGGGACTAGAGGTTTTCTGGCAAATGAAAGAAAAGGATTTGACTACATGGAACTCTCTTATATGTGGTTTGGCATTTCATGGTCATGCTGGGAAATCCATTGATCTGTTTAGAGAGATGGAAAGGCTAAAAGTTAGGCCAAATGAGATCACGATGGTTGGGTTATTATCTGCTTGTAGTCATGCTGGAATAGTCAAAGAGGGGCAGCGATTTTTCAATTTAATGAGAGTTAAGTATAATGTTGAGCCAAATATAAGACATTATGGGTGTATGGTGGACATGCTAGGGCGTGCTGGACTATTGAATGAAGCATTTGATTTTATACAGAAAATGGAGATTGCACCCAATGCCATCATTTGGAGGGCTTTGCTCGGGGCATGCCGGATTCATGGGAATGTCGAACTAGGGAATTATGCAAATGAGAAGCTACTCAGTATGAGGCATTATGAGAGTGGTGACTATGTTTTGCTTTCTAATATATATGCTTTGCATGGAGAATGGGGTGGGGTTGAGAAGGTAAGAAAATTGATGGATGATGGTGGAATAAGAAAGAATGTGGCTATAGCCAGGTCAGAGCAGATGATAGAGCTCTCATATGCTACTTATTGATACGGAGCCTATGTGAGATTAAGGAAACCAAGCAGCAAGTGGGTGAAGAGTTGCCTCCCAATAAAATGAGGTATAAGAGATTAGTTGTTGCTTAATGCACCATAATTACACAACTATTGGTAAAACTAATATGTAGCATATTCTTTATAGGCTTCATATTTGGCCATTTCTCTGTGTTGTGATTTTATCTCACCAGTTAGTTTGCATTATGGAATCAGCCATATGCATACACACACACATATCCTGGTAGTTCTGCATTCTGAAAATGTATTCATAGCTGCTCATTTAGCATCAGTTGTACTTTATAATGAGTGTATTGTGATGAATTTAGAAAGTAAAATGAAGAAAGGGCAAGAAGCTACCTGAAACTCAAGAGCAAATTGCTCCCGATGCTGACACCACTGTGGTGAAGAAATAAGTTTGCTCAAGAGTCTTCTCTCTCCTCTCACCATCTATAGTCACAGCCACTTCTCACGTATTTTCCTTCCTTGTCCTTACTTTTCCCTTTATTTACATGTCTTACCCCTTACACTAGTAACTTCTTATTTGTCTGCAAATGAGACACCACACTATTTTCTTATTCATTTTTTTCCTCACTTTTTCACTTGCCTAGCTATGCTAGAACAAACCCATAATATAGAGGCTCTATCATACTTGTACATACATCCATGAGGCCTGATTCAAGAAAATCAGTAGCTCAAAATTTAGTGGCATCTCTATAGAGTAAACTTGAGATAAATGATCATTGTCAGTTCTTGCTGATCATTGCTTGATATGGACTCCAGAATCCTTTTAGTTGTACTAATTAGCAAATTCCTAATATGTCTTGTGAGAGCATCAGCACCTGTAAGACGATTGTACAGGACTATCTAAAAGATGCCAAAATATATTTTTGTCTTTGATGGGCTCAATTTTTTCTTTTGCTTCCTCATTTATGAAGGAGCAAGGGTGTATAAATTTAGAGAACTTAGTTGAATCAGTGAGGTGAGGAGCTTTTATATTATAAGCTAAAGTTCTGGCAAATAGACTGAATATTATATCAGGAAGTTGATATTGAGACAAATATATGCCTTGGCACACATTAATTGCAATAATATGAACATTTTATATTAGGCAAGCTGGATATCAAGGAAAGCTTTTAATTGTGCTTACTGAAAGTCTTGAATTGGACAAATACCTTTATTATGATTTCCTCATGCATAATCTCTAAACATGTAAATTTATAGCTGAGATTGTTGCAAGATATGTAAATCTGTTGATGAAAGGGTTGATCACCATTTACTTCACTGTTCTGTATCCTGAGTATTATAGATATCTGTCCTTGTTCATATTGATCTTAGATGGTGCAGTCATTCATCATGCATCTATTCTCTTGTTGGAGCTTGATTGTCATGTAATCCAAAGGCTAAATTGGGTAGATGCATTACTTTAAACATGCATGGCTTCTATTTTTATCAAAACATTAATTTCTACAAAAATAAGGTTTGTATTTTCTCTATTTCACTGGCTAATGAAACGAATGAGTATATGTAGCGTATGTAATATGGGCATTTCCACATTGATCCTTTGTCTTCCTAATCTCCATTACTCAAATTTGGAAGAAGGTGAAGAGGCTAGTTGTTGAGATTAGTGTATTGAGAGCTGCATTTGGATATCTCACATCTTCACTTATTCATCAATTGTGATTTTTCCAAGTACATTAGGCAAGAAGTTCAGCGCCACTTCAGCTTATCTTTCAATGATGATGGTTTTGCAACTTCTTCCATTAGTGACCTTCTTGAAGTTTTTGAAGCTAAAGTTGACCTTTTTGGAGGAGAATCCTTTCGGTTATTATTTATTTTATTTGGAAAAAGAGGAACAATAGAAGAATGGGTGTTTCACCTTCTTTAATTGACACTTTAGCTAGCAAAAGTTGCTTTGTTTGTTTGTGTAAATATCTATAAACTATGCTTATTGCTAAGCCATCGATCTATATGCCCTTTTGTTTCTTTGGTGTCTAAATCAATAGCTTAGGTCTCATTGAAGTTTTTTGTATCGAGCTTTGGCCTCTCTTTCATTTTATCAATGAAAAACCCAAAAAAATCTTAACATAGTTTGACTAATCCATTCCCATGCTATGCAATATAAAATGGTTATTATTTCATTTAGTTGCATTTTAGGCCCATGTTTACAATTCCATATTGAACTCTATTCATCAACTAGTGATAGCTATTACACATGAAGAGAAATTTTACTTTCTTATAATATCCAACCCTTCCTACCGTACGAATCAATCGCACCTCTTCGGCAAAATAATTGAAAAGAGAAAGTAGCACCACCTCTTGTTGAAACATCTCTAGGGCCACCACTCTCTTCTCTCTTTACCCTCTATCTATCAGTGAATCTAGATGTACTAATCTCTCTCTCTCTCTCTATCTATATATATATATATATATCTTTTTCTTTTTCTCCTCTTCCTCTTTGTCCTCCTCTCTCTCTCTTTCTCTCTCCTTGATGGATATAGATTGTAGCCACTATTGGGAAAATATCATATACCTTAAGTCACCGCTGGGTTGCCTCTCGATTCATGTTTAAGTGATCTAACCAAGTTGCGTTCATGTGGCTCAACAAGGGTCATGTTTGAGCAACACACTTCACACCATGGGTTGGGACCACGTCGATTGAGTTTGTGCTACCCAAGTTGCCCCATGGATGCAACATCATAGTTCACAACTGATTGATGTCGGGTGTGGCCCTAGAGAGTAGCAGCCGGTGAAGGTTGCTGTTCATAATGAGTTTGGGGCTCCAATGCCAGTTTGGTGGAGGGCTATTGGAGTTTACTGGCTGAGGTGGAAGTCATAGATGTTGGTCATAGGGGGCTAGGGTTTCTAAGGGAGAGAAAAAGAAAGGTTTTTGGGTTTGAGGGTTTAAGGGCATACAAGAAATTTTATTTTTGTTTCTGACTTATTCTTTTTGTTAGATATATGGCAAGTATGATGCAATAGGTATATAATATGTAATACTGGTTTACTCCATTCTTTGTTGAATAGCTATTCAATACTACATTATTTCATTCGATGAAGTGAATGCACTATTATTGTTGAAACTCTCCCGATGCAGGTTTGTCTTTAAAGCGGTTCATTGCTTGTAGTCTTAGTTCATTATTCCTCATATAATCTCCTTGTGATTTCCACTTGCAAATGCCTCTCCAAATTGTCGTAGCTAATATGACCCACAATCAATATTATAAGAAACTTCAGTGAAAATGTCCAAATGAGAGGAAAAATTAGGGAAGGATCAATTACCTGAGCTTAGAGCTCAGCGATGGAGGAAGGAACCTGAGCTATGGCTCAGTCTAAGTTCAAAGAACTAAACAAGGAGGGAAAAATTCTGCTTATTCCTCCAACGAACTTGGCCTCCTATGTAAACCCCAAATCCAGCCACTTGGCAACCTTAGATCATAGCTTTTAATGTCTACCCTTAATCCATTAACTGCCCAAAATATCAGTGCCACCTCAGCAACTTTATTTTTATTTTATTTATATGAGCACCCTAACTCGTAACCCCTTCATCCCATGCAACACACACACCACACCAACCTTATTCGACTGCACCCACCGCACACCCACACACACCAAGGATCTTTTATTTAAAGTGTGGAAATGTAGAAATGGTGGTTAAACACCACCAGGGTTGCCCTCCACTTCCCTCTTCCTTCTCTTATATACATTAACCATAGGGGCTTGCACTCCAGGGATCATATCAGTAGCTGTATGGACTAACATTTGTTATGTTGGAAAGATTAAGAACTGGGCCAAAAGATGGTGAATGACATTAACATGTTGTCATATATAAGTGTAACTATAGCAATTCATTTATGGTTCTGGCTGGATCAGATTCTTTACTTATGCTGCTTTTAATTAATAAGATCCACAACTTTATCTATTTTGAATTTAGGTTAAGTATCCCTCCTTGTCTTTTTTCTTTAAACACTCAATTTTTATATGGTCAATTTATTTGTGAGAAATTGATTTTAAATTGATGTCTAGCCTTTTTGTGGACGTACATTTGTTGTTGATATCTTCAGTATTGAGTTACGTGTGTTCTTTGCATAATGTTGCAGGGAGTATCCCAATCCTTATATCCTTTTAATCATAGTGCAACTGATGAAGCGATGCAGGTGAATTTTGCTAGCGTTTCTGCAATGTTGTCTTTTTTTATGTGCCCATCATTTATTTTCTTCAGCCTGCATTGGATCCTGAGGGTAAATATGGAACTTGGGTCTAATGTTCTTCTGGTTTCAATGTGTGGTATGCCACTGCAGTGGATGGAGTTCACCATCGGGATCTTTCTCAGACTGTTGCAACCATGTTCACTTAATTGTTCTTATGCATGTCACTCAACATCATGCAGGTTTTCTCAGCATTTGGCATTGTGCAAACTTTGCAATATTGGAGAAGCTTGGTGATTCACAAGCATTGATTAAGTACTCTAGTGTGCCTTTTTCTCTGATAATCAATATCTTATTATGTCATTCTGCTGATATTTGGTTTTCTCGATCTGGTAGAAAATTCCTTTTTGTATTCACATCTAATACTATCTAGCAAGGTCAATGTTGTTTTTCCTCATTCTTTTTAATTATTGAGTCCAGCATGTTATTTTTTTTTCCCCTTATTTTCCATCTGCATTACTTTGTGCCTCCCTCAAGGGAATGCCATGTTCTGATTTTTTTATAATTTTATTGCTTCCATATACTAGCAGCTTAAAATCTAAATCTTACTTTCCTATTGCAATACCTCGATAAGTTTCTTCTCTGATACACTTCTGGAATTTCTGTCTCCATTTTTTTGTTTGACCACGGTACATATAAATTGCCAAGATGCTGATCCTGTTACTTCTTAAGCTGCATGCTTCATGAACTGCTGGTTGTTGCATGTTTCTGGTAAAAAAATTGAATTTTAATCTCTAATTATGCAGGTAGTCTTGCTTTTTAAAGTATGCTACGATGCTGTAAGCTCTACAGATTACAAGGCAACACAGCATTGACCATCTGTGTTTGGAGGGTCGTTATCTATGTTCCAAGTTCTTGTCCTCAGAGCCAGCGGTGCTTCTAAAGAACCACTCTGAAGACATTTCCTCCCTATAGCTTTCTCTGGTTTCTTGTGAAAGGTTGGATTAGCAGATAGAGTTGATGATGCTGTTCATGGTGATATTTTGGACAATGAGGACATTGCCAAAGAGAAAAATAATAGATGACAAATGGTTGTCTTCTCCGAAATGGTGGAATTTATTTGGATAATCCATTTTATGTGCATGATGAACAAGATGGCATTTGTCATGACATGCTTGGTCTCCTCTAAGAAAGGTCATGGTTTGCTTTATCCAATACTATAGTAAGAATAGAACATAACAATACTACCACTCAAGTTTGTTCCAACAAGGTCCAGTCTGCTATATAAGAAATGCTACAATAAGACTAAGAAGAGAAAATTTTTTTTGCAGGCGATTTAGCACCTTGCAACTTTGGGAAAAGTTATAGCTTCCTATATAAAGATGCAAGGAAATGGAAGGACTGGTGGAATATTTTGTGCATTTATGTTGAGAATACATTGATTGAAGCAATGTAGGAATTGCTCTCATGAGATTTTGCTTTCATTTGATTCAACCAATAGTAACTACAGCTACTTATTCCTGGACATGATGTGACTCAGCTAGAAATCAAGGCAGAGTTTGGTAAATAACAATGCACAGCAACTCAAGAGGCTCTCCTCTGCCCCCAAAAGAAATGTAAGAATGCAGAAAATTTCAAGAAATCTACATATGAAGGATTAGTTAGATGTGGCAGCTGGATGTTGTTTTCAACATCTTCTTCTTGACATAGCACAGAAGGCCACACTGTCAGAAGAAGCATTTTTTGATAATCCAATGGGAAGATATTGGCTTTAGTCATTGGTCCCCATCAAACTCCACCGAGCTTATTTCTGAAGGAAGACAAAGGAACTTCACAGGCTAAACTCTGTGTGTCTACTTATTGTTGAACGCTATCAAGCTGATTTCCGATATTTGCTGCTTCATCAAGTGGCTTGATGGACCAGATGAAAGTTACCGGTCCAGCTGATGATGAGCCAACAACTTTGAAGCGCTGTTTTTTGATTCAAGCAAAAAAAACTTTGAAACATTATCCAGGTCCAGAATGCAGGAGGCTGACTCTGCATTATTTATTTATTTTTTTTGAGGCCCAACCTTATTGATTGAAAAGTCAAGAACCTGCGTAATAACCAAGTGCCTTTGATTGTGTGATTTACTTGAGAGGGTTCCATCTTTTGGAGTTTGACTGAAGTTTTAATGCTAAAACCAAGGAACTGGTTCAGCCTATACAGTAGCTGTTTCCTTTATGTAGAACTTTGAATCCAGTGCTGCTGTTTGTAAAATGATCTGCACATATATATCCTGTAGCTGTATGGCTAATCTGTCTTGTATGCGTTTTAAGCTTAAACTTTCTTTTGGATTTGCTACTCATGTATCGGCTGTTAATGAATAACATTTGCTGGTTTACTTTGTGAATTGAGCTAGTGAGAGCTATATAACAAGTGAGACTGATGATTTCAAGCATCTGTAGCTGTATCAAAAGTCAGCTGTGCGATTTAAGAAATATTGCATAAAAGGATTATAGTTTGGCTTTGGCCTCAACTTCTGTAGTTCAAATTAGATAAGCATATCAATAATTTCCCATTTTCAGATGCTTTATGCATTTGCTGATGACTACTTAGTCAAAGAATCATCGCTAATCAACTTATTGTGCAAGTGCTCGTTTTGAAATCAAGGGTTTTTTCCAAAAAGGAAATTCCGTGAGAAAAATTTCTTTATCAATAACATATATTTGCATGATTAATGTACCAAATCGCTGCCTATTCCTTCAATTAAAGGGAAATCGGTTACCTCACAAACAGGAAAGAAACTTATGCACACGCGTATTAGTACCACAAATGTACAACCTTATTTATGTTCCTATTGGATAGCACAAAAAATCCTTAACTCAAACATGCCGGTGCAATAAATGAGATCCAAGCACACGTATTCATGTTTCAGATGTCTGAGAGGTTGTTCTTGAGGTAATGTGAAAATTTACAGGAGGCGGTTATTACACTGGCAACAATAAATTTGGTGGTTGCTTGTTTTTATGTACCATTGCTCTAACCAAGTTTCTCTATGGTAAAGTCCTTAAATTGTCCCTGCAATCCTTCCTCCTGATTCTTGCCTTTAAATGTTGCTTTCATGGCTGTTTTTGGAACAGCATTCCTCAGGCTTTTGAGCGTTTGCATGTTTCGTGCAGCAATACTGCTGTTGCTATTATTTTCTTTATCGGTACCAGTTGAATCAGCAGTCTTTATTTGCTTCCACCATGGTCCTCAAGCACAATCTAGGTCCCATGATGCAGTTTTTCGTTACTCCATCGAATGGCCTGATGGGACTAATGCATGCAAAAATGTTGGCTGCTCAGTCTACTGTGAGGTGCTTCAATCGACGGAAGTAAAAAATTAAGCTTATAGATATAGGTGTTCTGATATGTAAATATTCTATAAGTAAGTGTGAACCAACACATTTACTTAAACTTAAAATAGAATCATCAAATAAGAAATTGAAATGACAGCACAAGGCTGAAATCAGGGATTTTCACTCTGATAACATATTGAAAACTTAATTGAACCACAACAACAAATCCAAAGCCTTCTCAAAATGATTCATGTGGCTAAGTTAGTCGATGAAACTTTTGGCAATGAATATTTCTCTCTTGTATTTAGATGAATATCTGCATGTTCTGAAAAATAGAATATAACCTTTTTTTCTCCCCCTTCTTCCTCAAGTTATCTCACGTTTGTTGTGAACAGCTTGATGGCCAAACACTCAGACCCTGTTCAACTAGTGTAATATCATTAAGTAACCTCAGTGTGAATCATGAACACAAGCTGTACCTAAATGTCACAACTGGAGATGGAGAATGGAACTCATCAGCGTATTCATGGTTTATAGGTAAGTTGGTATTTCCAACGGTTCTTGGCATCACAGACGTCTTAGGGGATGCAGTGGCATTATGAATTAATGTTCTTTTGCTTAATTATCTGCAGACGCAACGCCTCCAACTGCAACAATTTCCAGCAAGCAGAACTACACTGCTGCAGAAAAAGTCAATGTAGAAGTTACATTCAGTGAACCATGTACTGGAAAGGGTGGCTTCAAGTGTGTTGATCCATCCAATTGTGACGTGTGTTTTTCTCTGGCTCAGGCTTGTTCCATTATGTAATCTATGCAATAAATGGGATATAGAAAGTTCATGCTAACCTAAAACAAAGGCTCTTTTGTAGGTCATAACCTATGGTCCTGCACATATCATTACCTCTTCCCTGCAAGTGATTAAACCCAGTATCAAGTATAGTTTTGAAGTCAGTATATCTCCTACAAGTATATATGGATGGATATTGCTTCAATTAGCAGATAAGTTTTGTACAGATCAGGCAGGAAATGAGTTTACAAGGACAAATGGTTCTGCTGTGAATTATGGTTATTCTTGATTTTTGTGTAGTTGAAGAACGTGTCAAGCACACAGATTGTGACAGTCAAAATGTCTTCGCTAGTTTTACTTTGATATGGGCCACTGAGTTTACTGTTTTCCTGACTTACATCTCTTATTGAATAATTTCCTAGATCGAAGAACAGTCCAAGTAGACTTATGGACACCGATTCCATCCTATGCATTACCTATCAGTGGAGTTCCAAGAACTATTCTTGCTACAAACAAAGAGGAGGGCTCGGTGATCTACTTGGACTTTAGTATTCCAATACTAAATACATCAGAGCAAGTTCGCAAGGCATTGCATGTAAATTCAGGTAGCTTGGTAACTTATTCCAGGAAAAGTCAAGGGAACCGTCGATATAGTTTTGAAGTAGGTAAATAATAAGCTGTTATGCTCTTATATGGACTAGATTTGTGAAGCTGTGAATTATGGTTATTCTTGATTTTTGTGTAGTTGAAGAACGTGTCAAGCACACAGATTGTGACAGTCAAATTACAAGCGGGTCTAGTTATTAGAAGAACAGGTGGTCCTGTCTCCTCTAGCCCATCTATTACCTTCCTATTTGGTAATGTAACATTGTTTTAGCAAATTAGTTACTAATGCTTGATATGCTTTCTGGATTAATTGTGTTGAACTTGTCTTTCAGACTCACAAAAACCTGGTGTAAAACTAAGCACCAGCACACCTCATGTGACAAAACAGCAATGCATTCAGGTGATAGTCAAGTTTACAAAACCCGTGTTTGGATTTGAGCCCTCCATGGTACAAGTGGATGGTGAGAGAATTGTAAGGCAGGTGGATATTTCTTATCATGTTTCCGAGCACCACCACTCCCTTAGTACTTGCTTGTCGAATAAAGTCTAATATTTTGCATCCCGCAGGTTTAGGCAGCTTTCAAGAGCTCTATTCTCGGTGTCCTTCCTGGCAGAATCTGGGAAAGTAGTGTCGTTGGCCATTCCAGAGGGGAAAGTGAAAGACATATCTGGAAATCTGAATCGAGCATCTAACAATTTGGAGGTGAAGCATTGTATGAATTTAGCTCCTTTCCTAATAATCATCATTTAATTGAAGTTTTCTTTTGGAATTTGAAAGTGTTTTTCACTCCTGTTCTGACATTTTAGTATCAAATAGATTCAGCTCCAGCAATGTCAGATGTACTACAATCATTTGTGACTGTTGGGATATTAGCTACATTATTGGCAGCTACTCTCCTTTCGCTTTCCTCTTCAAACCTTGGGGCAATATCTACTCTTGGATTTGGAAGTAGCTATTATGCCTATCCAAATCCCTCAATGAATTTACAAGTAAGCTTTAAGTTCTCAATGCAAACTATCTTTCCCTTTATGAAGTTAAGCTCAAGATTTATTAGCAACAGCAAAATTTATCAGGGAATGATTGGACATGTACAAGTGTTTGTCCTCTCAGATTGGATTTCAGTAAACCAACCAATTGAATATTCAGAGACAATGAAAGGACTTAGGTGGCTCATACCCCATCACAAGCTTCCTTGGGAAAAGAAGCATGACTTGTCAAGTGTAATAAGAGACTTCAAGAGGCCTTTTATGGGATTTTCTTTTCAGCATCCAATAAGGTTAAATTTTCAAACACTCGCGCCCTTCAGAATGACCAACCGTGTCCAGTTGAAGCTGACTCCACAGCCAGTTCAATGAGAAGACTGCACAACACAAGCATAGCAGATAGCACTTATGGTCTTCCTCTCAGTCCAAAAGAATACTTTTTGTATTTCTTGGTGAGTAATTTGCATTTAGTCCTTTTCACTCATCCATGAGGACTTTCTACATTGTTTGATTCTTTTTCAGAGGGGAGAACCTTTATCTGCTACTTATTTTGTGAAGAGAATGGAGAAAGATGACGGGTATATTGCTTATTATCCTTGATTTGATCTTAAAGTTTCTAGCTCCTTTTCCTGACTTTGAATTCCAACTGCAAAGAAATTATGATAGCATACTTGGCAGCATGAGATGATTTCAAATAAACCAAGATCTTGCTCTTTATTTTCCAGATGGGAAAATCTAAAGATGAACTTGTTCTGGCTTGCTGTTGGAGGAGGTAGCCTAATCGCTGCCCATTTCCTGATTTTACTTGTCCTAAAGTTGAGGATGGGTAAAAGGGCTTGTGGGATTCTATCAATCCCTAGGTTTGAGCTATTTCTTCTAATCCTCCTACTCCCTTGTATATTGCAGTCTTCTGCGTTTGTACTGAAAGGTATTAAAACCATTTTAGCTTTGTGGATTCATTTATCTTGCTTCGAGAATTTGTAACTATGAATTACTATTTTCAGGTGGAACGACAACAAGAAAAATCATGGGCACATTCTTGTTAACAATTTCATCTGCTCTTGTTTTATGTTTATCTGTTTTTCTTTCAGTTGCGATATTTTCGGGAACCTTCCTTCAGTATAAGGAAATTAGAGAAAGATCTAAGAAGTATCCATGGCATACAAAATTCTGGTTCTCTCTCACAGGAACTCCTACTTTTGGAAAATGGCATTACCGAGAAGAGCTATCTTCAACTTTCCTCCTGCGTTTTGGAATACTTTTTGAAAACCTTAAGGGCCCTCCATCACATATATTCTCTGATCAAGACGATGCAAGTACCATGCCAAACGGCACCGGAAGTGGCCAAACAGGCATTGGACGGATGAGAGCTATTTGCTCTGGTGATATTAACGATGAAATGAAAATTCCAAAGTCCACATGGCTTCTTGGTTGTGCTAGATCCACCTATGTTATTGTAGATCTATTGAGACGGATAGTCTTAGGGTTTATATCTGGATTACACTCGCGGCATGGATCAAGGCGAAGCATTATTGCACTGTCAATCACATTGTTGCAGTATGTCATGTTGTTTGCCACCAAACCATATATCAGCAGGGGAGTCCATATGGTGGAGGGTCTGTTACTTTTGTGTGAGGCAAGCATTTTCGGGTCGTTAATCATATCAGGTGACCCGAATTTATTGGAAAGAAAATCCTTAGGATGGACCATGTTGGCTCTTTTTATCGTCCCCTTTCTGTCACAAATTGTCAATGAATGGTATGCCCTTGCCAAATTTCTATCAAGATTTTCACAGCCTCAGAAGAATTTATTCAAACTCAGATGCAAATTTGCTGGAAAGGGTCTTGTATTTCCATTCCTCCCAAGGAAGCATTGGGCAAGATTCTTACACGGATCCTCTCAACCCGAAACAGGCTTATCTCCATTTCACTCTTTAAGTCCTGATATCGGAGCTGAAAGGAGAGAAAGCAGAGTCCAATGTGTTGAGTCAGTAAGTTCTATGACTGCAACTGTAGTACCAGTGCATAGTCCAGACGTACCTGGCTTCAATGATCCACAGACAAGTCGGATATCTGAAGAACGTTTTCTTAAAGGAAAGCAACCGGTAGAAAAGAAGCAGACGAGAGGACTCAAAATAGAATCAAAGAGTGAAGTGAAGCAGCTAAGGGAGTTGGCAAAAGCAATTTTCTTAGGGCATTGGTAACTAGAATATGTTAAAAACTTGAAATCAGGGACAAAATGACATATAGAAAAATGCCCTTACGGTCCATTTGACATATTAGACTTTTATGCAGTATGCTATTTATATACCTGTACTTGCATGTTTAATAATGTAAGATTTTAGCTGAATTCTCCTTATTTAATCCAATCTTCTTTTGAGGATCAAATTTGAGCCTTGAAAGAAGCAAATCACTTCAAATTGGAAGAAATCTACACTTCAATTTCAGTTCCTGTGCAAAAAGCTAAGCTTGTTGCAATTTTTCACCAGTCTAATGGAATTGAACAAAGTAATGGCTCTAAAGGTATTACAGGGCATATTCCAATTTCCAACTATCCTCCATATTCTGCATAATTGGGAAAATTGTGATAATCATCTCCATCTAGCGCCGAGAAATATTCTCCTACCAATTCTTTTTCAGTTTGTGAAATCAGCAAGCGATTGAGGCCATGGACAACAAGCCAATCGCGTGTGTATAGATCCGGAAATATGATTGGTACATCATTAAGCACAAGGACATCACCAGACTCCATAACCTTGATCACAAATCCATCTGCGAATGAGGGGAGTGCAGTTCCATCTGCGAGACTAAACAAATCATTCCACTGTAGCAGCCTCGGGACAGCGTGTCTCTGGAAAACTAAAGCATAGTCACTCACATTATTCACAGATTCTCTTATTGGATCATCAACTGGTGCAAATATCGTCAATCCGGTCTGACTCATAATCCCTCCAAGCTGCATATCAAGACAGGCTGCCATTACGGAGAAGCCCCGTGTCCTGAGGAAATCTGCAGCACATTTTAATGAACCGAAACCGACCTTGGCCGGCTCTTGCTTCGATATGTTGATGCCATCAGGGCTACTAGACTCAGGACTTAACTCGGGTCCAAAACCAGGAGTGACCTTGCAAGAAGGATGAAGAACTCCATATGTGACAATTGATCCATCATCATATGCGACGTTTTCATTTAAAGCGACACCGTTTAACGACAATTCTTTCTTGCGATTAGAAGCAGTTACTAGCAAAGACCGGTTTGTCAATAATGTGACCAATCTTGAGCCATGTGTAAGAGACTTGAGGCCTTCGATGGAGATTCTTGTAGGTAAAATGTGGTATTCCAGGAGACAAATAGAAGGTTGTCCTGAAAGGGCAAAGGCAGTGTCTGTTGGGGCGAATATGGTGGCGTTCGAGGAAGCAAAATCGAGAAACTCGGCTGCCATTGTAAGTGTTAAAGCCATGGAGAGATATCCCGAACTTGAAAGAATGGAGGTGAAATTGGGAGCAGTTATGGAATGTGGGAAAGCAGATGACGAATAGGAAACTGTGGGGAAGAAGATGAAGAAAAGAAGGGCTGCAATAATGAAGATGCTGCTCGGTTTTAGGGTTTTCCCCCATGGAAGCGGAGGAAAGGTGGTTGTTGAAAAGAAATTGGAAAGGGGAAAAATTTAGCGGGAAAAGCAGAAATTCTGTTTTGTTAGTTAATTTGAAAATTAAAAGAAAGGCAAGATGTTGGAATGGAAATTTAAAAAGAACAAGAAGAAGAAACTTTCTTCAATTGGATATGATAAAAAAATATGAGTATGTTTTTCCCAATTGAAGTAAAATTTGAGCCTTAACCACCACTTAAAAGATGGACAATTGTAAATATTAGACGATTTTGAATCCGATTATTGGCTTGTTGTGATTCATGATTTTTTTATCATAATCACTATTAGGATTTCTTTATCATCACTTATCATTTTGGTAAAGATAGGTAGACACGAAATATTTGGCATTTTAATATTAAAAATTAAAGAAAGAGCTTATATTTGCTGTTTTAATAGCTTTTTAAAATATAGAACTTTGATCATATCATATTTTGGTATATAGTTTCATTTTCAGGATTAATAACTAACTGTTTCCCTGCATCAAAGTTATCACTTAGCTCTCAACCCTAAGATGGATCAAAGAAGAGGTGGGAACCTTTGGAATTTGATATCAAGAAGTGTTTTTTTCACGCAATCAATAATCCCAATCTTTAAAGAGATTAATGATCCCAAGTCATTTTACTCCTTTCAAAAAATAGGAATATCACTTTATCACTTAAAATTTTCTTAGTGGGACATATTTTTTACATCAAATGGCATTTATGGGTGTTCACCAAATGGAATGGAAGCTATTAATCCATATGTGATTATTTCATAATATGGTATGGGTGTACCACTCAAATCATAAAGTATCATAAACAAAATTTATATCGCTTTAAACCAAATTGAATTGAGTGTAGAAGAGTATCCTCTGCACCTTCTATATTATTGATTTCATTTGAAAAAAAAATTGTTCTACTTTATTTCCATTTAATCCTAGTTATTTCAACTTTAAAACTCTTACATTTTATATTTTTTTGATGGTATAATAATGTTGGGAAGTAAAAATTCAATTTAATACATTGATGGAAATAAACAAGCAAATATGATAGCCAAATATTTAAGGTTTAAAAAAAAAAAGAAAATTCAATTTTCAAATCGTTTTAGAAAGCATGTTTTTACTCATGTCAAAAAAAAAAATCAATATAAAAAAAATTCTATAATGATTTATTTTAGGGGAAAATTCAAATAATCTCTCAAATTCTGATTTAGGTATTGATTAACCCTCTAAACTTTCAAAATATATTTTAAGACTCTCTAAACTTTAATAAATTGGCATATAATCTTTATAGGTCGAAAATAACCTTTTTAAATTTTAATTTTGGTATATAAATATCTATTAAACTTATCAAATGTATTTTAAAATTCTTTAAACTTTGGTAATAGTGTTACTTTTTCTAACTAAAAAAGAAAATATATTTTATATATCAATTTATTAAAGTTTAGAGAGTTTTAAAGTATATTTTGAAAATTTAAAGGGTTAATATGTATCTATATCAAAGTTTAAAAAGGTTATTTTTAATTTCCCCTTTATCTTATATTATGCTACATTGTTTTATATTGTTACATCACCACTATATTTTACAAGGATGAAGACAAAAGAAACCATCTTGTTTTACCTCTAAGAAACAATAGTGAGTATAGTATATGAATCATGAGAGTCTTGACACAACAGTTTACATCCAAAATGAGTTTCATTGCAATACTACAAATTAGATATCAAATCAACCATAAATTTAACCCAATAAAAACTTTCCCCAACAATTATTTGCCCTTTCAAAAACTATTTGAGTTATAGGGTTTGTCGAGACTGATAAATTTTCAAATCAAATGAATTATTTCCCGATTTATTCCATTATTCCATCGAATGAACTATTAGAATTCCTTAATCACTAGAATATTTTGTATGCTCATACTCATCGCTTCTCAATCAATAATAAAATTTGGAAAATATTACTATAATACAAACACATAACCTAAAATACGGGGATTCTTGAAGATATAAGACTGAGATACGTTTGCTGAGATGTCTCTTTCTTGAGTCACAAAATGACATAAGCCTATGTATAATATACCAGTCCAGTACTTGACTTTGGAGGATAAGGAAAGGGCATCAATAATTCATCAATGATGATCTCTTATTCTATTTTATCGTTAAGTGTCTTTCCTTGGAGGCTATACTATAATAAAAACCATTGCCTTCCGGAATTTGGTCGATGGCTCCCTGTTGGGACAAGAGTTCCCATTTGGAAATGTCCTACCTATCTCAATCATGTTGAAAGAAGTAATAATAGATGTTGATGTATTGATGGGGTATACACCAAAAAAAGAGTTCAGTAATATTAAATTGGGCTTGGATACGTGTCTTCAAATTTAATTCGAAAGATGTTACTTGACAAGCTCGAGTTCACTCCATTGAAATTATTTAGATGGAGCAAAAGATGTAGTTGTGTTTTTAATTATATTTCGTCTAAGTCATTTACCTTTACTGCTTTCTGCTAGGATAAGATTTAAATTTCTTGTTATAGATCATAAAGATATACAACTACAAGAGGTTTAATAAGTAAAATAAAAAAAAAAAAAAAACCAAGGTCTAAAAAACCACCAGCAAGATTAAATTAATATATTATGGGACAATGATAATGACAATGATTTTTCCTCACAATATCAAAGCTAGGCTTGCAATTTGTGTTAGTATTGTATTTCATATATGTGTCTAAACGAATCCATATTAGGAAAACCCCAATCCTTAACACAATCCATGTATCAATCATGTATGAAAACAAAATAAACTTGTAATCCAACCCATTATTTAGCATGCCTTATATCTACATTAAACCTGTTTATTAATTAGAAACTTGTAACTGAATTTATACAATATTTATAAAGAAATGAAAAAGGACGGTTGTAAAACTAATATCAATAATTGTAAATGATATAGGGTCTTAGGATTTACTATAAAATTACAACTTGCACAAAAATTTTAATAAAGTAAAGTATGATAAAAAAAAAAAAAAAAGAACAAATCTTAATATTCATGGGTTATATTCCTTGTATTAATCTAACTTTAGAAAGTAAGTCGTGCTTGGTGAAGTAATATGAAATTAAAAGCATATGAAAGTTAAAAAATAAACCTAAATTAACGATTTAAGAACAATAAAGGGGAAAAGTTGGTCCTCGCACAACATTTAATAGATAAAGCAATACGAAAGTAAAATCAAAAGTAGCAGCATAATTTGAAAAGCTAAAGTTGGTCCTCGCATATAAATATTGCACCTTAGCAAGACCTAGAGTAGGATCACATACCAATGATCCTAAAAGATTATCACAAGTACAAAGGCAAAAAGTTTTTCAAAGAGAACCAAAACGCTTGATTGTAACATTATAGAAAAATTAAAAATTTATTGGCCTAAAGAAACATATATAAGATAAAATATAAACTTCTGTTAATGAAAAAATCACTTTAACTGACAAGATGAAACTTAGATCAATCATGAATGGGGAAATTTCCGTTAATGAAAAAATAGCTTAGATTGTCATATTATAGAGAAATTAAAAAATTTATTAGCCTAAAGAAACATATATAAGATAAAATATAAACTTCTGTTAATGAAAAAATCGCTTTGACTGACAAGATGAAACTAAGATAGATTGTGAATGGGGACGTTTGGCTATTCCTTTTTGACCTAAAACCTCATCCCTCTACAGATGTGATAATATTTTTCTTCTAAAATATTTCGAACCTGCAAATTGAGAACTAAAACTTCATCTCCATATCTTTGAATGTAAAATTTCATAGAACCACTTTAATACGGCTAAATGAATGTGTCATCTTAAAGAAAAATAAAATTAATATAAAATATTGTGAGCTCATGATTTGTCAGTTTCCTTTGTTCATAGTAGATGATCATACTTGTGTCTTTAATTGAAGGTATGGGATTTATAAGTTTAGAAAAGAGATTTGCGTGACTACATATGAGAAAAAGAAGAAAGAGATAATCACTAAACGAAAAGGAAAGGAAAGTTAGAAACTTAAAACCTTAGCCAAAAATAGAAATCGAGATGTAGGCATGAAAGATATAATAAAAATGTGAATTTTATTAATACTATTTTTAATAAATGGGATCATAAATGGATTTAGTTATACACAAATCTAAACATGAATTTAAGTGAGTGTGTTTAAATCTGACTCATTTATTATTTGTGCTGATTTTTGTCAACACAAACTCGTTTATAATCTTGACATGTCATGTTTGGCTTCGTGGATCGAGTTCCTAATTACTAACCCTAATTAGAGCACTCAATTTCTTTAACAATTCTCCTTTAGGTTTTTGAATCTCTTGCTTACTCTACCATATATATGACACCATATATATAGAGTTATAAGAAACTAAACGTAAAATAGTATATTACAATAAGGCATCAACAAAATATAAAATAGAACACTAACATAGATATAACAGCTTTGATTTGGCCCAATTTTTTCTAAATGCTATTCCATAAGGGATTTCGTGTACATTTAATATATTAATTCGATAAGTCTGGGCATATGTCCTACCTTGTCATGGATACACTGATTGTTTGTATGGTAGAATTGTGGTAGATACGGAGCAAGCACCTTAAGCGTATAGCTATTTCGTGAGGTTGCCATTGATGAATGGGACACTATAGTGGATGTTTGATAAAGGATCAGACTATTTATAGCTGATTTAGTGAATTCAGTACGAGTCAGATTTTCTTATACCAAGGTGTTGATATCAATGGGTATCAATATGTCGATATTTAGGTTAGACGCGAAAAAGGGCTGGTGATTGGAGCCACTGGTCCTGGCAAGTTCATGCAGTCAAAGGTGATCATTCGTTTGAAATGGTGATTTAACCCGCCAGATCGATCTAGGTTGGTGAGAAAAAAAAAAAAAAAAAGAGATAAATTTTTTAAAAAACTTTCAACCGATTAACACTTATAATTTTTTTCCTTCTTATTTTACCTTTTCGACACTTAGACTAAATGAATTTTTTTTCAAAAAACAACCACCCTTAATCGACATTTTTTCAAATCTAAAAATTAGCGATATTACTGTTATTTTAAAAATTGAAAGTGCTGAAATAAAAATTAGTTTGTACTGTAAAAATTAAAAAAAAAATGATTGAAATAACTAATTAAGTAAACACGACGGTCTTTCTCGAATATAAAAACTGAGTAACAAAGGTTTTTAAAAAATTAAAAATTATTTTAGAACTACAACGGTCCGATTCCATGTATCGAATATGTACACAATTGTTAACACAACACAATAAAAAATATAACAAGCGTATCCTTATTACATCTCATATATAATATAATTTTTCATTATGTGATACAATATTATTACGTGATGGAAATATTATCCAAATGTTTACTATCTAAATTTAATTTCTTCCAAATTTCAAATTCACATATATTAGTACACAGAATTGTTATATAGGGAAGGAAAAAAAATAAAATTGCACGAAAAAGAGAGAAAAAGAAAAAAAGGCTAGGTCACAAGCTGCTAAACCGACCTTCATCACATTGATCATGATTCATCGGCCCCTAGATCCATGACCCACTAGGTTTGGATCGGGCTCAATCCAGCCCTAAGTCTAATTTGGGATCATTGGATACGCTAGATGTGTGTTTTAGTTTCATGCCTCGATGGGTTTGCTTGTATTTGCCGCCAATACCTACATAACCTAATAATTGGTAGTATTTGTGCCGGTTGGATTCTTATGCGTTTTGTAAAAGCATTTAAATTGCACGCAAATTGCCATTGTTTGTGATTTGTTTGTTGGGAAATAACATTTACTCGTCAGGAGTCATATGTGTCCTTATTAAACAACAAAACACATGGTATACTATGTTTAGATCATGACATTAATCATTAATTACGATCTTTACCTCTTATTGTTAACAGCCATTTAATCGCAAGCTCTTAATATTTAATACTTGGGATTAATCTTTAGGTAACTTGAGTAGCTAGAAGCTCCTACCTTAATTAAATCGCAATTGCAATCAAGTAGGCATTAAGTCTTGAAAATGTCGACTTGGTTTTATAAACTAAGTTGAGCAACTTGCAAAAGAACAGATCTTATCGAGGAAGCTTGCTTCTTTGATCGGAATATCCGGCTTTGTTGACTCTCTAGAACATTGCGAAAGACCGAGACCTGGAGCCTAGAGGCCCTCAGAGATTTATTATTGTAAAGTAATAACTAACAATTGACAAGGAGTTCAATTCCATAGGTTCCTTGTTTAGGACATAATTGCTAGGGTTTGACTGCATATATATTTATATTTTAAAGGTTTTAGTTAATGCACATAGCAAATCCTTTAGAAGACAAGTTCTATTTGCTTTCTATCTTATACAGCTGTAACTTGCGCAAACATAACAACACAATTTTAATGTACTTATAGATATTAATAATAAAAGGTAGGAATCGATATTATACATACATACATACATATATACATATATATATTTGCTCTTGTATATTTTGCAATTAAGTTTTATAGACAAATCTGGATATCCCTATAATGATAACAAAACTATATTATTTGTGGAGAATTTATGATATCTTATTATTTGTTATCGCCCTTGGATCAAGATAAATATTTAAAGAAAACATAAATATTTAGAAAAATACATTGTATGACTAAAATCATTCCTACCAGATTAAGGAAAAAATATTTAAATTATACAAATAAATGGATAAAGCTAAATGGGTATCCTAACACGCTTTGTTAATAAGGATACTGTATATTAATATCACTAATGGCTCTTTTATATGAATGAACATAAATAATCTATTGACTAGAGGTTTTTATGTATTTTATATACGAAATATCAGTTTTTGGTGTCCTAAAATACAATCTTATTTGAGATCCTAAATAATACGATTGGTGACACAATATAAAACGTAGAGCTTGATGTAAATCATGGTTCTAATAGCCAACCAAGGAACTAGGATTTGGGCTGAGTGTAAGATAAAAGGGGAGGAATTCATAAATGCTGCAAGGGAAACAAAGATTGTAGAATGGGACGCAATGTTCGACTGGTAAGTAGTGGCCATTCAAATGATACGATCGGATATCTCATCACAATATGTCCTCCCTACCATTCGATGGTGGGTAGACACCATCCAGGCCTGGATGATACTCCATCCTATAAAGTGTCATCTGGATGACAACTTAAACGTGAAGCGCATTGACCACAAAAAGGATCAATCTTACTATTCGTGCCACTTGAACAGTATAACCTCGATAAGCGTAAATTAGGTTGAGTTTTCCTAGTTTTGTTTTATTTAATATTTTGCGTATTTCCTAAAATGCCTCTGACATGAATTAGGTTTTATATTAAGACTTTTTTTATTCGGTTTAGACAACATTATTATTATTGAGAGTTCGTTTTCATTTTAAATTACTTGAGTTAATTTCAATTAATTCCATTGATTGTGGTGAACTTAATTAGTAACTAAGATAGCGTTTGATTGTTAATATCAGATATAACAAAAAGAACTAGATAATACAAATATAAAGAGTATAGATAATACAGTATTATTGTAGCATGTTTAGTTTGTATAGTATTGGAAAAAGTTTTTTGTGATATCTCTTATTTAATATGTATAAGTATTAGACTCAATATTTTTTTTTTTTTTACATTTACACCCTCAATTATCTCATATTTATTTTATGATATTTTTATATTATTTTAAAAGCACAAAATTTAAATATTATTTCATTTTTATACCTTCAATAATATCTAATATTTATATAATTACTTTTATATCCTCAGTACTCATGTTTTTATCTAATAAAGTTAACTTTTACATTATATTTTAAATGAAACAAATTTTGATCATTTTAACCAATCCTTTACACCCTTTTTTATTTAGTAACCAAACTTAAATTATAAACCAAATATTTTTTTAAGTTTAATTCCATAAATTTTGTACAATCAAACGATACCTAAGTGTTATATCTATTTCTTTTAGCAACCCATAATTATTTTAGCAATTGCGAGTAATATGAATAGTTGGTTTAATTACAAGACCAATTTGTCTTCAATACCATTGCCTAATATCAATTATTGATTTTGTCCATATCCTTTTAATTTCCATACCAAATATATACGAAATCACATAAAAATCACATCTTATTATTTTTTGAATTGTTGTGCATCCAGATGATGACACTAGTTGAGTTTGCTACATATGAGAGAATAATGATAACTCAAGGTAAAATTCATTATTATCTATGATTACATAGTTGATATAGTATCACTTAGCTGGGATACAAAGCGATTCATAAGTCATTGTGTGATAGAATTTATTAAGTTCAAGTTATCTCCAAAGTTAAGTTAAACCATTGAACATTAATGATATGTAATGTTTTAATTGAAATATCAGTAGAAAAAGTTTATTTATATAGTAACTGGTTTATAATGATTTATGATTTATAACTTTTCTATGTGATTGGGTGGTGATAATTATTACTAGACAACTATCTTAGTTTGTATCCAAATGAAAATTACTTTTGTGTATAGAAATGAGGGTTGCAGGCAATAACCAAGGTAATAAGAATAAGATGATAGATTAAAAAGACTTATGTTAGGATCAAAATTAATTTGTTCCAAAATAATAAAAATATTATTTTAAAATCGGAAGCAATTTAAATCGTGGTTAAATGCATTCCTTAGAGTTTGATGGAGGATATATACATTGAATGGAGGAACCATCAGTTGGCATTGAAAAGTCAAAATGAGTGTAAATTATTTTATAAGATTTTGTGCCGTCCTTCCCTGTGCACTGTGCAGAATGAAGACATTTACAGAACATTGAATTACTTTATTCGATGTTAAAAACGTTCTGTCCCCCAGTCTTCTAAATAAGATCTAAGTCTTTGACGAAAATCTGCTGTCTTTTCGAAAAGATAAAAGTATAGTTATTTGGCGAGGAGAAAGAGAATCTTTCTTCTGGTAGACATGTGGACGTACAGAAAATGGATCAATTTTAAGAACGGGTAGTGAACCCCCTTTTTTAAATTACAACGGGCCTAGTGGTATCACTTGAATCTATACCATTATACCATTTTTATGACAGGATAAGTTCATGCCAACTGTGTTATAAAGATTTAGTTGATATTAAAATTTTGCTTCCCAGTTTTGAACTTCTGATCCAAATTATTTAGCGATATAAAGATTGGAATATGTTTGTATCATTGTGTGTATAAATATTGTTAGAGGGATTATATTTTAAGTTCTTAGATGAACACTTCTACATATGGAATATGAGTTAGTCTCTTTTGAACTCTATCATTAACAAAGGTTCAATATTTTTCTATAAACGACTAATTTTATTTTGCATTTTACATGGCACGCATAGTATTGTTTGTTGTCTTCACCAGAGATTCGAATTGAGACAATAGGCTTGAATCTTGAGCAATATGAGTTTGGAAGATTGATAATTGAGTGACCTAACTTGCAAAAATACATCGGGGGTTTAGTCTAGTGAAGGCATTTCAACGCTTAAATTATTCTCTATTGAAAAAAGAGCAAAGTAACGACTATATCTATAAAACTGATAACAACCGGAGGCCTCATCTCTTATTTATAAATGATGAGACCAAGATATTTTAACAAAGATCTATATTGCCATATCTAGAGCTAGATATCTCTCAAATTGACAAGTGTATCTATTTAAGTAGATGTACATTTTCTACAAGCTAACATGTATCTTTATTAAATATTTACCCTTAATATAGTTATCTTAATGTTATCTGCTCCAACCTAGGTTAGGGGAGCCAGGTCTACATGAACTTGAAAGAACTCTCATTAGTAGAACCATAAGCCTTAGTTGGAGACAGTCACATGAGTTATAGAGCTCCTTGATAGGTATTAGAGTAATTTTACAAGGAACTTACTCGAGGACAAGTCAAGTTAAGCTAAGTAGATCGACTCATTGCAAGGAGCAAAATGTAGAATTCACTAGAGCAACGAATAGGGCCAATCGGAGGGTGAGTCAAACAAGACCTTAAATTTGACTTAGAATTAGGTCGGTTCAATCTAGTTGAGAGGTCAAGCCCTTGTCAAAATGGACCTTTCTAAATTACCTAAAAGTAGGGTAAGGTTGGATTGGCATAGGGGGTATAAGTCTAAAATTTCCTGTCATCGTATAGATTTATAGAAAAATTTTCATTCCATTGGGTTTTGTTACACTCAAAAATCCAAAATATACAAAATCTATCGTATATATATATAATTAGTTAAAGCCCCCGTTATGTGTGTATTAATAATGTCAATATACCACAACCAAATTAATAACGTAAAATTGGTAAACTATTTCAATTATGGCTTGAATACTATTCTTTACTTCTACAAAAATGCATTACGTGCTTTAATCTTATATTATTGTTGAAACGAATATGCTATGTGAAAAAGTTAGCAACCTTGAAACTTGAGGAACGTAATACTGTGTAAATGCCATTTTGCGTTGAAACAGTAAAGGTACAACTTCTAATTAATATAATTGTAATCTAGCGATATAAATATCGATCTCCAGATTAGGTTCAATTTATCTCTCTTTTAAAATTTTAATATGATAATTGGTAAGAAAAAAAAAAAAAAGTTACAATTGCTCCGTTAAGTGTCATAATTTGGATAATGGAGAAGTTGTTGGAGACATAACTAAAAAAAGGGTGATGACAATAAAATATCTGCGAAGAAAAGGGATAAGTCATAAAAATGAAAAATTACAAATAAATTACTAATTAAAGGCATCACTACTGGAAAGATTAAAGACATAATAGCAAACTTCTGGTGTTATGTACATAAAAAATTTCAGATAATTACTATAACTATATTAGAAAATCGGTTGCCATGGAAAATATAAGTCGCCTTGAGAAATTGAATTTTCTAAAGTAATTAGCAAGTGCCACCTAAGACCACATTAGGTTAGGAGATTGAGAAAAGGGACAGCGAAAATAATTATGCTATCGAGTAGTAACTAATGGAACAACCATGATAATGTTGGTAACTAAAATTAGCATTGTTCAATAAGGATGATCGTGATTTTTTTTTTTAAATCAATTTTATCAATTCCTAATCTCTTTTTATTGTATGTCTTGAGTTTATATAGATTCAGGCTAGGGAGAGCGTTTTAGGCAAATAAAAGAGAGAGAACAAAAAAGAAAAAAAAAAAAAAAAGAATTAAAAGAAGAAGCAAGGATTGTTACGTATTTGATGGACTCCAATTTGATGTCTTAGGATTTTGGTTTTTTGTAACTCTATTGACAAGTCATTATGTATATTGGTAGAGTAATCGAGAGAGTGGAATATTCTAAGGACTCGGTTTAGAGGAAAAATACTTTATGATTATTGCCTATCTTATAGGGACAGTGATTCCTGGTGATTTTCTAAGGGATGCCAATCCTAAGGTAGAGGATCCCATCATTTATGCTGTTGAGTGTGATGAGAAAAAGCATTATGTCATGCGATGAAAATGTCCAATTTGCTTCACTCAGGTGTTATAATGGATCCCGAGCTGAAAAGATTCTGGACAAAGGTGGAGCCAGAAAGATTTAAGGAGTACCTAGTGATTCGGTTGTAATAATCGGGAAGAGTAAAGAGGTTTCACATATTTCAATTGTTATAGCTAACCATAGCTAATAGTGTAAATGGATGATGTCATCTATGAATAGGATTGTGAGAGTTCATGGGTATGTACTGTGAACTATAGATAGCCTAAAGATAGATGAGCAACACTGAGTTAATAGAATTTCATAGCAAGTGCTGCTTTGAGTGCATTAACGTGACGTGTGTGTTTATTCATAAAAATTAAGTTGAGGTGGCGAGTTGTTGACTTCATAATATTATTATGTGCATTTTAATTATTTTGTAAATAATTATGATTGTAATATGTTGTCTAATTTTGACAAGTTTGTATTTTGTTATAAAGTTAGTGATATCTCCCTCTATCTGTGGTACTATAAAGTAATAATGCAATTTTTTTTTTTTTTTTACATTTTAATGGGATAATCTGAGCTAATTGATTTATATATTTAATACATTATTGATATGTTATGCAATGCAATAAGTGTTTTATTAGAAAATAAAACATGCTATCCTGCCAATTCCATAACTTGGCATAGAGTACTCACTCGTTGACATACTTGGAAGCCAACAATTCCATTCGAGTTGTGCTGGGTCGGGTACCCATGCTTGCGTCTAGGTTTTTGGCTTCTTATAACTCTACATGCTATTATGTATATTTGGTATAGTATGCGAGAGATAAAAAAAAAAAAAAAATCCTAAAAGGCTTAGTCATTGGAAAAAAGTGCTCTATGATATTGTCTCCACTATAGTGGTTCGTTTAATCTTACCTCTTACACTTCTTTTGGGATTTTACATATAAATTTTGTGCATTATACTATCATCTTTACTTGTTACTTTTCTTGATTATCGTAAGTTCTATAACTTATAACATAAAATCTAGATCCAACCTAACATCTTTTAAAATAGACATTAACAACAACAATCATTCTCAAGATATTGTTGTTATCGTTTACCAACTTATATGACTAAACGTTTCCCATTGGCATAATTTTGCTATTAATGTAGGATTACATTTTTTTTCCCTTAAATTCTAAGTTGTACTAAACCCAAAAGGTTTTGTTGATAAATTTTGTTAATTTAGCAAAACGCACCAAAAAATTTGGAGATCCAAGAGTTAAAATTGAATTAGAAAGAGGCTCTATAAAATATGTTTTAGTTAGGTTAATATTAGGAGCCATTTGATCTTTTTTTTTTTTCTTTTCCTTTTAACAACTACATATATTACACAACTATTACGAGAGAGTGGATTCGAACCCATTAATAGTGTTTATGCTAACTAGGTTTTGGCATAACAAATACAAATTTTGATTGTTGATATTGAACATAAAATCGATGTCATTCCTCTTATGGTCTTGAAAGTAAATTCGTTGTGATTAACAAGCATACAACTTAACAAGTATAGGGTTTAAGCCAAACCTATTAGATTAAAACTAAAAATTAGGAAATCACACATATTACCATATATATTAGGATAGGAATATTTGTTACTATCTATAATAGCATAGATGTAGGGTTGTAAATGAGCCAAACTGTTCGTAAGCTGCTCAAAAGTTGCTTGAGCTCATCTCGCTTTAAACTTGATCCAACTCAAACTTGATTAGTATGAGATGAGCTCAAGCTTAAAATAAAGCTCATTTATTTAACCAAGCTAAACTTGAGTTCTAATTCAAGTTTGCGAGCTTAGGCTCACGAGTCAGTTCATTTAGGCTCGTGTAAACTCACTGTAAGCTTCCAAAATTGAGTTTAGGATAACCGAGCTCAAATTTAGGGCTTTTAGGGTAACTTATCCAATTGAGCCCAAACTTTGCAACTAGAATAAAAAAGTTAGTCGAGATATTACAGTGAAGTTAGATTTTAGTAATAATGATCCGAAATCCCAATTTTGCCCTTAGAAATTGGAGTATTTACTAAAGCCCTAAAATGTTCAGAACTCCTAAAATTGAACTTAGATTACAACGAGAACTTAGAGATAAGTTAATTGAGCTATAAAATGAGATAATGTAGTATAATTTACTATAAAAATATACACGTAATTTTTTAGTATACTCGGTACAAATAATAATTATACTCATAAATTAACTTTAAATTGAGTAATTATATATATATTGTATTGAATTCATGAAATTAACCTTACAATGTATCTTAAAAATAAAAGATATGCTAGAAACTTAATTATATGAGTAAAGTTATATATTTCACGTGTTATTTACATAGGGTATAAACTTATATATTAATTAAATAATTAATTCTAACATATAATATTTGTATTTAAGTAATTATTTAATAAAAGAAAAAGAAAAATTAATTAAATAACATTGAGATTGCTGGAAGGAGGCGTGGCAGGAGAATGAGAAGTGAAAGTTGCTGAATCAAAAGTGAAATTGGGAGAATTTGACACCACATGCTTAGTTAAAATAGGAAAAAAACAAAAGAAAAAATAAAGAAAAATCATAGGCGGTGAAAGAGCACTATAAAAATTACTCCAGCAACAGGATGATAACATTTGACAATTTGGAATAAAAAATAACAGAAAGAAAAATCAAGAAAAAATCGTAGAAAATAAAAAAAAAAAAGAGAAAAACAGAACAATTACCGAGCAAGGCTAGTTCCTAGGGTTCCCTTTAATCTGCTGTTACGCCACTCCACCACCAAGGAGTACCCCCAGCGTCTAGGCCGTCCGACAACCGCCCAGCCGCCGCCGGCCACCGGAGCACCCAAGAACACCAAGGTCAAATTTCTGCCCTGTTTTTCAATAATTTCTAAAAAATAGTAAATCCGCCCAGAAAATTATGAAAAAAATTACACTTAGGTTATTTTAGACATGCTTTCATGTGATATTTTTATTTTTGAAAAATTCGTAATATTTAATATACTTCATTAAGAAATCTGTAATTCATCCGAATATATATTAGTGAAATAAATATACTATATGATGTTGTTTCTAACTGAAAATTTTTGTGTAGGATGTGTATGATATATGGGTAATTGCTACGTAACCCAAATTTTTATTTGAATAATTTTAATATTTATTGAATTTTTAGGCTTGAAATTGGTCCGAAAATAAGCTGAAATTATGAATTTAATAGGAAATTATGAAATTAATTGATGAAATGGACATGTACTGATCTATAATAAATAATAATGGTATTGAGTCAGATTGGAATTAATTAGATGCTAAAAGAATTATAATTGGATAATTTATCAAATTTAGGGGTAAAATCGTCAATACGAAAATATAGGCAATAGGTCGAAAACTTGAAACCGAGTGATAATTGAATTCCCTATATTTTTAGAAGTCCATAGAAATTTTCGGGGAATTATTAGGTAATCCGAACTATTTACTACGAATTTATTAAGTAAAATAGCTTAAATTACAAGTCGAGGTGTATTTGTAATATTAATAGACTAAAATGAGTAAAATACTTAAATAAAACCTATATATAGGATTGCTGGTCGAATTGGGTTAAATAGAGATTTTATTACAATTATTAATATTTTCTGATCGGGATGTACTTTAGGTGTATTAAAATTGAATAATACTTATATTATTACAATATAAGGACAAATTGGATAAAATATAATTTAAAACTGTAAATTTCGCATAATACGGTCATTTTTATATAATTATGTATAATTGTATTAAAAATTCAAACTACCCGTTAAAATCCCATCTCTAGGAACATGACTCATAAGATGTGTCGTTAAGTCTATACGAACTCAATGACACTAGTTTTGTTGAAATCGGATAACCTTAAGCAAACTAGCTTATATCTATAACATATTCAAGAATATACACATTTCGGTAACTCTACCGGAATCAAAACGTGAATTAATAAATAAAAAGTACGTTTCGATACGATCAAAACGATATATAATACGTAATAGCAAATATGATGTACAATGTTAATAATTAATAATTTAATAACATGACTGTATATTATGGAAATAATATATATATATACATGTTTTAGATTAGACCCTAATGTTTTCGTAATTATTACGAAAACTAAATTTAGACCTTTTGTGTAATTAGGACCTTCCAAAGACGGTTGACAATTCAAGTCAGAAATAACGAACGTCTGAACAAGTAAGTTGGGATGGTAGCTTCGCCGCTATTTGGGTACTATTTTAAAAGTATCCGGAGACCCAAGAGTACTTCTGGTTGTGTTTGTAGTTAGATGATTATGCGCATGCTATGTGTGTGAATGATACTCTGTTGTGACAGGAGTTCAACTCCTTGGTGTGCTGTTCTGCATATTTGCATGGATTCTGTATTGTGTGAACTTATTGGTCACCCCTGATTATCTCTAATGATTATTCGACTAAAGTGTAATTGGTCACGCATAATCACCCGTTAGGGGAAACGATTAAGAGTGTTAAGCCAAACACCGACTTCCTTCGATGAGGATAGCTGAAATGGTCCTTTCCCCATCCTTAGTCGAACTAAGTGATAGGCGAGGAGGTCGCGGCAAGGTTGGGGGCCGTGGTTCGAAGGCGGTCTTGGGAGGGGGGTGTTCTCCATTGCACAAGCCCGGGTTTGGTTTAACTTGAGTCGCGATGAAACTCCTCAATCCGAGTTGGAGCGGATGAAATTTCTCTAACCTCACAGTGGACCGGTTAACACTGTGCGATGTTTTCATTTGAGTGATTGCATTGCATTGCATTTCATCATAATTATTAACCTTATTTGTGATTGTATAGTACTCTTCTGACTCCGCCCCACTTACTGAGCTAGTTGTGCTCACACCCCTACAGACTCTTTTGCAGGTACTGAGTGAAGATAAAAGATGTTCCGGTACCAACGTTCTCAGGTTAGTGTGCTGCTGTGTGGGAAAGTGAGGAACGAGGAATTTAACTGAACCTGAGCTTTTGCTTTGTCTTTAAGTTTTGAAGAAAACTAAATGGGAATTCCCTGGGAGCCCACTAGTTTTCTAACTTATTGTATATAAATCGTATAACCTGTGGTTTTTAAAAGACTCTGATTGTAATCCTTACCCTTGGACGTGAAATGTTGTATAATTACTGTTGTAGTACTAAACTACAGATTGTATAGAACAAGTATTTTGTTAAAGCTCTACCACAGGTTTGGATATTAACAGATGTCAGAACAGACGTTTCAAGCTGGTTGAGTTGTGCGCCTTGTGTAAACTACGTCTACAATAGCAGCTGTGAGGTCAGCTTCTATCTTAGATTAGTTTACACGGCGGGACTGTTATGACTCTTCTTGTTCGGGGTGTGACACTCACAAACTTTATATACATTATAAATAATATATATTACGTATTATATATCATATATTATTAAAATTCAAAAGATAACATTTATATAATATACAAATATATAGTATGTTATGTTTTATGTAATATATAATATATAATTTAATCCTTAATCACTATTCATTAATTTATTTATTTACATATTTCTTCATTTTGTATACAAGGCATATAAGCAAGGCTCGAGCTCAGCTTGTTTTAAGCTCGACTCAGCTCGAGTTAAATTAATAAATGAGTTAAACTTAAGTTTAAGATAAAACTTGTTTTTCTAAGTAAATTGAGCTTGAGTAAGTTTTAGTTTATAGGCTTGGTAAAAAGTTGACTCAAACTCGATAGTTTTTAAATGAGTCAAGTCTGAGTCAATATAAGCTTGGTTTGGCTTGACTTATTTGCACCCTTAATAAGATCCATCTAATTGAGGCAGGTTTATTTGATTCAATCGAAATAATTCTAATGCTTTAAACATTCATGAATCTCCATGCGAGTTTGGTCTTTTATAGTATGTATTTGAACATTAATCTTTAAAATTTTTATACAACTGGGTAGGGATTACACCATATATTTCGTCTGAAAATCCATGTTTCATTATTCGAATCAAGTGGTCTGCTAGCTTTCTTGGGACATGTTCAAACGAAATAAACATATATTGAGACGAAGTGAATAAGATTTACTTCTCATTTTATTGTACGTAAATTTCTTAGTTGTACACTTATTTTTAAGATGTCTGTCTTTTTTATTTGTATGGATTACTTAATTGTTACAATAATTTTGATATGTATTTAAATATTGTCAGTATTTATTTATCACTAATTAAAACACGTGGTATATTATGAATCTTTTTTCCTGATTTTTTTTTTTCAATAAACCTTTTTTCCTGACTTTATTGATTTCAAGTTGTAAGTTGTGCCATAATCGTGCCCCATCTAAAATATTGTTGAGCAACTGGTATGAAATAATATAGGTGACCAAGTCTCGGTAGCAAAAGGTTGTAATTTGAATAATTTTTCCATTGTTAGGAATACATTTTTAATGTGTTGATTTAATGATTACTAAAAGTTGTTAGTCGCAAGAATCGGTAATTAGATGACCGAACTCAATTTACAAATCTAAATTTTAGTCAACAAATATAAAACAAAAGCCTACATAATGGAAATATTCCATGTACTTCTCATCCCAACACGGTTTTGTCAATGGGTGTCCATACCACTTGATAAATATATCAAATAGGGATATTTGTAATTTCTAATATGTACATACTGAGATAATGTTAAAATCACAGTTTGGATTTGAAGCTTCTTCTTTTTTTATTTTATTTTTTAATTTTGCATGTTTTTAAATATAGTACCTAATTGAGTTTTGACTTGTTTAATTTATTACCATCATCGTCTTTCCTAATGATTGTCATTCCAACTAATTGGTGTTTGTCATAATATTTTTATGATGGAGGTAATAAATTTGATATGTAGAATTGTCGTTTCTTTTTTTATTTTTTTGCTGAAAATAAATAAATATTTAATCGAACTTAACATTTAATAACTCGAAAGATGTAAAGTTTAGAACTACCAAGTTGTCTCAACACTATCTCTACTTCGCTTATATGTGTGTGCACATATCTATGCCAATACGTCGTTTACATATATTGAGTATCCATTTTTAGGTAAAATAAGTATATTAACTAAAGCATCCTGAAAATTTTAGAATAAATTATACTTAGAATATCTGTATATTTAAAATTTTTTATTTTAGATACCTATATTATTATTTTTTTACATTATAGGTACCTCTGTTTTATAAAAATCTGAAATATCAAACGTTGGTTAAGTTTTTAACGTTGGAAAAAAAGAACCAAAAGCATTTCATCAAGCGACAAGGTAACAGCAAAGCTGACAAATTATTGAAGACTTGAAGTGGCATACTGAATTTCTTTGTGTGAAAGGGACGTCAATATTCTCTTTCCAGGAATACTCGTCCTGGTCGGCTTATGCAGAGAGGTGTTGACCAGGCAAAGTCGGCCTGGAACCGGCCGGCTTAAATCATCGCTTCATGGGCTGATAAGAGAGTAAACCCTTAGCTTGATGCTTAAAGGGATGGTTTCATGTCGGTTCACTTGAACCATGGGATTTCTTTTTTTTTTTGTCAATTTTTTTTAATTATCATAAATAACTTGTTAATTATTCGTTTTTTTAACTAAATTTAAAATTTTATATTATTACTTGTGAATAAAAAATTTTCTTTTCAATTCAAATTTTTTTTATTCTAAAATAATTTATTTAAACTGTATAAATATAAATACGTGATGTTGTATTATATATATAATATAATATAATATATAGTATACATATATTATATAATTATTTACATTATATATATAATATATTATATATTATTTATATATAAAAATTTTAATTTTTGAGGTTAACCTAACTTTGCATCGTCGAATCAAATCGCTGGTTCAAAGATGGTTTGATCTATTGGTTTAGTGACTTGCCAACCTGGCAAGTTGCCATGGTTGAACAATCTAGGTCTTTAAAGCTTATGATTTAATAATTAATTTAGGCCCGCCTTCATTGACGTTGAGTTGATTTGAAGGCTTATCGGACTAGTTCATGATTGATTAATAGTTCAAAACCGATCTTTGTACAAGTATACTTATACTTCTCATAGCATTTAGCATAGATTTGTTTGTGACCGTGTGGATTCAAAGCAAAGGGGAATGAATGTTAAGATCTCATGCAATTTCTCACTTTAGTAATATTATCAACACAATATGTTCCTGATCTCTCGTAAATCGTTTCATTTAGCCATGTTTATGGTGAGAGTTTCTATAATCTTGTTCTCAATCTTGATAAGACTGATTCTTCTTTTCTATTGTATCGTGAATTTGATGTCCACTAAATTTGAATGGCTGAAAATACGGTTAGTTAGTTTAGATCTAATAGATATTAAATTAAAGGTCTGATGAAAGACAGGATCAATCTTATAAAAAATATAAACGACACCGTAGAAATATTCATTTAGCTTATAAATTTGGGGTTTTTAGGATAATTTAGTTATTTGCTACTGATAAACTGATTTATTATATCTTGAGAAAAAAAAAAGGAACGAGATAATAATATCATCAAAATATGAGAAAGTTACTCATTGGATAGCTACTTCTGAAGCCTAACCATATGAATAAAGAGCGAGAGAAGCTTGAAGCTACTTTACATTAACAACCCTGGTTCTAACCAAAATTTGAAATCTTCAACCCAAACATATATTTTGTACATATGCATAGAATAAACTCAGTGTATCAATAAGTTGATATTGGGCTTGTAATTCGAAAAGCCTCCTCTATTTCCTCCACGGAATAATTCCATGACTTGTATAATGAATCATAAGGACATCTCCTGTGTGCATGCCTCCGCCAAAATGGCCAAACCTAGTGTGAGAAACAAATAAAATAAAATAAAATCTTTAATGTTGAATCGTAAGCTGCATACATTACTAGCTCCATAATCAAGCAAAGCCGCTGCAAATACACATCATTGCAGACATATGTACATACACATATAATTAAACTAATAAAGAGAAGGCACCGATGTTAGAAGAGGCATGAATGGAGAAGGAGTGAGGAGATTTTAACTGGAGCGGATTTTAGGGCATTTGAAGCAAAGAATTAGTTGAGATTGTGAATTGGAAAAACAAGAAGTAGATAACAATGAAGTTACTGATTTAGAGTTAAGGTTTTGGAATTCAAATTGGGAAAGAGACGTGGGTTGGAAGAAGGCTTTTGGTTCTTCTTTCCCAACGTTAAAAACTTCACGGAGGTTTGGTATTTCGCATTTTTATAAAATCCGAGTACCTATAGTGTGAAAAATAATATATATATATATTTAAAGTGAAAAAATAAAAAAAAATATAGATACCTTAAGTGTAATTTATCTAAAAGTTTAATTTTAATAAATGGATATTTATATAATGACAGTAATACTGAAAATACACAAGCATATGTATACTCCTAAATATGTACATGCTCATAAGTGACTAAAAATAGTGATGCCGACTCCCTAATAAAATAAAGATAATTAAGTTATATAGCATAAATAAATAAGGAAATATCATTTTGAGGCAACCAATTAAATAAAAAGAATTAATATGAGAGGGAATTGATGTTAACCCAGACATAATAACACTTAAAACCTGTTATAAGATATGGCACACATCACACTCATTATAAACGGTATAATTTTAGAGCCTCTATCATAATTTTTTTTAGCTAGAAACCATGAGAGGAGAAAGGAAATACTTTAAGATAAGGCTATTCATCAATTAAACTGAATTGAATTGAATTGAATTACAACTAATCAGAAATTATGATTCTTTTATATCTCTATTTAGTTTGTGGTATAGTTTAAAAATGATTCAAATGGTTTGTAGTTCAAAAGTCAAACCAAATCAAATTGTTTAAACCTACATTGGACCGTTTTTTATTAAAATATAAAAAATAAGTAATAATTTTTAAACTTAAACTTTATCGATATTTTAGTGTAATCTCGTTTAACTTTATCTTTTTTATCATTTTTTATTTTACTCTTAGCCTTCATAGTCCACTCATTTCCATTCACCATCATTTTTCCTCTTTGGCATACTTAAGCACCTTTTCTATCGCTTAAGTTGCAATGTACCTTGATATAATGTTTTTAATTTTTGCATAATGTTCTAAAATTTGAACATCAATATTTGATTGAAAACTTCAATAACTATTAGGATTATAAAAAAGAAAGTTGCATTTTCTTAAAAGTGGTTCGAATCGAATCTATTAAAAACAGTTTGATTTATAACCTTAAACCATTAAAAACGGTTTGATTCAATAAATATTTGAACCAAATCAAACCATAAACACCTTTACTCTAAGGTCACATTACCTAGATAAATACCAAAACTCTTATTCTTTAGTTATCATTTTGTTATAGTAATTAAAAATCTTAGAAAGGTTTCTCATTTAATTAGAGATTTTTGTAATATAAATAAACTCTAGGAATTACTCTTGAATTTATAATTAAAGTCAAATCAAACCTCAAAACCCTAACTCACCAAAGTTTGAAAATAGAAACTTGTAAAATTAGTTATGCAATCTCAAATTCTCAAGATGGATTATTAGTTTGACAAAATTTGAGCAAATTCATTAAATTTCATCCATGATTGAGATTAGAGTTTCTTAAAATTAAAAGCTTAATATGTGATGTTCTTAGAACTAAAATCCTATATAATTAAGACTTAAATCTATAAAGGAAATGTAAAAACAAGATAATCGATTTTTCACAAGCTCTAAATTGTTAGAACAATCTCGTAAAACTCCAAATCAAAACTTTAATCCTAATATTATATAAAGAAGTGCAAAAATGAATTGAATCTAGCCTTCCTAACCAAAAGTGGTAGATCGCTTTTATCACATGACAGACTAATTTAGACCCTTGAACGACCACTTTAGAAGTTCAACTATCTGAATTTCTCTGCTTCTTAACTTTGTTCATACTTCATCTTTCTAATTGACCATTTTCTTTTATTTTAGTCAAAATTTCATACTAAACACCTCTTTAACCTATTTCTTAATTGAAAAATTATTTAGAAACCACCTTAAAGCTCTAGTTTTACCCTATAACCAAATTAAATTTTATTTAAATAAGGTTTACATAAATTAATTTAATTATTGGAAGAACAAGAGGATAACTAATAAGTTATGAATGTATAAGTGTAGGAGGCTTCTATTCTACATGTTTGCTAGATGTTTGTACTAGGTTAAGATAATGAATTTAAATATCTAGCTATTAATCATTAACGTGTATTTGTATTTGTTATGCTTACACCCAAACTAGTGATCTAAATAGGCTGCTTATGAATTAAGTATTCGTTAATTATTAAGGGTTGAACATTCGTGATAAAGTGGTTGGTAATTTAGAGAGGACTACTATGAGGAAAATGAAATAAGAAAATAAAAAGAAAAGGATTGATATTGGTATTATAAGCTAAGAGTATAGACAGTAATGATAATATCTAACAATGGTAGTTTAAGCATAAGATTGTTCTACGAACTCTAGGTATTTTAAGTCATTTTTAACTCTTTGAAACCCTTTTTCCACCCTCTCTTCTTGTGTTTACAGCTTTGTCACTTGGGGTTTTGTACGAAACACAAAGTTAGGAAGAGAAAACAACAAATCTAAGCGAGATCGAGTTATGAAATCTAAGGTAAGGCTAAACGATGTATTTTAATTGTGTAATTTTTGCATATTCTTATTGGGAAACCTACTTTTTCACTTAGGACAACTCTAAAACGAATTTTAGAGGCTTTCTTAAGTGTCACATAGCAAATCTCATGCAATGAAAGAGAATTTAAGGGCATAAATCTTCAAGATAAGGTTGTATGGTGTGTTTTCTTTGGGTTTTGTTAAGTTTTCTTAAGGGAATTCGTTTTTCCATGTAAGGTTGCAAGCAAAACAACTTTAGGGTTTTCCTACCTCTATCCTACGACTGTTGTGGTGGTGGACACGCTAGAAATGAATCACAACAAGTATATTCTAACCTTGCACCTTGCTATTGTTGTTTTACCAATTTATGTTTTGATTAACGATGGAGTTAGGTTGAGATTTGGGTTGTAAGGATGTTTTGGTTTGTGTTTTGAGTGGTGTGGAGTTGCGTTGATGTCAAGTTGTAATTTTAGGGGTAGTAGTATGCAAATTGGTGGATAGTGGTGGAGTTTCAAGGGATGATCATGTTGCTGCAATTTGTAGAATTCTGCAAATTGCAATAGGCGTCTGGACGCTATCCCCCACAACATGCAAACGCCAAAGTCTATCATGCTCCTTTCAAGCATGGCATTTGGATGTTAGACAAACTTGCATCCAGACACCCCAACTCTTGTTTCCTACAATAGCATCCTTTTAAGGTTTTTTTGAAGTTGTTTTCTAGTCTTGAAACCCTTTCCAATCATGATTATTTACCCAAAATGTTTTACAAACCAATTTGTTCTCTTAGTAATCTTAGGTACCCTAATAGACTTAAGTTGCAAGTGTGAGACAGTTGAGTAATTAAGTTAAGGAGCATTATTAATAAAGTTTACAAACCAAGTACATATGTTGTTCTAGTATAAGTATAGGTTGTGATTTGAGTTTTGGTATTTATGCTATGTCAAGTTCTAAGAGTGTGATAAAGTTGAATCTTAAAGTTGTAGCTAAATTAAGTATGGGATACTTGCTTATTAGTTATGTGGTTAGGATAACAATATAAGCAAATTAACTAATTATTAGACATTAAATGATTATATGTTGCATGTACTTGGTTAGGCCTAAGGAATTGGGAAGACCAAACCTTGGGATGATACCTTGATGATCCTAATGTGACAATGTCTTGATTAGGATCACACCTGGAAATGATCTAGGTAGATTTAGGATGATACATAGTTACTTGGTTATTAGGGTGTTGAGGAAAACTCAACACTAATACTATATGGTATTATATATACGTGAATCGAGGTTATCAGTACCCTTATGTTGTTTTATTTAGCTTAAAAATAAAGATAATAATTATTGTATGTTGCATTATTGGTTTCTTGTGATGCATGTGAAATTGTGAATGCCTACTCATGTACATGTGATCATGTATTTCTGTACTAGGCTTCAACTCTCTCCTTAAGTTTTTTAGGTATAGGCATAGGTCAGGGAAAAGTTAGTATGGTGACTTAAACTTTAAGGTGATACAATAGATTTTTGTAAATATTGTTGAGATATTAGTAATGGCTTCATGTAATTGAGTAAGATTCAGGTTTTGGACTGAATTAGTTATCAGACTTTTACTGTTTACATTTATTGTTATATCTTGAGTCATGAGAAGTTACTTGAGACTTCTCTAATTAGATTATATGGTTGAAGTAGAATAGTTGGAGTTTCTTGAATGATCTGTATGGATATGTTTAGAAATTGTAAAGTTTATTTTATAATTATGAAGTTTTATTCAAGTCTTAGATTTTATTGAAATAATTAGTAGAGAACAATACAATTATTTGGAGAACTAAATTTTTGAGAAATCATTTGTAGGTAGAAAAAAAAATTGTAATTGCCAGAGCTTTCAATTAAAAGTTTATGCTTGACATGTTAGTAGAGTTAGGGACATGTGGCGGGCCACGGTGTTCTAAGTTTTGGAGTGTTACAACTACTATAACTAAAATAGGTAGTACACTCATCATGAGATATTCTACGTCTTCTCTTGAGATCCTATTATCTAATGACTCTTGAATTCTTGTTATATATCCCTTGATCTGGGTTTGATTATGTTTGTTACATATATTGTTAGTTATATTTAGTAATAAAACTAAGCCATGTATGCTTTGCTCGGTATGTGCTTGTGAGTAGAATAATTACTTGTTGCACATTGTTGCTCTCTTTTTTCTTAGGTATTTGTTTTAGTTTTTCAAGTAACTTTTACTTTTGGACAAGAAGATTGGAGAGTATAGGACTTGCACACATTTTCCAAGCAAGAAGGATATGTGGTAGACCATCGCTTTCTTTGTGTTCGAGATGTGATTTTAATGGTTATGGATTCTTTTTAGAGTATTTTAGTTAAATCCACAAATTTATACTTACTAAAAATCACCATCTATTTCATATCAAACAATTTAATCAAATAAAATTCACTATAGGACGTCCTAGACCAAACTATTTTTCACATCTTAGTTGGTTTAGATGCATGACAAGAATGTCGATATACACTTAGGTCTACTGCACTAAAAATTGCCCTAACGGGTCCTCTTAAGACAGGAACCGACAGGTAAGAGGTTCCAGGGCAAGTCCTTATGTTGGACCTATGGAGTCGCTGGGGCATGGACCAACAAGAGAGGAAAAAAAAAAAAGAAAAATGAATACAATAAAGAAGTTGAATGAGAAAAAGATAAGATCAAGTAAAATATAAAATTGAAAATAAAAAATATTGAATAACATTGAAAATTTGAACTCTATGTGAATACAAAAAATATTATTTTTTACTCACAACATTTGATATGTTACAATTGAAAACACAACAATAAATATGCTTTAAAAGCATATTTCTTTTGATGTATATATAAACTTTTATCAAAAATGGAATTGACTTCTATTTTTTTAAATGTTTTTGTATCTCGAGATATTTTATCTCATATTACTAAAGTTACAAGTTAAATTGGATGTGATTGTGTACAAATAAGTGTACATTTTCGACATATACATCATAAAATAGGCTAAAGGCAATATAACTCTTGGGTTAATTTTTTTAATTCAAAAAGTTAAACTAATTTTTAGTTTAAATTTTTGAATTAAAAAAATTAACATGTCACAATTCATGGGTCCCACCAAGAGTCGGACATGTAAATCGACGAGTCTAAAAATTTGAACTTGCGAACCGGAGTCCAAGTGCCACACTCGTGAACCAACTATCTAGGGCCAATATTGGTTCCGTAATTTTTGGACTGGGGAACCGATGGTACGGGACGTCATATTCAAGGTTAGAATTGGTGAAGTGATTCACAAAGCTTGATAATTATAATTGTCTTTGGTCTATTATGGAAATTTTATTTTTCAAGCGAAATCCTCAAGCATATTCGTTGTGGATATGGGAGTAGGAATGATGCTTTATGTGGCTATCAACCATAGATAGACTTAATTTAGATTTAAGGGATCGATTCACGAATAGTTATTTTAATATTTTGAAGACTATTATGATAAATATGAGGTTTTAAATTCTCTTTATAAATTTAAGCATTTACTAGATTATGAGCAAATGTAATATTTGAGTGTTTGATTTTAGGAACTGTAATAGCAATTTTAAGCATTGTATATTTCTACCATGTGTAGGATATACAAAGGATTCACTAATTACATTTTTTGGTTTCATCACACTATGGTGATGTGTATTTAACAACATTGATTTGTTGTAGGTAAACTGGTATGTTAAATTTTCTTAGATGGTAAAAATGAATAAAATGATAAAGCATAAGACAAAACGGTAAAAAATAATAATTATAAAAAAAAAAAAATTAACTCCTATAGATATAGATAGTGGAGAGATGAATTAGTCGGGGTGGTAATGGCAGAGAAAAGCTTTTCACAATAATGGTATTTCTCAATTGCTTGTATATTTGAAAAGGGTAATAAGTATAGGATGTTTTTTTATTGAATGGATAGATACACTTAGCTCATAATAGATAAGGAACCACTTTATCCATAAAATCTAGCAAAATATTTAAAATTCTTCCTAAGTTTAAATTGCTATGAACATGGAATGTCGTGTTGTTGGAAACTAATGCAAAAAGAGAGAAGAGTTGTGGAAAAAAGAAATCTAATTTTTCTATGTTATAATATATTTATAGTTTTAAAAAGTTAACTCAATATTGTTTTATATTATTATTATTATTATATGACATAAGATTGGAGGGTTAAATAGCAATTTAAAGAGAAAGAAACTATTGACGGCTACTTGATGCCCCTTTAACTTAAATAATATAAATAACATTTCTTGATAAATATATTTAATAAGGAAATTGTAATATCTAGATTAAGATGATGTCAAAAACCATAATATTAGGTTTCCACATTTTTTTAAATTTTTATACCTAAAGTTTTAAAATTTTTAAATATCATGCTCAATCAAATTTTTATTTGTTTAATTTATTACTTTCATCATCATCCCTAATGATTGTAAATTCCTTTTAACTAAAATTTAGTCAAATCTGGAGAGTGTTGCTAGCACATTGTATACAATAAAAATAATCAACAAAAAGTAACATCTGTTTTCACACTAAAATACCTAATCAAATAAAATATGCCGTAAGAAGTCGTAGACCAACACATTTATGACAACTTGGGGTTGGTTTGGTTGCATAACACATGTATATTTAAAGTCATAAGTGGAGTATTGCTTCCAGTCCAAGATTAATCAGGGTCTAAGCTTGGGGAGTAGAGAGGAAAGAGGGAGATGGAGATATTAAGAAGCTTGAAGTTAGTGTGTATCATGGTTTCCGTGCTCATAAGCACTGGAGAAGGGCAACTGGTTGAGAACTTTTATAGGAATAGTTGTCCAAATGTGGAAACCATTGTCAAGCAGACCGTGTCTACTAAGTTCAGCCAGACATTCACCACTATTCCGGCCACGTTGCGCATGTTCTTCCATGATTGCTTTGTCGAGGTAGGCTATGTTTCCCGGTAAAAAATACAATAGAAATTTTTTTTTAAGATATCTTTTGATGATTAAGTTTTTTCGAAAAAAACGGTATAAATATGAATTTCTTAGTAAAATATAAGAGATTCAATTCATCCCTAGTAATGCATGCATATATTTCCATACCTTTTTCATTTTTTCCTTTTGCCATGATTACATTCAACTGCCCCTTTTTTTTTTGGGCTAGTTATGTTATATGTACTTTTATAATTGGTTTTACAAATAATCATAATCTTTTTGTTTGTATTCTTCTGAATGAATACACAATTTTATGGTGGACTTCAACGTTTTTCTTCTTTCTTTTCCTTTTCTTGTCCTGCATGATTCATACAAAAATGAATTTTAACAGTTAAGTAAAATATTAAACCCAAAAATTCAAAATCTGATATAATTACTTGGGTTCTCTTAATCCGTGTGGTAAAGATGCTTATTAAAAATACATTTTCAACGTGAAAGAGAATGTTGATTAATCTACGTTCCGGGGTAAAGACATTATCACAACAATTTTTTATATGAAAAAATAGCAACGACTCATAATTAATATAATATTACCGGACTTGATCCAAATAATAGAGTTGAAGGTTAAGTGGGGAGGAACTTAGTTCAACTGGATCGAACCATATCTAGATTGGGTGGATTTTGTGATGACAACATTAAATTAATACAACTAGAAATATAAATATAAAGGCAAAATATAAAATTGTTTATTTTTGATACCGATATATTGATACGGAAAAGACACGAAGTCATTAAGGTATATTCATAGGTTATAAGTAATACTCTAAGAGCGCAAGGCAATATCTTATTTAAAAAAGAAAAAAAAAAATCGTACAGACAAAAGAAACATAGAATGAGAAATTTTCTTGGCACAATAAAGGGGCTTTAGAATAAGTTACTGATCTCTCTCATAGTCATGTCAGGGTTTTGGTATTTTATAAGCGCCATCCATTTCTCTCTTGTTATGAACTTCCAAGCTTTATTTTCACACGTTTGGTAAATGTCTGAAGCAGACATCTTCCTAAGCAACTAGAAGTTCTTTGGCTTAGACCAGCAATGTTGCTTATATTCCTTGGAACTTCAGAAGTCAAATGTTTGGAGTATATCATTAGTTACAAATCAAATAGAACACAAAGTACGCTATAATTTTTTAGATAGTTGAAGAAGACATTTCAACAACTCCTATCATAATCACATAACACGGCAAGAAACTTGAAACCAAGTCTTTCCTTGTGTTCTCTAGATGGCCCTGAGAATGGGAATTGAACATTAAAGCATATTTTTGGGTTCATCGATTCCGTATCAGTTTCGTGTTGTTTTTAATATAGATGTCTAGATAACAAAGATATCATAAAATTAAGAGGATAAATATACAGAACAGATAAATTAAGAAAAGGATGTGAATGTTCAGAACATGGATGTAGATTTAGATCAGAAAAATTAAAAAAAAAAAAAAATTACTTGCTAATCAAATGACTTGGAATTGAATATTACTGCAGTTAAATTTCTTTAGCATCTCCGCGAGGAAAAACCTTAATATTAACATGTTCCGTAACATTCTGATCGATTTAGTTCGCGAAACTCTTCGTTGAAAATCCTTTTTGCAGGGTTGTGATGCCTCAGTACTAATAGCATCACCAAATGGGGACGCGGAGAAGGATGCCCCAGACAATCTATCCCTAGCAGGAGACGGTTTCGACACTGTCATCAAGGCCAAGGAAGCTGTTGAAGCAGTGTGCCCTGGTGTTGTCTCATGTGCTGACATTTTAACCATTGCCACTAGAGATGTGATTGTATTGGTTAGTTATCTATATATTCGTCAGTATTCTCTTTTTGCAGTTAGGCATTCTTCCTCACAGTTTATACCAACAGAAACTGCCATTTGAACTCTCTATCTTCTGCCTCTTAAGATAGACTAAGGTCATTTGTGCAGCCAGCAAATCCCGAATAAAACGGAATACCACTTGGCTGCATTTTTGCAAAAAAAAAAAAAAAAAAAAAACAGATGAATTATTGAGAGCTGATATTTCTCTCAACGGTCTTTTTTTTTTTTCTTTTTTTTTTTTTTTATGGTTTTTCCAGGCCGGAGGTCCATCGTTTGACGTAGAGCTTGGTCGCAGAGATGGCCTAATCTCGAAAGCCTCTCGCGTTGCAGGAAACCTACCTGAACCACACTTCAATCTGGCAGAGCTCAACACTATGTTTGCCAAGCACAACCTAACTCAAACCGACTTGATCGCTCTCTCTGGTGCCCATAGTGTTGGTTTCTCCCACTGCAGCCGCTTTGCTAATCGCCTCTACAACTTCTCTTCCTCATCCACCGTCGATCCGTCTATGGATTCCACTTTTGCCACAACATTAATGCAGCAATGTCCCAGGAATGTTGATCCGGCAATAGCGGTGAATATGGATCAAGAAACCCCACGAACCTTTGACAATGTGTATTATCAAAACCTTGTCGCTGGCAAAGGGATGTTCACCTCTGACCAAGTATTGTTCACTAATCCAGCTTCCAGGCCAACTGTTACGAACTTTGCCGACAGTCCAGGAAATTTCAACGCCGCATTTGTATCGGCAATGAGGAAGCTTGGCAGGGTTGGGATTAAGACAGGGAATCAAGGGGAGATCAGAAAAGATTGCACAGCATTCAATTAGTCATAATAGCGAATTCAAAAATTGCCCCTCTCATTTGTTTTTTTCAATAAGGAGCCTAAAAATAAAATTTCCTCTCCAAGGCAGAGAAAATACATGCAAGTTATTTATCGCAATATGCACATATGAATAACAAAACCGTGAGCAACCATTCCGGTTGGTTCAAGTATTATTTTCATGCACGCTAAATCTATTAATTCCATGAATCACTGAAGCAACAGGTTGTGCTTGGACGTGTTGATTACCACAACACAATATATGAGCATAATCACATCTATTTGTGAAGTCTTAAGCGCAATGATTTTCCCTTATAGCATTTAACAACAGTAGGTAAAAATGTAGAGAATAACAAAGAGGAATCAACTCTCATTAATTTGTAATCATATATGGAACTTACATGAGGAACAAAGCACTACTGTTGTCACTAAAAACTGACAACAAAATAAATCTTCCAACACCCGTTGATAAAATCGAAATTGCAATCAAATCATAGCCCACACAAGCTGCTCCAGTAATTCATCTTAGTCCGTTTTGCAGACTTGCCGTAGTTCTGGGCGCACAGAATTTTCACAGCCATAACAACATATAGAAACACCATCTCAAGAGGGTTTAATTACTAATGGATATGGTGAAACTTATCACCTTGTTGAGCTCCTTGACTTTCCATATAGATTAGCATAGACGATCTTGGTCCGGTATACAAGAATCAAGCTTAAGACCACAGCAATGATGCAAAGACCTGACATGATCATAGATGTAAGGAAGAAACATATGGAACCTTGACATTTTAGTGGTTCATCAACATCATGCAAGCTCAAGAAAATTGATAGAAAGTTTGGATGCAGGCTGTGTTGTTTCTCAGCTTCATGATCATATATGCTGCTAGCAATCAGACCAGAGAATACTAAGGAGCCAGCAGGATTTGCCAAGGTAAGGAAGTTGTATAAGGCCCCAAATTTCTTTAGTCCGAACAACTCAGATGCAGCAGCTGGTACAATCGACCAATGGGCACCATAGCCAAGCCCAATCAACAGAGTACCAATATGCATTGCCCCAGGCCATCCCATGGCAAAGAAAATATGCCCGACTGCCATGATGCCTTGTGCTACAGCCATTGCTATGGGCCGCGGATAAGCATAATCCCTATCGATAAGAGCATATGTCAGAATCCAAAATACAATCCAGTGAGTACAAACATTAAGAATAAGACTGAACGTACCTAACAATGATCTCAGAGAAGTATCCTCCACCAACACGACCAAGGAAGTTCCAAATGCTGATCATGGAAACAAATATATGAGTATTGTCATAACCAAGAGATTGGCTCATCTGACCCAGATTATCGATCACTGTCAATCCAGAACCAGAGCCCAATAAAAGTGACCAAAAAATAAGCCAAAAGTCAGCCTTAATTAAAGCCTGCATCAGAGTGAAGTCCTCTCCTCTATGAGGGCCCCTCTTCCTTTTGATTCTAACAGCACCTTCTGCAGCAGCTTGACAAAGCTTCGCTTGCAACTGGGCAATGCGTTTTTGCCGTTCAGAAGCTGGAAGCAAATCTACTTCCTTAGGTTTCTCATCTTCCAATTCACTAAATACGACCTCTTGGTCATGGTTTCCCTGCAAAGATTTTCCAGGTTCTTCTTTCTGTGGCTCAGACAAAAGAACCTCTTCAAGAGGTGATCTTGGATCAGAGGAGAAACTCAACGCAATGGGTATAACAATTGGAATTATCAGGAGGATGAGCAAAATTATGGTGAAAATCAAAATCACATTGTGATTCAAATCAACTAAATCTTCAACAAGCATGACCCCCATTAAGTAAGCAGCCAGAAGAAGGCACACGCTATAGATGAATGTGAAGCTTAGACCATCGGATGGCCGGACTTGCCTATGACCTCCAACCGGTCTGATAATGTACATCAAAGCAATTATCACCATTGCTGGACCAACTGCAACCATGAATATGAGGTTCGCATGATCAGGGGAGTGAATTACAGCATAGATCTGGGTAAGGATGGCACCACCAAGCCCAGCGAAACCTTTAAGTATTCCCACCACAGGACCTCGACTTCTGGGAAAATTTTGCACGCATGAAACAAGAGCTGCAGTGTTGAAGTAGGTCTCGCCATTTGTTCCCACGAATATAAGAATGCACATCTACATTAAACAAAGTAAAAGTGGGTCCATAAGAAGCTTTCCATATTTCTACAAATGTGCAGACACTGTTAAAAGGAATGCTTCAAAAAATCATAGTCATAATTAAATGAAATAATTGAAATACTTAGATCACACCATATATTTGTAATTTAAGAGTAAAAACTTAAAACCATATCTCACACCATTAGACTTGCAAAATATAGATAAAAGAATCTTCCATCCATCATAAATAACTTCCATACATCTGATGTTAAAGTGTAAAAGACCCAGGTACCGGATGAGTTTTCAGAGTCTAGAAACATTAAAAAAAAAAAAAAAAAAATTCAAATAATAGAAAGGGCAGCGATGATGGCTGCCAAACACTTTATTAAGATAAGGAAATGTGATGAAGATCGCATAATGCAAATCAAAATTACAACATTGTCTTGTGAGGTCTATATGGCCAGTATGTGAGGTTGAATTTTTTTCTTTTTTTAATTTTAATAAATCCAGAAGATTACACACAGGACCTCAATTCAAAGTCTATTGTGAAATGAGAGAACAGAAACTACAGACCTCTAGCTCAAATCACCTATGGCTATCCAAAACCTTTAGCATCTAAAAGAGATTATGATGCACTTCATTGCAGTTTTTGAAATGCTAGACCTACTGCAATATGCTCTCAGAGATGAAATGGTGCTGTCACAAAAATAAAACAAATAACGTTTTTTAGCTTTATTTGATCTAGGCATCAACCAAGAATACCGACTAGAACTTTGTGCACTCAGCAATATGGCTAAATAAATCCATAGCACAGAAAACCACTAGTCAAACACCAAAAACTAATAGCAATTTGTTTCAGCATAAATATACCATGAGTCTCCTACTGAATAGAACTCAACACCACAAAACAATGAAACTATACTTGACTCGCATGGTGACATTAACACACAAATCAAGGCCCAAGCCTCACATGCCAACAGCAGAGCAATACTGGGGCACCCAGAATGAGAACTTAGCATCCAAATTAAGCTGCACATTTTCTGTCAACCAAGGTAACCCCAGGGGAAAATTTGGCACCTATATATCCCTTAGCTCACTTTTATATGGGAGTTGTAAATAAAATTATGCAATTTTATGCAAGGAAAACCATCATTGGTTTAGAAGATTTACATAATTACGCCAAATCTGGAACCATAATGCAAATTAGCAGAGATAAAAATTAACATGATCGTGGAGTACCTACGCTCTTAATTATAGATGCTGGATTCGATTCTTGGCTATCACTTGCTTACTAAAGAAAACCATGAAATAGTTTAAAGGAGGAAGACGAAATAAGCAACAAACTGTTTGGCGATAGCAAGTCAAAGCAAAACTTCAGCAAGTTGAACATCATAAGAACAAGCACTTCCAGAGGAAAAAAAAGGAATGCGATTCATCGTGTTAAGAAGGAGAAAATTTACGTTTATGCTTTTCTCTATGATTCCGTAGCCTGATTTACAGTTTCCGTACACCCTACTACTAAATCAAAATTAACAATCGTACCAATTCAATTACCATAATCATCACAAATTGTCTCGGTAAATTCATGATCGGTTTTTTTTTTTTTTTCCATTGTATTTCATAATATAGGTATGCTGAGTACTATAAAGACTTGGATTCATACTATTGCATCCCCATCTTATTACACCGATAATTTTAGTAACTAAATATAACAAGAATCTTATATATATATATATATATATATATATATATATATAAAGCTCAAGTCTTACACTGATTCAATCAGAAGAAACATATCCACCAGACGAAAAATACCAAAAGTTCAAGGAAAGCTGCAAGTTCTTATCCAGACATGCACACATCCATCCAAAAGTAAAATGAAATTAACCCAAAAAAAAAAGCATTGAGTAACTTCAAATCATCGATAGTTTGATTTGATCAAAAAAGCCAACGAATCACAAGTTACATAAAGTCAAATAAAAGAAAAAAAAAAAGAAACTATTTCAGCCACTTTAAATCATCAGTACTCTTAATTCAATCACAAAAATCCACACTCATTTTGTAAAAAATAAGAAAACACTCTTTTGAGCAACCTTGAAATGAAATACTCACCGCCCACAAAGGCAAGACTGGAGCTCTACCAGTGACAACCAGCCAAACCCAACCATACCCAACAAAATTCTGCACAGCACCAACAAGTAAAGCCCCCCACAGAGGCAAAATCTCACATAAGCTTCCAGCCAAAAACCCAACACTATCTCCTAAATCCTTGGCCACACCAAGTCTAGCTATTTGTCTCTGATTATAGTTCAATGAACTCTTTATCACTGGTGATATGCTCCCAAACAAATACCCGATCCCTGCACATGACTGTATCCACATTGCTGCCACAAAAACCAGCCATCTGTTATTAATAAATGAACGGAATTTCTCTCCTAATTGAACCATCCCCACTTGGATTCCTCACAAAACTAAAATCTTCTTTCTTTAATGGGATTGTTTCAAAATTCAAGCTTCAACCTTTTTTCAATGGTTTTCTCACAAAAAAAAAAAAAAAAACCACAAATCTCTATGGGTATGCCATAAAATTTAATTCCCTTTCATGGGTTCTCTTTATGGAATCCCGGAAAAGAGTTTTTGGATATTATTGCAAAATTTAAGGTTTTGCTTTGGTGGTTGGTGAGAGAAAGTGTAAAGGCAATGAGAAATTATAGGAGGATTTTGTTTACTAAACATGGATGAAAGAAATTTTTTTTTTAAAAATAAAAAAGGTAACGAAGAAGAAGACAATGATGACGATGAAGGCAAATACTATTTTCCTTCTGTCAGCTAGAATCAAATTTTTTCCGATTCACCCTTTTGTTTCGATTTTATGTCCTATTTTCATGTCACTGAGCCGTGTACCTGTGGTGTGAATATGTCGGATGTAGACTAATGTAGCATGTCCGCCACTGGGAAAAAGTTGTTTTTGGCAATTAGTTATTTTTTATTTAACCATTTACTAAAATAAGAATTATAACGAATATTGATGAAGTTTTTAATTTTAGTAAAGCTTTTAACAGATCAAAACTACAAGGAAGTTTGAATGAAATTAAGAAGTTTTGTTGCAAAAGTAAAATGTGAAGATTGGAAAAGGAAGATGAGGATATGGAAAAGTGAGAAGTTTAGCAACCATGGGAAAAGGAAATTAAAAATGAAAAAGTAAAAAACGAAAATGCTGATTCCACAAAATAATATCATGAGTACTCCACTTAAAATCTTAAAAAGATAGAGGCAATTTGAATACAACTAAAAATCACCTTTTTAATAGGTAATTCCATTGAGACTAAAACACACAGCAGCATCTTCTTCCTATTTCCTCATTGATAAAAAAACACATTATACATTTCTCTTTCTGAACCCAAAACCCTTCCACAACCCATCTTGAAATGGTGATTTTCCATCCTTTTCTCTCAAATCAATTATAACTCGTTCACTTCATGAAATAGAATAAAAGAGAATAGAATATGAACTCTTAAGGAATGAAATAATTGTGTAATATATATTACTTTATTTAGTTGAATTTATAATTAATTTAAGAATAAACATATAATATAACTTTAATAACTAAATTATTCTCGATCTATTTTCTTTCTCAATAAATCTTAAAATAATAGACAACATTACAGTAGCAACAGCAATGGTGGTCGTAGGTGGTATTAATGGCAATGGTGACTATAATGATTACGATAGTTATTGGTGGTAATAGTCACAGTAGCTATAATGGTCACAGTAGTTATTGGCGATAGTGGCGGCGACGATAATGATAATGGTAGCAGTGGTGGTAACTGTAACGATGGTAGTAGTTACAGTGATTGATGGTAACGGTGACAATGATAATAGCAACAACTACAATAATGGTGGCAGGGATGATAATTGGTGGTAATAATGGTAGCGATGGTTACGGTAACAATAGCTACAGTGATTATAATGGTTGGCGGTGGTGGCAGTGACAGCAACAGTGACAGCGACGGTGATGATGATGACAGTGGTGATGATGACGGTAATAGTATGGTGACGATAATAGTGGCAATGGCGGTGACGATGACAGTAGCAATAATTGTTGGTGGCGGTAACAACAGTAGCGACGATTATAGTTGCAATAGCTACAATAGCTGCAATGGTGATAGCGATGGTAGTAATGGTAATGGTAATGGTAGCTGTAGCTATAGTGGTGATGGTGATAACAATAATGGTGGTGGTGACAGCAGTAGTGGTGGTGGTGGTGGTGATAATGGCAACGATAACTATAGTGATTAGCAGTAGCGACAATGGTAGCGATGGCAATGACTATAGCGGTGGCGGTGGCAGTAGCTACGGTGATTGGTGGTATTAGCGACGATGGTAGTGGCAGTAACTACAATAATAGTGGCAGCGATGGTAGTTGGTAGTGACAATGGTAGCGATGGCTACAGTGGTTACGATGGTTGGCGGTGGTGGCGACGACAGCGATGATAACGGCGACAGCGACAGCAATGGTGGTGATGATGATAGTGGTGACGGTGACAATAATAGTGGCAATGGCGGTAATGGTGATAGTAGCAGTAGCTATTGGTGGCAACAATAGCCACCAATAGCAGCAGCGACGATGATAATTGTAATAGTTGCAATGGTGGTAATAGTGGTGGTAAGGATGATGGTGATGGTAATGGTGGCAGTAGCTAAAGTGGCGATGATGATTATAGTGGCGGTAGTAGTGGCAGTAGCAGTGGTGGCGGCAATAGCGGTGGTGGCAGTAGTGGTGGCAATGATAAGTGATGGTAAGTAACGAGGGTAGCAATGATGGTGATGGCGGTGGCGCTAGTGGTGGTGGTGGCGGTAATGGTGATGACGGTGATGGTGATTGTTGTTAAATTGAGATGAGGTCATTTTTGAAAAAAAATTAAAATTTTATGAGGAATTAAGATTTTTTAATTAAATTAATGAATTCCTATTACTTGATTTCAAATAATAAGAATTCATATGGAAGTGCAATTCAAAAACAAAAAAACTAAGTAAACGTCGTAACAAGGAATAAAAAAGGAATAGAATTTCAATTTCCCCTAAGTAAACGGGTTACAATAGGTTTAAGTTTGTAATTGCATGTACATCATATCCCAACATCAATTTTGCAAGATCTCCAACAAATATTTTTTGTTACATTACTTTCTCTCTCTACACCCAAGTAAGGAAAAGTTGCAATTTTTTTTTTTCACTTTTTTCACTTATAAGTTTCATAATTGTAAAATATAACCGTGTTAACGCATATATTATACCGCACTTGTCAAAGTGGTTATATAATATTATGTACTTATTCTATTGTGTAAGATTGTCTAGGATTATGATGTTATGAAGCTTATTTTTTAGTAAAGTGATGATGACTTCATTAAGTTTGAATATAATTAGGATATTAGTAGTTTAGTGAGTAAATGTGGAACATGATTAATTAAATTCTATAGAGTATATGTTATTAGAGTGTGTTTTTGTAGAAATGCAAGGGTGTTGTTGAATGTAGTGTTTACGTTGTAGGTATTAATTAGAGATTTAATAGAACATATGGGTTTTATTGATGTTGTGAATTTTATGTAGTTATTGTGATGAACAAGGTAGGAAATGGATAATGTAAGAGTAGTTTGCTATACTGGAGCAAACATTATGGGATGGAGAGGATAGGATGCGTTAAGATAGACACTTAACAAAGGTAATCGAGGTTCTAGTTAGTGCAACGTATGATCAGTTGGCGAGGTTGATGCACAATCAACTTTGGGTTAATAAGAATACTCAACAAGTTGAGTTGATCCATAGGTGTCCTCTTATAGAAAGCTTAAGGTATGTATACCATACTATGCCTATTAACGACAACTACGATGTATAGTAAATGTTAGCATCATCTTAAGAATAGGGTAAAGTTAGTGCTTTGGCAGAGATGTATGTTGAAGTTTGTAAAGTCAATATCGTTACAACATTTGAGTATAAGAGGAGTTGAAAGAAATGTTAGGTATCAAGTTGAAACTCATGTGTTTAAATTTTGCTGGTTCTACCTACTGATGAACTGAGAAGCAGTTGCATGCCCTGCTAAGCTAACATATTCATCACGAGTGAATCTAATAAGGATATAGATGTGGAGAACAAATTGGCTTGTGAGGAAATTGATGAAGATTCTAATAATGCTGACTCTATTGATGACATTAGTGGAAACAAAGGGTAGCTCTAAGAAATAGAAGAAGCTCAAGGCTTAAGTTAGAGAAATGATTGGAGGCATGGTTTGATTGTAGGTGTGAACACAGTTAGAAGTTTAGAACTTGTGTCATTTTTACATGATAAGTGTTGAGGATAAACTTGTACCATATGGGAAGAGCATAAATGATGGTGAATGGGGTTTTAGCGATAAATTTAAGGTAAGCAAGAGGTTTTTGAAGAAAGAAGACTTACAATGTCTGCGAAGATGCATCATGTATTGGACCATCATGACTTCGTAGTATGGGAGTCAAACGAGAGAATTTGGTCTATTAGATGTGTTGACTGGGAAAAGGATTACAAATGAAGATTACAAGCATGCCAGAAGAAGCATGTTGGTTGTTTCATGGTAACTAGATTTGTAGGTCCATATACGTACTTGAATTCTACTATTAGTCAAGACTAGCCTCAATTAGATTCAAATACACTATCTCGCTCAAATATTGAAGAAGTACAGGAATCACCAAGCGTTAAGATGAAACATCTTCAAGTCACTATTTACAAGCAATATAGATATACTTTATATATAAAGAGAGTTCATGAAGTCGAGCACAAGGCGATTGAACAGGTTTATGGAAGGTGGACAGAATCATATGCAGTGCATCTACATCTATTATATGCTATGCATGAAGCTAATCCAAATACCATAGTAGAGTGGAAATGCTAAAACAATGACACTGCAGGTAATATGTTCTTTGATAGAGTGTTTTGGGCCTTTAGACCGAATATCAAAGCCTTTGTACGTTGCATGTGCGATTCATCGACTTTTATTTGTGCTACCAGTTGACTAGCTTATTCTCTCTCATGTGTACATGTTAACCAACTAAATTGTTTTTTCTCAAGCTTGTGATTATCATCAATGGTACGTTTCTATATGGGAAGTATAAGCATAAGCTTCTTATAGTGACTAGAGTTGACAATGCAAATCATATCGTCCTACTAGGATTTGCTTTGGTCGATGGGGAATGTCATGATAGTTAAGGATGGTTCTTAAAGTGTGTTCTTACGCATGTGATAAAGGATCATATAGACATTTGTTTTATCTCTAGCCATCATGTTGGAACATCGTCCGTAATTGAGGGATAGAATACAATGCGGCTAAGTGGTTTATTATAGTGATGGTGTATTAGCCATATAATCGGTAACTTCAATTCCTAAGCTAAGAATAAGGAATGCAAAGACAATGTGGACAAGATGATGAGCCCTCACACTGGGATATACTTCAAAGAGCTACATCTAAAGATGTGGACCTTAGCATATGATGGTATAGCTCACTATGGTCATGGGACCATGAATATTGTCGAAAGTTATAACAGTGTACTGAAGGGCACTAAGAACCTATCGATTGCAACATTAATGAAGAAAACCTTTTATAATTGCAACGACTACTTCAACCAGTATCGGATTAAGATAGCAAATCAGATGAGCATGGGCAAGGTGTTGACTAAATATGTTGAGCGAAAGTTTGATAAGTGGCGCAAAGTAGCAAGTAGCCACCGTATTGTCATTTTAGACTACAATGAGCAGATATTTGAGGTTATTTAGGTAAAAGAGAGAAATAATTATACTATCACACTTAGAAAGTGTCGGAACACTTGTAATAAGTAACAAATGAACAGGATTCCATGCTCTCATATAGAAGACATTATGGGGAAAATGAGTATGGATTGAGCAACACATATTGATCGTTAGTACACATGGTAGAATTAGCTAGTGGTATATGCATGTTCTTTTATGCCTTGTGCTGATAAGGCCAATTAGCCATCGCTTGACATTCTTATATGGTACCTGATCAAAGCTATAAATAGAGTAAGGCAATATGGGATGCCTCAAGAGAAATGGTCATAAAATGAGATGGACATTTGAGATGGGTATTTGCCTTACACTTGTGGACTATGCAACATGGAAGGATATAATAGGAGAAGATGTCCTTAACAGGGTCATTGATTTGCATCTAGTAGATCTACTAGTACATTTTGTAGTTTTTACGAATGACTTATTGATAATTATATATTATTTACGATTGTTTTTTATTTCCTTACGTGCCTTTTTGTACTACTCATTTGTGTTCTACCGAATTAGTCCTTATTGTTTCATGGTAAAAATGCAAGTGTAGATGGATTTGGAACCAACTGATAGGTCACTGTTTCGGTTGTAGCCATCCCATAAGTTTGAGCTATTGTGGTGTATTTAAGTGAGGACTCATAAGTTGCAATTCAAATGCAACTAACTTTCTTGTATTTAAAGTAACATTTGTTTCCCTTCATTGTAACTTGTAGGAGAATTATTGGCTTAGATGTTGCAAACGAGAGGCAATATTTAGATGCAGGGATGGACAAGAGATATTAATGGATTTACGGATGGCTCCTTACTTTGAATGGGCTGGTTTCTTAATGCGAGGTAGATACTGTTCCTACAACTTGATTAGTATTTAATCACTACCTCAATGAAGCATTAGAGAGAGGAGATACATACATTTCACTTTCATATAGGAAAATGATGGTTACACTTTAGGATGTTTCTATGCTCATTGGTCTCCTACTAGTCGAGTTAACCTTGATATCTACCTATAGTTGATAGGTATTTGCCCACACTCCAACCAAACACCCCCTCCCCCCTACCTACCCACCCCTTTGAGTGATATTTATGAGGTATGAGTGAAGTTGTTTTGGTTGAAGGACAACTTCGGTGACTTACTAACAGACGTAGATGATATTATCGTCTAGTAATACATTAGGACTTTTATTATGTGGCTGATTGGGGGGATGCTATTTTTGAACAAGTCAAATAACTAGGTGCATCTAATGTTCATTCCCTTCTTCTTCGACCTCAATATAGTTGGATAATATGCTTAGGGTGTTGCATGCTTGGCGTGGCTCTATCGCTAGCGATGCCTCGCCTCATGGATAGATACCGATGAGATTAATGGAACACTCATTGTACTTTTAGTTTGGGCACAAGAGCACTTTTTACACAGTCTCTCTACATCATTTGGTTATTGCAATAGTGGACAACCGACCACTGATGAATCAATGGGGGATCGACTTAGATGTTACTGAGCTTACCACCTATATTGTTGGCTAATATAGTGATGCATTCAATTGGCAGCATCTAGAGTAGGTACATACATTACTAACTCAGGTATTTTCACCCTTTTGAGGATTATGAGTCTAGATATTCTAAATTTTTAATTTTGTAGGTTGTATGGACCCTTTACTCCCACGACGACATGGTTAGACTCCCTGTTTCCTATCGAGCTACAAGTAATATTTGGATAACTTAGGTACCAGTGGTTTGCTTCCATGTTGTAGAGTTACATTTCTTCGATTGTGTAGCACGATAGTTTGGTAAGATTCAGGGGATTATTCACTATACAGATACCTCGTAGGCACCGTACGATATTGCCCTACGAGGTTGGATAAAAATAAACTAGGCCACCATTCATGTGACTTTGTTAGAATAATAGGCGGATTGACATAACAAGCTAGTTGCTACCATAATTGGTACTAGCAAGTCATTCACCGAGTCAAGCACCTCCTAGGTATACATGGTACATGTTTAGCTTCATTATTTTTTATAGTTCTTCACTTATGCTTTTATATGCTAACTATAACATTATTGATGACATGTAGGCGGAATTTATACATAGACTACCTTAGATGTTATATGAGGATATCATGTTAGAGTAACTAAGGGTGGATGTTGTCATTCAATAGCTTAGGGGTGTCCACTTGAATAATGCACTTGGGCTGAGGCTAAATATTGAGTAGGAGGACTCTCTATTGCACGAGTTATTGAATTGAAGGCGCTGTCAAGGGTGAAGATGGGGTCTAGGTAGGGGGCGAAGACACTAACAAGTTGAGTTGGGCATTAAGGATGATCCCTCTCCCAAGTACTAATCACCTGCAGCATCTCTCATAGTAGACACCCTTCGTTAGAGAGAGCTCTAGCAAACAAATGTTTCAGGCACTCTTCGTTGGAGAGAGCTCCAATAATCAAATCCATACTGCTTTTGCTCTATTAAGGAGGCCGGTTAGAGATCACAATGACGATATAGGAAATGGACTTATGCAAGTGGAACTTACTCTAGTCCCCATGCATGTGTCATACTCTTGTTCTTATATAGAGGATGGGGCACAGATCATACGGTTGGATACTGATAAGATGGTGTAGCCCTAACCTAATATAAACACTCAAGGTATGCATGCATATTATGTTGACGATGTAGACAACATTAAATTGTGACTAGTTTTAGCTATTTGACATTTTTTATTGAATTGATACATATTTTGTGAACACTTTGTACATACTTGAAGGAACTAATGAAACATTCCTATTGATTAATTTTTATTTTCCAACTTTTCATTTATAGTTTGTTTTGCTATGGCTATTATTGATATTAGCATTTACAAAATATAGAATTACTATGATATTTCATTTCATAGGTACCTTTAGGTTTAAATGATAGTGTAGCATGTTTATTGTGAAGTTTGGTTTCTTAGAGATTTGATGTATTTGGGGTGTCTGGAAATTTTGTTGTAATTGGGTTATTTAGAGGTTTTATTGTAAGATATGGTGATATAGATGTGTTGGGTGCAAGTTTGGGGGGGGAGGCGTGGGGGTGGGGTTAGGGGTGAGGGTTTTGCTATTGATAAAATTGCCTCTTTAGGAGGCTATTTTAAGCAAAAGCATTAAACTCACATTTTAAAGAAGCATTTTTGGTGGGGTACTCTTGGGATTATTTTCCTAAGAGCAATATTTTCGTAATTTTTTTTCATTTTTAATTTCCTTGTCTTGAAACCTTTAAGCTAAAGTTAAATATCAATAGCTTTTTTTTAATACTAAATTTAGCTTGAATGATATTTTTAGGTAATTCATGTGAACATTTACAAATATATTGGGGAAAAATTTGTCGAATGTAAAAAGTGAAAAAATAAAGAACTTTTTAAATATTTCATATGATTGTTATTTTTTAAAATATACGAGAGTATGAGAATATTTTTTTTTTCTTGTTTAAGGTAATAAACGAGTTGTGTCGAGATTAGATGCTACTGAATATGACTCAAGCTTGGTTTAAATGTAAAAGCTTGAGCTTGAGCTCTAAGTAGCTCTAGCATGAATTTGAACTCAATCGAGCTTATAGTTTCGAGGTTGAACTCGACTCAAAGATGCACTTGATAAGTTTAACTTGACTTAATTATATTTGTTTCTACTCCGTAATCTTAAAAATATATGATTTATTTAATAAAAAATATACTAATAATTAAACTTAACTTGTACTCAACTAACATTTAAATTCGACTAAAATTCGATTAGACTCATTAGTTAATCCAATTGATGGCTTGATATTTTCTTCATCTAATAGCACAAAATATATAAATGGCAAATTGTAAGCAACTAATAACCAAATTTTTTTCTCATTGGTAAAATTGTTAAATTTTCTCATTCCTAACAAAATGATTTAGTTATTTCTCATTTACCTACCTAATTATAGGCTAGTATATGTAAAAGATAATTGATAATGTGGGTTTTGAGAAAATACAAGTGCAAATAATATTGAAAAATATGTTATAACAAGATAGAAAATAATGGTGACTTTTAATAAAATACTAATAAAGATAATAGATGTAGCATTGGAGCAAATATAATATAAGCAATATTGAAAAGGAATTATAACAAATAGAAAGATAAAACACTAACAATCAAAATTTAATATCAAAGGATACCAAAAAAAAAAGAAAGAAATTAATCCTAAAACGCACCATAATAAAAAAAAATCATAATTATATATTATAATAGATGTAGCTTAGTGATGGCAATGGTGTTAGGTAAGATTAGCATAATTGAAGTTAGAATTGACCAATGTAAGATGGATAGGAAAAAAAAATCCTTCATCCAATATCATGTATTATAGGTTTAGATTTTAAAATTCAAAATCAAAACTTATTTTGTGATTCTTGAGAATTTGTATACTGTAATATTATTCGATTGCTAAAATTGGATAAGATAAAGATAATTGAATAGTATAAGTATAAGGAATATATAATAGTACAACATTATTATACTATATTTGGTTTGCACAATATTAGATACGGATTTTTGTAATTTTTTTTATTTGATATACAAAAGTATTGGACTCAATATTGTATTTTGATATTTATACTTTCGTTATTGTCTAATATTTATTTAATTACACTTTTATATTATTTGAAATGTACAAATTTTAAATATTGTCTCATATTTATAACTGTAATATTGTCTAATATTTATTTAATTATATTTATATCTTTAATACATGTGTTTTTGTCAAGTGAAGTTAACTTTTGTAGCATATTTTAGATTAAACAAATTTAGAGCATTTTTTCCAATCCTTTAGATCTTTTTTTGTCCAATAAACAAGCTAAAATTGCAAAGCAAACATTAGACAAAAAGTTTTATTCAATCCAATCTCATTAATTTTGTCTAATCAAATGATACATGTAATTCTATTAGTCTAGTGTATGATGTATAACATGTAAATTGTTTTAAGCTTTAGTAAAGTCAAAATAGTATTAATTATTCATGTCTACAATGTCAAATTGTAAGGTAATATTGCTGTTAAAGATAAATTATGATAAACATTAATGTAATGAATTTCTATGAAAACAAAAAATAATAAAAAAATATAACATACAAAAAAACAATGATATCGACATGCATTCCGAGATTTGGGATATATACTGACTATCTAACCAAGTGTTAACATAAAATATTAGGTTATAATTTTTCATTATATCAGAGTTTCCATTCTATTTGTCAAATTAGTATAAATATGTATAATGATATTGTAGAAGTAGGTTTATAATACCCTGCATAAATTGAAAATAACAAGATATTGTAAAACTTAAAACTTGAAATACACAAAACATAAGTTTTAAGTAGGTTCTAGTTGGTATAAGGTTATACCCATACTTTACGTTGTGTTATAAGTTCAAAAAACTTGGAAAGAAAACCAAAAATGTGACATCGAAAACTTATCTTCAAATCTACTCCTTATGTATGACCTAACAAGTTTTGGGCTCTCATACACTACTAATGACATGACTCAAGTCATATTTCCATTAGGTAGAGTTTAAGGTAGGCATTGGGCTAACCTAAGCATAGTATAAAGCTCTTCAAGTCAAATAGCTTGATCTTATGGGCTAATTTTTTAATGAAGCCTCCTTATACTATAATGAGTCAACGTCACGATTTATACTTTAATTTTATTACTTTTTGCAATTATATAACTAAGTTTTTTGTTTATGTAATTATATATCTAACCAAAGATTTATTTATCCATTTATATCCTAGTTAACTTCAATTTATACCATTAATTTAGTAAGTACAACTAGTCGATAGTATAGCCACCCTTAAGGGGGTTGTATGACCCTTACAGATGGGTGACAACTACCCCTTGTAAAATAGTAGGTCATAACCTATTTAAAAAAGTAGGTTAGAAGACCTACTAGCAACCATAAGTGGTTGTTTGTAGCTTTGAGAGGTTACTCAACCCTTGGTAGTCACCCTATTGATTTGACCATATTATCAATTGAAGTTAATGGAGATGTAAATTGTAGTAACTAAATTTTTAATTAGTGATATAATTAAATAAATTGAAATTTAAGGTGTATAATTGCAAAAGGTAGCCAAATTGAGGTGTAAATAATAATATTACCCCATGTCGTAATTGCTTAAAAATCACTCAATTAGGTGTTGGATCTTCCTAATCTAATCCTTCTTTTTCTTTTTTTCTTTTTTTGAATAGTACATTAAGGTAAGCTGATGCAAATGGTCATGGGAAAATAAAGAAATTATATTCCAACTTCCCATTTTCATAATTGCGATGACAATCATACATCAAATTTAGTTAGCAAAAATCATACAAATGCAATGAAATCCTATGAATACTTAGATACATAAAGTTATTTTCAAGAACATGATTAGACTGATGGATCATGATAAGGTTCTAGATCTAAAGAAATTTCCTTTAGAAGTCAAAAAGTAAGGAAGAGTTGGAGCGGAGTCCAAGAGGTGGAGAAATTTGAATTTTGGAGATAGTAAAGAGGTTCATGACCTACTACACACTTGTGTACCTAAGCGTAAACATCAACATGTTTATTGCTATGAGAAACATGACCATGTAGGGAAAAAAAAAAAAAAGGTGGGGGCGCATCTTGACCTAAGAGGAACATGGGTATGATCACGCTAATGAATTAAACCATGATCATGCCATCGACTTTTAATTGCTAGTTTTCCTTATTTATTTGTAGTTTATTCTAATCACAATATTCCCATTAGGTTAAAGCTTCTTTCTATTGGTATCTAAGGTCTTATTTTATCCATTACAATGTAGTTTTTCAATAGATAATAGATTTTTACATTAATCGTAAACCTAATTTTCTCTTCAAGGGATTTCTATTGAATATTGCAAACAATTCATGTGTAATCACTTTCATAATTAGTTTGATAGGTGAGATTAGGTTTATCTAATTATACTTTTATCAAATTTTAGTTCTTATAAGCATATCAAAATAGGAATTCAATCACCCTGTTCAATTATCAAATTGACAATGAATCATATCTTTTATTTTTAGTTAGTTTATACATAAAAACCTTAAGAAGATCACAACTCTATATTGATGAACATCACAAAATTGTATCTAAATTCAACCTTGATCCATGGCAAATTACGTTGTCTCGAGAACGATGCAAATAAGTCATAGGCAAGCCTGACACATGTAAAAAATGTAGAATAGCCAACTTGAGATGATCCCAACCATCATTTAGCCTAGCATAGGCATAAATATGAACATAATAGAAACGCTCATAAAGGATCTCGACCTAAGATGAGCTAATTTTTTCAACCTTAGGTAATTGTCTTTATGAATCTATTTTGTCATTACTTTCTATCGTAGACTACATCTTCATTAATTATTGAAGATGTAATATCAATTGCAATGTTTATATTCATACATTTTTTTCTTATCTTCCCCCAATTGGTGTGTATAAGTGGTCTCTACAATAACAAAACACCTAATCAATGCCCATATAGCAAGTCTCTACACATGACCAATCTATTTCAATTGTATTCCCCTCATTTTCTGATCATGATATTACTCTAACTTTCTCTTTTACACATTTGTTTCTCATTATGTGTCACGCCCCGAAGCGGTAGAGTCGTAACAGCTCCGCCGTGTAAACCACCCTAAGATAGAAGTTGGCCTCACAACCGCTATCCTAGACCTGATCTACACAAGGCGTCCACAACTAACCCGCTTTGAAGTAGACAATTTGTAATTTAAATAAATCATTTACCTATAAAAGTGAGGAATTATATATATATGTTATCATTCAATTATTGCAGTTAAAGTTTACAACATTTCTCTATAGTATATTCCCTAGTTATTACATCACTCGGAAATGAAAAATAATTCTAAAATAAAAACTTAGACCTTAAAATATGTGTTTATTCTTCAATGTTTTTCCTCACTCCCCAGGATCCAGCAGTTGCTAGCTTCGGAGTAATTGGTTGCCGCTTCTTAGCCAGCACCTGCACGATGTCTATAGGGATGTGAGCAACCACAGCTCAGTAAGTTAGGACGGAGGACTTAAAACTATACCATACACACAACAAGGTTTTCAATCACTTATTAGTTGCAATGCATGTGCAAGCAAATGCCATCGCACGACGTTGTCCGGCCCGTCGTGAGATTAGAGAAATTGCGCCCGCTCTAATCCGGGTTGAGGAGTTACCGTTAATGCAACAGCTCACGACCAAACCCAGGCTTGTGTAATGGAGACCTTGCTCCTCCCGCGACTACCTTCGAACCACTGTCTTCATCCCCGCCGCGACCTCCTCTCCTGTCACTTAGTTCGACTGAGGATGAAGAAGGGACCATTTTGCAATCCTGCGCTATCCCTTCCGAAGGGGTCGGTATTTGGCCGGAGAGTCCTAAATCCCCTAACGGGTTGCCATGCATGTTCGATTATGATTATTGGTCGTACATTTGATTAAGTCCAATTTAGAGCGATCAATCATTACATACAATTCATACAACATGTGCTAAAGCAGCAAACAGAATCATAGCATCACCCATAATCAAGCACATGCACGCATTCAACTATCTAACAAGCACAACCAAGCATAATCTTAAGCCTCCAAAATACAGCATCGTATTAATCCCAACTTACCTCGACTCCTCGCTCGCTCACTCGAGGTCCGATTTGCTCAGGCCATCGCCGATTATCCCTATAACACGAACGTGGTTTCAGCTTTCCATATAACTATTATAGATTCGTTTTATCCTATAATGCTTATTGTTAGGTTTTGTTTACGGTCTAATATGCCTAATTATCTAGGTATTAAGTCTTTTATAATTATTCCAGGTTTAGGTTCGGTTTTCGCATCGATTTCTGAACCAGGTTTTTAGTTCGATTTTTAAGTAATGTTTTAGATTCCAACCCTAAAAATCCGTTTCAACCTATAATGTGAAATTAATCACATTACTTCTCGATCTCCTATATACCATTATTACCCCTAGTCAGTATTTTATTCCATCCGGTACACTTAAATCCCTATTTGTGTACCGAATTTACTCCTAATGTGAGAAATTTTTACATTTTTCATATAATTACATAAATTCAAGTTTCTTATCAGATTTATTATATATTCCTATTATTTATATAATATCAATTTTTATCCTAATATTTTCTATTTATTATATTTTCAAAAATTACACATTATGCATTATTACATATTATGCACATAATGCATTTCTAATATTTCTATTACCCTAATTACCATCTCTAACATAATTTATCACTTCAAAATGTCTAAATTCATCCTAGATCAGGTTTTACACCTAATTATTCTAATTTACAAAATTAACTCATAATTTACTATGTTTTTCTATTACTAATTTACTACATAATTAACCTAATAATTATATCTAACACCCTAAATGCTATAAGTATCATACTCCATCAGATCTTAACATCCTAAAACATGTAATTATTCACTAAATCAGAAATTAATCATTTAATTACATAATTAACCCTAAATTACCCATTTTATGCCTCTTTTTAGAGCCTAAAAATTATCTAAAAATTTTGAAAATTAATTTTTGAAAAAGGGCTTCATAGCACTGTTCTATGTCACATGAGCATCCTACAAAAAAATTTTTAGCCCCAAACTACATCCCTAAGCCTATTTAATTTCCGGTTTAATCATGCTCGGTTTTGAACAATTTGTTAAGGGCCCTATATTTTCAGACATAATTAAACTAAATCAAAATTTTTCCCTAAATCTACATACGATAAAACCTCAGAATAACAAGTTTCATAATTTTCTGGGCAAAATAACTAATTTTACAAAATTATACAAGAATCGGGCTGGAATTTGGACTCACCGGTTCAGGTGGCTCCGGCCACCGTGGGCCGCCGTGGCCTTGTCGGCCGGCCTGGGCGATGCCACCACCGTGTGGTGGTGGTGGCCGTCCACTCCCAGCTCCTCGTTTGGTGTGGGTTCCCTTTAAAACCCTTAACTGCACAGTTTTTCTTATTTTTTTTATTTTCTGGATTTTCTCTCGAATTTTCGACTCTCCCTAATTTTCTCTGATTTCTAACTGTCCAAATGAATTCCTGGATTTTTCCTGCTATTTATAGGGTTTTAGGGGATTTATTGTGCATTAATTTGGACAAGACAAGTGCTTTATCCCTAAATTTTTGGCTTTTATGTTGTCCTAATTTAATTGGTTGAATTTTCTTTTTCAGATTCTGACTTGCCACGACCAACCTTGCATCATTCCACACCCTTCTGATTTTTTTCTGATTTTTCCACAATTATTTTATAATTTTCTTCAATTATTTGCTTAGTTTTCGGCCAATTTTAGTAATTACGCGTATTTTTATCTACACGTAAATACATGTAGGGTACACGTGAACATTCCTAATTATTATTTTGGTCATTCTAAAATTTTTAGTATACATATAATCTATCTCTACTAATTTATTAGTTATTATATTACACTTTTTGCCTTTTTGGTAATTAGCAGTTATTATGCTTAAAATTTGAAAATTTTATAGTCTCCTATTTTACTACTTATTTTCTTAAATTTAAGTTTACAGGGTCATTTTTATTGGTATCTCGTTAAATAATTTATAATTTGGATTTGATCGGATCTTTTAACCGATCGCCCTAAACCTTGGGTTCTAAGTTCAATTCTACGGTTACTTGGCTGAACTTTGGGGCTTACATTATGCCCATCTCCTTATACTCGTATAGCCATTATAGCATTCTCATCTCTATTACAAATAGAGCATTAGTGATCTTAGAGTCATCACATCGAGTTTGGCTTTAAACTTTAGGCAATTTAGTCACATAGAACAGTTGTTGCACCTATGTAGTTTGTATATGCCCTTCTTGAATGCTATATACCATATAATTAATTATTCTTTTGTCTCCTTATGATAATCGTTTGAGTCACTTAAAATTTGAAATTGAAAAATATACCTTGTTCAATTACTTTCTTAAAGTACTCATTTGGACTTCTTTTATCATTACTTTGAATTTCATAGATTTTGTTTGATTAAGTTTCTCTCTTTTCAAAATGTGTTTTGACATATCTCTACTAATCGTATTTTGTTATATATAAATGGTATATGATATATAATTTTTTACATTTTTTTTTATAAATGACAATTATAATTAAAAGGCATATGAATAGAATCACCTCTTAAAAATGAAGTCGAAAACTTTATCCATACTCCATTTTCCTTACTTAGTGAGGAATTTTCAACCTCCAAACCTTTGCACTTTTTGCAAATATTCAAACAAAAAATTTAGCTTTCCTCGACTCTCATCTTTTCTATTGTAGAAGGTTGAAAATTATTATATTAATTATTGGGTTAAGCCCATTATTTATTTAAGTTTAATTTATTGGGCTAGGTAATAGAGTCTAAGGAGTTTGATCCATATATTAGGATGATTCAATGAAATTTAGCTTTGTAGGCTCGAAACAAGGATTGTTAGACTAATTCATTAACCTTTCTTAAGTAAGCTCATATATTTATAAGGAAGGCTACTGGCTTTAGGTCCACTAGTTAGTTCATTCTAGATAACTATAAATTAAATAAGTTCTATCTCATCCATTGATCACTTAGATGATTCGATGGATGCCATTATGTTTAAGAGTTTATAAATACCTAATATTAAAGAGATTCTTAAAGAGAAGAAAGAAATAGTAGTACTCTACAAAATCTCTACTCTCTAAGATCAAATAAGCAATTTTAATAAAAAGTTAATCTTATTCGCTTAAGCTAAAAGGTAGACGCCTAAAGTCCCATAAGTTGCCTTATTTGTTACTTATATATTTGACATTTGAGATTGACTATTCCTTCTTCCTGTCTTGTATTTACCTAATAGGCTTATTTCATTTTTTTTTGAAGTCACCTATAGTGTATTACTTATATAACATGGGCGTGACTATTTCAATCAAACCTTATACATTTGAGATTGACTGTTCTATTTTCCTATCTTATTTTTACCTAATTATTTTTTAAGTAATATACTTATTTTACTTCTTTAAAGTCACATATAGTGTATTACTTACGTAATACGTATGTGACTATTCCAATCGAACTTTATACATCTACATCCATGATATCTTTAATTTCTTTTCTTTTTTTTTTTTGGGAAACATTTAATTTTCTGTTTTTAATCAATAGGTAGGTTTTATTTTGTTGACTAGTGCGAGGTATGGTCCCTCTTTTGCCCAACATGCCTTTCATCTTTTCCATCACACTTTAAAGCGTTGCTATTGACAAACGACAGCTTAAGTGTCGACCAAATTATTTTTTCACGTGGTGCTCGTGAATAAAATAACTCTGGCTATACTAGGAGCTAGCTATGGAAAAATTGTAAAAAAAGTAAAATTACATCCATACAGGAGTTTTTTACTTTTTCTTTTATTTTAAATTATACATCTATATCTCCTTTTTTATAATATCGAATCTCTTAATAAGTATGAGAATACTTTTTATAAAAATAAGTCCAATACATATCAAAGAGAATGTAAATACAAAACTAATTGATTGTAAACCACTGTATATAATTGTAAAATTAAAGGGACGCTGGATGGAATTTGCCCATTGCAGAATTACGGCCGTGTATGTACATCTCCTCGATTCTTCTACTCTCAATTTAATTTGGTATTTTTCCTCCGAATATTCAGTTAAATTCCTTTTTCATAAATAGGGTATTAATCGAGCCAAATTTAATTAAAGTTTTAAAGTTTCTTGCTCGGTTTATCTAAAAAATTATTGAATTCGAATTGAGTTTAAAAGTTTACAAATTATAAAAATAATATATTGAAGTTTGAACCTATTAAGAAATATAATATTTAAGCTCAATTTAAAAACCCATTTATATTATTAAACTTAAACGAGTCTAAGCTCTATGAGCCAACTCACAAGTTGCTAATGAGACTAAATATTATATTGTAATTAATAATATATAAATGTTATATTGATTATATATATTATAATTTTATTGATATAGAATTATAAACCTCAATCTATTGAATTTGAGTATGATTTGCTTATAAATTGAGCTTTAAATGAGTCAAACCTAAGTGAGTTATAAGCCATTTGGCTTATTTATGGTCCAACCCAACATGAAAGTTTAGATAAAAGAATGGAAGAGAAAAGGAAATACTATTTTTCATGGAGTAAAAATGTAATTGAAAAAATTTAAATTAATTTTTCTGTAAAGTTTAGGGAAAATATTACTTTACGGAGTACACATGAGAATATGGCGACACCACCAAGTACAACAAAGAGGGAATAATTTTGGATGAATAAAGAGAAAAATATCTTTTGGCGAAAAAATAAAAAAAAAAAGAGAGAAAAAAAATCTTATGTACTATGCCGATAATATAAAACCAAAATTTGTTTGCATTTAAAATTTGAAGGCGGGACAGTCGCATTGAATACAGAGGTAGATATTTATAATAATAATGTCATTTTTTTTACTTTGTTTTCTTTTCTTTTCCAGCTTCTTTTCTCTTTTCTTTTTTTTTTTTGTCCCTTTCTTGTTTATTTTCAAACTAATATCATCATAATTTTAAAAAGAGAAAATTCAAATTTAATTTATTCTATCGAGAGATAAGTATTTATGATTGCTAGGCTACCATAACCCTTATTTGTATGTTTAAATAACATTTATTGAGTAAAAACTAGAAAATTATTGCTAAAACACACCTAATTGCTTCAACACCCAACTATTTCACTTTCCTTTTTCCTGGTAATGCATTTTAAAGGAAACATTCACTAGGAATGGTTTCAATAGGATAAGTCCTACAACTCCAAGCTAATTCTAATATAAAAACTATAAAAATATAATTAATGTCTTGGGACTTTTGCAATTAAGTAATTCGTGTTTTTTTATTAATAAATACCTCATCTATATTTTATCATTATTTATTAATTAATAATGCAATATGTGTTGACATCTAATAGATCTAAAATAATTAATTTAATAAAAATACATAAATTAATAAAAACAAAGAAAGGGGATGAAAATGTTGTTGCCTAAACAAAAGGTAGACCGCGAATGACTGCGAATGCCTACTCATAGGATGCTACGCTGTCCCACCAATGGACCATGTCATAGAATGGTTTCTCCTTCTTCTTCTTTTTCTTTTTTCTTTCCAGTTCAATGGTCAACCACTAGGCCACCATCATGTGTGGGCCTTGAGCCACCATCATATGCAACCTTTATTGACCGAATCATGATGAGGGATTGGCCGGATACCATCAATAAATTTTCTATGATTTTGTGAATTTTTAATTTGATATATATTTAATAACTTTATTTTATTAAATTAATTACTATAGACTAATAGGAGGTAACATATGTCCCCAACTAATATAAACGAGTAATTGCAAAACACCGATTATATATTTGTAAGAAAATAAATCAAGGCTATGGGTTTGCAAAAGCTCAAAATATGGGTCTTTTTTGTGTAATTTTTCTAGAAAATTACTGCAAAAATTGAGTACATTTTTACTTCTACATTTAAAATTTAAAGTTGCTAAACAATCATCCAATCCTACTTTTGTGTATTAAATTTTCTACCTTTATTCTTCCATCTATTAGTATTTATCACAATATATTTTTTATAAATTAAATGACAAGATGGTAAATTTGATAAGTAAGAGTTTCACTGAGTATGTATTTTAATAATTTCAAGTTTTATGAAATTTAATGAATCTATATTTGATTTGACATGACATTTAATAATTTCATATTTTAGATGTACCAAAGTCTAAATAATGATTATAAAATTATCTCTTGAAGGATGTACTCGGTTTTAGCTGGCCACTATTCATATCATAACTGGTAGGGTACAAGGGATTGGGAAATCAAATCTAACTTATTTTTATTTTAAAGATAAATATTCATGTTAGTAGATTATAGGTTTAAGAAACAGAATAATGAAAGAATTAGGGTGTGTAGTTATATAAAGCTACGTGAATCAGATAAAAGGCATCCAGCCAACACTTTGGTGTTATTTTTGCTACATTAAAGTAGCAAGATTTATAATTTAATTAGCTACCCAATTTAACTTTTGTCTTTTTCAGCTAGTGATTTTTGCACTATTGCACCAAGGAAGCAAGCACTATCACGGAAGGATGCAGTTGGTTGAAACGCAACTCCACTTATACGAAAAGCAACCGATATTTGCAAACGTTACCATATATGATATAAATAATATACTATCATGTCATAATCTAATTTATGGGTCAGTAGGTAGGGGAGACGGGTAGAATAAGAATTTTTTATTGACCCGTACCCTTTTTATGGATATATATTGAAAAAAATTTAATATGCAGCATGTATCAAAGAAAACGATAGGAAATTAACAATTCTCTTTATTTTTTGAAAGAATATTCCTGAAAATGAAAAGAAGACACAAAGCATATATATATATATAAAAGGTTATTAAAACAATCCCTATTAAATCTTAAAATAAAATCTTAAAATATTGAAAAGGCTCGTGACAAACTTTAAAAAATTCATTCAGGCCCATAATAACCTCTATTGAGGTTGCTCCAATTATCCCATTAAAGAGCTTGTAGATCTCTTTTTAAAAATATATTATAATAGAAAAATTCTTTTCATATAGAAAATTATTCCTGTTTCAGCACAAAACTTACCTTAAGGTCCCATCAAACAACCCTAAAACATATACCTTGCAAACTTTTATACGTTGAATATCGTGTTTAAGTATAAATCGTAATGAATATATTTTGATGGATTTTAACAAAAAAGTGTATAAGCGGAGATTTTTCAGATCCTTATTTCCCGTCCCTTTTAGCGAGTCTGGCGTTGTCTGTGGATTGAGGATCGTACCTTCTGTTCCTAAATTAGAATATGCTTGGAGGGAGAATTATCATCTTTAGTCATAATCACACAAAACAAAAGACAGGAAGCAAGGATTTTTCAAATGCCTTTTCACAAGTGGCACATAAAATATAATAGTCCATACTTGAAATCAAATTAATCAGCTTAAGCTAATGGCCGAATCTTAGAGCAAAGCATATATCTACAAGCTAACATATACATACGTACATATACATATATATATATACACACATGTGTAGGTTTATAAATTTTCAAATATGATTAGCTGCTTAAATTAAACAATAAAGAAACATTTAAATATCATTGGTTTTTTTTTTTTTGGGTAATTTAAATATCATTGGTTGGGCCACGTTAAGAATCAAATTTGTGGAGTGTGACCCATTATGAATTTTTGTCATCTTCTTAATAAATTGATAAAGATAGGACCCAGCGTGTAACATGAAACGTGTATTTATAAATTTATTCACATGTTGCACTGTCGAGATGGATAAGGTCCAGCGGGGCATGTCTCCTCTAATCCATATTTATTTCCATCGTTCGTCTCTATTTAAATTTGGGAAGATCAATATATATATATATATATATATATATAAAAGATATTGCAACATTTTTTTTATGGTAAACATCATTTAGAAAAGGCATTCGTTATTTTTACTTAAAAGTAAATTTTTGTTACAATTCCAAGTAGAAAAATAATAAGAGTTTTTCCACCCATTAAATTGATTTTAGGAGTTTAACTCTCCTCTTAAACTTGAATTTTAACATTTAGTACCTTTATTAAGAGGCTAATCTTATGAAATGGATGACTTGGAAGGAAAGCGATTAAAGGAAAAGTTATTAGTAAAAGGATTGTAAGGTAAAATAAAAAGCTGTTTAGAGTGAAAGCTATTTAGTATGGTGAGTTTAAAACAAGCTAATCTACTAATGTAGCTATTAGCCTTAAAGGGTGTAGTAATGTTATATATACATATAAAAAAGTAATATAAATTAAATATAATAGTTAAGTTTAAGGGCTTTTTTCACTTATTAAACTAACATTTTGAGTTGGACTTTTCCATAAATATTAAGTTGTAACAATCTCCACCAAAATAAATATCTTAGGGAAAAAAAAAAAAAGCCTTCTTCTCGTATCTCGGACTAAAACAAATGTAACTCTTATATTAATATCTCTTCTAATCTGCTTTGAATTATTTTAGCTCTCATGGCAAAAAAAGCAAATAGAAAAAAGGCCATTACCGTCCTCTTCTTATCGGAGCAAAGGAAGTAGAGAGCTGAAGAGGACGAGAGGAGTTGTTAGAATTAACAATACTTTATTCGTTTATAAACATGTCAAAATGATATTTCACATGTTCGTTTTGATTCGAGTTATGATCATTTTTTTAAAAATATGACATGGGCAAACCCGTGACGTGAACCACATTCAATATTTTTTTGGCACCCTTCTAGAAATGTAATAAGCATAAACTGGGCTTGTTGGCCCAATGGGCGAACGCCTTCACCTTACAAGACGTGCATATAGATGGTACAATCAATGTGGTCAATTCTCGACCGGCTTGTCCGGTTCAATTGGGTCTAACAACATTTTTAGTTAAAACCCACAAAATTTGGTCGGCTTGCTTAGGTCCTACTTGGATTGCTAAAGTCATGTCTAATAAATGTCAATTCAAACTTTTATATTGGATCGATCCATTAATAGTCAATTATAATTGAATTAAACTGAATTAATTGAGTTAGTTTAGTCTTAACTATATTAGGTAAACTTAAGATAGATACTTACACGTCATTAATAAGGATATACTTGAGAGTTTAGATACTAAGTACAAGGTGGTGATTGCTTATCGTAAAAATAAATCTTGTTAATAAACCATTGTGTTTATTGAGAATAAAAAATTCAAAATTATATTGAATAAATGCATAAATGTGGATAAATGTCATAAATTAAGATTTATCATCGCTTCATTTAATAAATAGAATAGATTATTATTTTGCTTATTTTATATTAATTTTAATATCAGGTTTAGTTTATTGGAATGAATTCAATCAACTGATTAGAAATGAAAACAATGAAAAAAAAAAAAAAAAAAAAACGAAATCAAATAATGCCCCATTCAATATTCATGCTAAACCATAGCAATCCAGAGAGGGGAGAAGAAAGAAACGACAATATCAATAATTGGAGTAAGGTTTCCTTGCCTGTTGGTTCTGCGTTGCCTGGAGGAAGTACAGACCTAAAAATGGAACTAAGATACGGAAAAAGTTTGTCTTCATAAGCCCTCTGCATGGCTATGGCGGTTCCCTTCTCTGGCCAGGTAAATTGTTCGGACTTGCTAATGTCATTACACGTCTCTTCAAGTAGCAGATGGCCACCTTTTCCATGTTGTTCCTAACTCCACGTCCAACTCATCTTAAGCTACTTAGTATTGTAGACTTTATCTTCTTCTTTTTTTTATTTATTTTTTTCCACTTCATATTCTTCTTCTTCTTCTTACCCAAAATGAATGAATCCAATTATTGCAATTTTGGTCCTTCGTCCTTACTCTCACTATATTGTCTTTGTTTCCTTGTTGTTTCATGAGCCAGCGCCCAATTTTGCTTTGCGGTCGACACTTATTATTAGACCCTTTTTTTTTTTTCTTCCAAAGAAAGGAATCAAATTTGGTAATTATATATGTTAGATTAAAACTCTCTATTTTTCCTTAAATAATATAGATGAAATTTGTAAACGCTATATCTACCCGTATAAAAAATGTTATGTGTGAAACTTTCAATAAAAATGATAAAAATATGGTATATTAATATGATAAAATATAGAAGATTATATAATTAAAGGGTAAATATTTATTTTCATCTCTTACAAAGTTTTAGATTAAGAAATTATTAAAAATTGTAAAAATTTATTATTTCAAAATCTAAATTATGAACCTAACTATCTTTTTTTTTTTTTTTTTTTTTTTTTTTTGCCAAATGAACTTAACTATCTAATGAGAAATTATCTCATATGGGTAGCCTAAGGCCTAGCTCTAATAGAGACCTTTGAAGGTCCGTTAGTGCTTAAAGGATTGAACTCCTCCTCTTTTTCAAGTATTCCAATTTGCTTGGACATCTTTACCATCTTTAGGCGTCATGAAGATTCATCATTTAAGCATCTAATTTCAAGGACTCGAATGACCCTAGCAAGCACTATTTTCAAGGCTCATCCCATATCCGAGTACTCTACTAACAATTCAACCGAACTCAAGTACTAGGAATCACTCTACTGTCCAATTTAAGCAAAAGGGGCGAGGATGCTCCTTGTTAAGGCCTAGCTTACTAATCGTGATACGCTTGTGCTACCTCTCTCTTTTTTTTTTGCCCCTTTTTGTCTCTAGTGTTGGCATCCTACCCCAACTTATTAATTTTGTCTTGATATTCGTGATACGATTAGCATACCTAATATATTCTAAAGATGTTAGATCTATAAATTACAAACGTAGTTGCTACTTTGGTAATGGTTGACCAGTTTCCAAAGTTATCTTATCACCTTTGTAGCACATATCTTCAATGCATTACCAAGTATAGACGAGTCCTAAGCCAACACGTTTTCAGGTAGTTATATATCCTTACATTATAAATAGTATAAGAGGCCAATAGGTAAAAGGATCCCAACTCTGATTTGGGAACCCGTACACACACATCATAACACACCTATACTCAAGCACCATCCCTAAAGATTAATAGTGCTTGGCTTACCCTAATCTTTATCTCTTTGTCCTCCTTACTAATTTTGGCATCGAAGGGCCTTTGTTGATACATTTACTGGGGGTTTTTTGGAGGTGATGAGGAGTAAGGAGGCCACCAAAATTGAAGCTTATTTGGACTCTCTTTAAGGAGTTGAGGCCCAATCCTTCCAATCTCTCTTAAACTTGAATTACAAGGAAAAAGTCTATCGAAGAATAATTCACTACGAAAATCGACACCCAGGATTATAGCATTTGCGGCGTGCATTTATGTAGAAGAGTAGAGGTAATTCGCATAAAATTAATGTATGTTTTTAAGATATAAAATAAATATGGATGCCATTTCAAAGCGTCGATATGTCCGAGTGGTTAAGGAGACAGACTTGAAATCTGTTGGGCTTCGCCCGCGCAGGTTCGAATCCTGCTGTCGACGTTATTAATCATTTTCTCGTCTCTAGAGAGATTATTGTATTAATTTATTTTATCATGCAGGCTATACATTCAGGGCTCAGTTTCTGAAGCCCAGTATATCAATATGCGGGTGAATAAGACGGCCCTCGTAATTGTATATAGCTTGCATTACCATATGGTGATTACATAGCCGAATCGAATCGAAAAATCATTACCAAGAATGATAGAATTTTTGGTACGTCTTTTGCAAACGGAAATCCTCCATTTTCTCTATTCCTTTCGGATTATAGTCCAATTTGGTGGGAGTCGTATGTCACCACTTCCATTTAGAAATCCGAACCAAATGGAGAAAATCATTATCAAGGATGATAGAAAATTTGAACTAAACCATGAATAGTTCAACTAAAAAAATATTGAAAAGTTGACGGTTGTTTATACCCAATAAAAGTAAAATTTTCCTGTCAATATCAAATAATTAAAAATAAGATCAAATCATTGATGAGCGTACTATTTGCGATGATTGTAGTCATAAAAAAAAATGAAAAAAGAAAAAGAGTTGCATAGTCATTAAAAAATCTTATGTGCCATATAACAGGAATAGAGAGGAATTATCCTGAAAAGAGGTAGACTCAGTTAAAAAAATGTGTACAATTTTAAATTTTAATGTTCGTATAATTATTCTCTATTTAACATGTTAAATCCAGTTGAATGTATAGATAGTCAAAGCATTTTTAGTAGCTTATACAATAGTAGTCACAGTATTTTAATGTTGACGCATTAATAACATGTTTGATTCATATTAAATCCTTTTGTATATCATTTATACATATAATAGTTGTATTTTTATAAGTGTTAAGACACTAATATCATTATAATTTAATGATATCGTTATTAATTTTTTATTTGAGAGATTAAATTAGGGTTCAAACCTTTTCCTTTTCAAAGTTGTAACTTAATTGAAAAAAAAAAAAAGAAGAAGAAGCATGCTATAAATCGATGAAAAAAAGGGAAGCATTCCCATTCTGGTGGTAGCTAACAAAGCCTCGTGTGATGCAGCCCCATGCAAATCCACTCCACTTTTTTTCTCTCACCCGCGTCTTTCACTTCACAACATCACCAACTTTTCTTTCCTTATCTCTACTCACAAAGCAAACCAACAACGATGTTCATGAACATGAACCGACTTCATATATATTACGCTGTTCATCTTACTTTAGGATGAACCGCCAAACATAATCAACATAGTATAAACGAGTGATATCATTTGTGTTGCTACAGCCTGGAGTTTTGGGAACTTGAGAAGCTAACTTAATAGCCATTTTGGTTCACACCGTAGTGTACACAGAGTATTCTTTTTCTTTCTATGATAATGCCATAGGATTCAGTGCATCATGGGTTCATCATAAGTTGATGAACAGCTAATGGTAATATATAATGTGGGAAGGGTTTATACTTTATAGCTCTCAGAGGAATACAATAACTTGATTAGGGGCCGGTTCGGACTTAGACGAAAATCGATGGCTGTGGTTCAACTTTACGTTAAAACGGATAGGGCCAATTCCTGGCTAGGCCTAAAGGTCTAGAGGTTCACGTTCCGTTCAATGGCCCGTGAAGTAGTTGTTCAATTTATTTGTTGAAATACTTTTTTTTTTTTTAATTTTTTCCCTGCAATATTTTTAGACATGTATTATATATACCGAAATATTCGAGATGAAAACTGTTAAATTAGATAAAAACTGAAAAATAATTTAGATTTGAGTCTCTCTATATTTTATGAAATTGATTATCCAAATTAATTGATGTACTTTTTTTTTATTAGCTAACAATTTTAATTTAGGATTTCTACTATGCAAATTGTTTTTTAAAACCATTAATTATCTAAATATATTCAAGAGAAAGGTGAATACGGTTTTTAATTAAGTTTATCGATTGTGAAGAAAGTGATTATAAGATTAATTGGAAAATAAACCCTATTAGATATATATTGTAAACCATAAAAATTGATGTTCTTTTTCCTTTTTTTCTTTTCCCATTTCCGATAGGTTAAACCAATGGGTTTAATCACTAGTTCATCAACCGATTTTCAATTCGCTGGTTTAATGGGTTGATATCGATGAATTGCAATGATCTCCCAACCCCAACAGGTCGCCATTCGGTTTAATGGTTGTAACTAACTTTTTCCTAGGTCTAATAATACCCAATTTGCTCTTATCAAAAGGAAAAAAATGAAAAAACAAAAAAAAAAAAAAGGGAGAGAGAAGTATAAATTTAGGACTCAACTTTTTACATATTTTTTATTTTAAATTTCTATTTAAGTTCTCAATATTTATAAAGTTTTCTAATAAGTTCTCAATACATTTGTTGTAAACTTTTCCGTTAAAGTGACACATGACACTTTTAGATTGATTAAAGGAAAAAAAAAAAATTTTGGATTCAACATTTTATATATTTTCTATTCGAATGCTAAACATTTCGAAATTTTATATATTTTCTATTTGAATGCTAAACATTTCGAAATTTATATTTAAGTTTTGAACATTTGTAAATTAACTTTTTTGCTAACAATGTTATGTGACAATTTTTTATTGGTCCGCATATTTTTATTAGATAATTATTATGATAAAATAACTAAAAGTTTAACAAAATAATGAAGATAATAATAAAAAATTAGGAAAATTCAATAAAATAAAAATTAAAAAGAAATGCAAAATCAAATAACAAAGCTATATATATATATATATATATTTGTATTTATTACAATTTCAATGCAACAAAAATTTTAAAAATTAAAAAAAATTTAAAAAGAAAATATCTAAAAAAATAAAAGAATTCATTCAAGCCACCCTAAGATTAAGAGATGGTTGAAATAGTCAAAAGGAAGTAGTGTATCGTGATCTACATACTAAAGTAAGTGGTCAACTACAACTCTAATTTAATAAAAAAAAAATAAAAAAGAAAATAAGAGTGAAATCTGATTGGTTTTAGTTTAAATAGTTAGCTATTGATAGCCGTTTACCCTATTAGAAACCCAATTAGGTTTCACTTTACTGTTTTCTTTTCTTTTCTTTTTTTTTCCTTTCAAATAAACGGTTAGTGGAAAATTGATTCAACTCACTTTAATACGTAAATCATGACCTTTCACTTTTTTTTGGCTATTCTGGCCACCTCGAGATTAGAAGGTGACCGAAATGATTTCTTTTATTTTGTTATTTGTTTAATATTATAATTTTTTATAATTTTTTTTGCTTTATTGAGATTATGATAAATATACATGTATATAACATTTATAACATTATATATGTATACAAATCTTTATTATTTGATTTTTCATTTTTTTATTTTTTATAATTTTTAAAAAAATAATAAAATAATAAATAAAATTATATCGATTTTTTTATAATTATTATAGNCGTTTACCCTATTAGAAACCCAATTAGGTTTCACTTTACTGTTTTCTTTTCTTTTCTTTTTTTTTCCTTTCAAATAAACGGTTAGTGGAAAATTGATTCAACTCACTTTAATACGTAAATCATGACCTTTCACTTTTTTTTGGCTATTCTGGCCACCTCGAGATTAGAAGGTGACCGAAATGATTTCTTTTATTTTGTTATTTGTTTAATATTATAATTTTTTATAATTTTTTTTGCTTTATTGAGATTATGATAAATATACATGTATATAACATTTATAACATTATATATGTATACAAATCTTTATTATTTGATTTTTCATTTTTTTATTTTTTATAATTTTTAAAAAAATATTATTATTGTTGTTATCATTTTATTGATTTTTTTAAAATTATTATAGATTATTTAATAAAAATATATGGAACAATAAAAAAAATGCTACATTCCATAGTTAATGATAAGCTAACGAAGAACTTATTTAAAAATTTTTGTAAATGTTGAGAATTTAAATAAAAAATTTTAAACGTTTAAGACTTAAATAAAAAATATACAAAACGTTAAGTTTCAAATTTGTATTTTTCGGTAGACTAATTAGAAAGTATTATGTATAATGTTAACAAAAAAATTAACAGTAAATTAATGAAAAATTTATTTAAAAACTTTTGCAAACATTGAGAATTTAAATAGAAATTTTAAAATCCAAATAAATAAGATATAAAAGATTGGGTTTTAAATTTCTACTTCTCTTTTCTTGAAAAAAAAAAAAAAAAGGGAAAGGGAACCACGTAGAGTATAATGATGTGTCATCCTCGATTGCATCGTGCATTAGTTAGCGCGAGATTAGAGCACTGATAAAAAAACTATTCTATAAGTGAGTTTTTCATTGGTCAATTCAAGATTGAAGTAAGGATCAAGAAATTACAATGCAAGTAAGAGTTCTTTTTTTTTTTTCCTTGCAAAATGTGAGCTTTTTTCTTCATTTGAAGGAATATATGATGTATCAAAACTAAGCATATGCATGGTAATATTTTCTTTGATGATTACTAATCGATGTCAATATTTTTGATGCGATAAAGTTTACATGATTTGTTATAGATTTCTTTATGAATGAAGAATTTTATCTCTCGATTATAGCGAAAAAAAAAATCCAATTCTGAACTCCCAATTTAATTCCGAAATAAGACACTATTTATTTTTTTAGTTCCGATGATGAGTAATCATCTACGAGGCAAATAGAGATAAAAATACAATTGTACTTAACTAAAATTACCAATTTAGATCATTCATCTAAAGTAAATTTAATTTAAACCGTATTGATATAAATATATCAATAGCATGTAACCTGCTGTATAAACATACATAGAATAGAATAAAATAAAATAAAATAAATTATTATGAAAAGAAAGATAAATATCTTTACGTCGTCGTGGTTATATGGTACGGTTACTCAAAAGTAACTATAAGGTTGACCAAAATTAAAAATATCATGTGGTGGGAATTGCGGGAAATTAAAGTATTTGGTAACTTAGTCACACAGCAAACACAATTTCACACATTCAAACACAATTGGGAGGAATAGGATAGTTTTTCTTTTCGGCATAGTTTTTTCTGTGAATGGTGTTACATATTTATATGCCCTCCTCCCCAGGTTTTGTAATACAATAAATGGTGCATGTGCCACATCACCACAATACAGTTACAGCTGTAGGTATTTGATTCTAAAGGATTCTCTCTGATAAGTTGCAATGTCTAATTTCCTAATTGAGATTGCCTGACCAAGGTCTGGGCTATGCCCATTATTCATTAATTATACTTTGGGCCTTTAGGATTCAGAAGAGAGCCCATCGGCCCTACCCACATCCAGTTTACTTGCATAACTCTCGATCAAGTCTTCACTGTTCCTTCTACGTCCTTTTTTTCTTTTTGTCTTGGAACCCTAGGTGCGAAATCATCGCCACATATTAGATTACAAAAATCCTAATACGTTAACACGAAATTAGAGGACATGTATATGGAAAAGATAGTAAGAAACCAAGATATCATCACTATGAGGAGTAATGTCCAGAAATACAATAAACTCTATGTTGCAAAGAAGGATTAAAAAAGAAAAAAATGAACAATCGATAAAATGCTAAACTTCGAATTATTCACACTGGTTATGATTATCCGAATCATCCGGCGTATTTGGATAATCATTAATGAAGTCGTCGCTTAAATATGCGTCTTAATGTGGACGTTGACTGCCCTACGTGACTTGGGCGAGTCGAATGCATCCGTTAGATCGTTGGTGGCACCTGTGGTTTCCTCCATGTCGGATTTTTCTGGAACGAAGATGACAACTTGTATCACCCCTTGAAGCATGCATCGCACGAGACTTTACTTTCCTTATCTCTCTGAAAGGGTTTTCTTTTCCGGGCCGGTCCATTTGGCTCTTCTTTCCCCACGAGGGTGCATCCTTGGAAGAGCTTCCATGGTCGTTGATTGATTCTTGTATCTTCATTATGAAGTGTCGATTTAATTCTGAATCGAAGGCATTATTTTAAATCTAAATTCGACTTACAAGTGTCTTTCACATTTCAATGGTAAGAAAGTTCGTTAAGAATCCCAAATGTAATGGTAGATATAAAACTAATGGAGTTATGGAAAAATTTTAAATTCGAAAAGCAAACTATAAAAATATTGGGTAATTCAATTTAAAAATTAAGAAATCAAGATATGGAATATGTAAAAGTGCAATGAGGCAAAGGTCTAGGTATAAAAGTTACTTGGAAGCCTAAAATAGTAATTACGAAGTAATATTCGTGCCTTTTCTAATTATCAAGTTAGTAAAAGAATATAAGCTGTAATGTAGTTTATTGGATTAGAAGTTGGTATATAGAAGTTTTGAGGATAAAACTTTTCTGAAGGAGGGTGAAAATGTAAGCTCCATAATTAGACATTTTGGATTTAGTATGTAAAATTTAGGATAATAATGAAAGTTGTTTGATCGAGCCTGAATTTCATGATAAAGCTAGTAATATTAGTAGACGTGACCCTATAAGTATGGATTTAAAAAAAATAAACTAATAAAACAATGAAATACTATATTAGCATGTTATTTGTTATTTATTAGAAATGCGTGAAATTGATTTTGCTAATTAATGAGTTGCTAAAGATAAAATATACACATAGCAAAAATCATAAAATAATATTTCGAAATATTTATTTGTATTAAATATGAATTTACATATAGGAAATAATACTCGAAATTACCTAAAATACTGAATATATATTAAATGATACTAAATAAATCTAAGAAAATTAATAAAAACTTTCGAAAAATTATGTGTCACCTAGATAATTGCTGTATGGAGGCACGGTAGTATGGAAACTTAATCTAGTATGGTTAGGAAAAGTTAAAGTATCAAAAGAATGACGAATCATGTATTTAAACAACACTTGGCAACTTAAAAATTTAGCAATGGACTCCCTCCTTCATTACAAAATCAATAGCCTTAGTAGACATTTTGGATAATCTAGTATATATCTATATATATAAGCATAGGAGAGTTAAGGGAATATTTTTAGGAAATTATACAAAATATAGTGTATTTAAGGCTAAATCGAAGTGTAGGTGATATGGACTCATGGATGAACACATGAACCTAATATCACGTATAATTAAAAGGATGGGTCCAAGCTGTAAGATGGCTCGAAAAGCAAATGATAGTTGAGGGTAAGCAAGGGTTCCTGTACATCGATGATAGATATGACACACCAACGCCTCATGCGAGTTCAGATTACACTTGATATGACGTACAAATATGGCTAAAGGTCACTCGCCACTAGTCCATGCTTGAATGGGCTAGATAAGAGTAGCTCAAGAGGACACTTAGCTCAAGAGAGGGTAGGAAAAGTTCAGTGTATTCTTCTATATCTATTCTCTTGTGATTGTTACATTATGTGATTATTTATAGTACTATGTTAGGGCAAGTTCTACGTTACAGAAAATTACAAAAATGAAGTCCTATTTGCCAAATAAAAGGAAAACAATTTACGGGGAAAGCATGAAATCGTGTGTAGCGAATGTCCTTTGTCAGAAAGGATAATACGATTGTTAGAAAGAACAGTGTGCGCGCATTTTTACTCTGTGATTCTGACAATGTTGTGAACCAAGCAATGGTGGGCCTCTATTCATGTCTATTCAGTGTTAAAAGTTTGGCATCTTAACAATTATTAGCTCGACCTCGGCACCTTAGAGATTGCTGTATTCAGATTTAGCGCATGGACTTATGCATAGCAGAGGGTTCGGTTCAGCACATCAGTTAGTCACCTCAGCATCACCTTAGATAACATGGAGAGCAAAGTAGCTCGGTAGATCGGACTGGGGCAAGCACTGCTCCTTGGCGCTTAACTCACCTTAGACAACTTGGCGGACTACTTGAGAAAGCCCTCGGACTTGAGAACGTGTAATCGGTCCTTGATCCTTATCATCCTCTCTTGGTTATTTGAGATTTGGGATCAAATCTGGTTTAGGTCCAGGTTGCTCGTCTTCGAGAGTGTAAGGTTGGAGGTTGGCAATGTTGAAGGAGTGAGACCCCATATCTTTTGGGAAATTCAATCTTATAGGTATTAGGGTTGATCTTTTCAAGCACTTTGAAAGGCTTGTCGGCTCTAGGAGAAAACTTGCTCTTTCTTAAGTTTGGGAATTATTTCTTGTTAAAGTGTATCTGAACCAAATCGCCTGGTTGAAATTCTCTCTTCCTCCATCCTGGGCTTCACTTTTCAAGCTTAATATTAGCTCGACCCATCTATAACCTTCTAGTGCATGGCTTTGTTGGCCTCAACTCTCTCGATGGCTAGCCAGTCATCATCAAGCATCGGTTGGGGCACTTGGTCTAATGGTAGCTTAGGTTTGAACCCATAGGCATCCTCGAATGGAGACATGCTTGTTATACTATGGGTAGTCTTGTTGTAGGCAAACTCAATGATTGGTAGGCACAGATCTCAGTCGGTCGTGTTTCGTTCGACAACAACTTGAAGCAAAGTTCCTACAGTCTTATTGACAACTTCGATTTGTCCATCAGTTTGTGGGTGGTAGGATGTGCTGTACAGCAGCATGGTTCCCATTTGCTTTGACAATGTTCTCCAAAAGTAGCTCATGAACTTGGGGTCTTGGTTTGAAACATTGGTCTTAGGAATTCCATGTAGCTTGATTACTTTCTGTAAGAAAAGAAAAAAGATAACCGAAGTGTCATTAGTTTTAGAATAGGACACGAAATGTGTCATCTTGCTAAATCGATCCATAACCACTATGATGGAGTCCTTCCCTTTGGACATCTTCGGTAATCCTAACATGAATTCCATACTTAGCTCGGACTATGGTTTGATTGATATTGGCAAAGGTTGGTATTGTTCTTGCTTGGCTTGACTCTTCGCTTTTCAGCAAGTTGCATACTTTTCTAGCATGGATTGGACATCTCTCTTCATCCTTAGCCAAAAGAATCTAGAGGTTAGTACCTCATAAGTTTGGCACTGGCCAAAGTGTCTTGTTAATCCCCCTCCATGCGCTTTGCATACTAACAGTTCTCGCATGGAATAAGTCGTAATACATAGCCTTCTCTTTTCAAATAAGTATTTGTCCTCCCTATGATAGTCATCCAGTGTCAATCCTTCCTCACAATGGGCATAGATAGGACCAAATTATGTGTCCTTAGCATATAAATTTTTTATGGTTGAAAAACCAAGTAGCCTCGTTTGCAGCTCGTTAGGAGGGTATGTCGTCTTGACAGGGCGTTGGCCATTACATTATTTTTCCTGTTCTTGTATTTTATAACATAAGAAAAACCCTCCATGAACTCAACCCACTTAACTTGTCTCTGGAACAACTTCGGTTGGCTCTTTAGGTATCTCAATGATTCATGATCAGTATAGATCACAAATTCCTTAGGTAGCAAATAGTGTTGCCATATCGTTAAGGCTTGAATTAAGGAGTAGAACTCCTTGTCGTAGATGGAATAGTTAAGTGTGGGTCATCGAATTTTCTTACTGAAGTAAGCAATAGGTCGGCCTTCTTATATTAGCATACCACTTATGCCTAGTCTAGACACATCACGCTCTACTTCAAATACCTTATTGAAGCTTGGCAGAACTAAGACTGGGGCTATAGTTAGCTTCTCCTTCATATCCTCAAAAATCCTCCTCTCTTTCTCACCCCATCTAAATTCAACATTCTTCTTTGAGAATTCGGTGAGTGGGGCTACAAACGTGTTGAAATTCTTTATGAATCGATGATAGAATGATGTCAGGCCATGGAAACTTCTCACATTGGCAGAATAAGTTGGCTCAGGCCATTCTATGATTGCTCTTATCTTCTCTTCATCAACTCGAATGCCACCTCCACTTATAACAAAACCCAAGAAGATTACTTTTGAATGACAAAAGTCACACTTCTTCAAATTGGCGTAAAGCTATTTAGCTCAGAGTTTTGTAAGCACTTGTCAGAGATGCTTTCGGTGAGTCTCTAGGTCGGGATTGTATACTAAAATGTCATCAAAATAAACTATGATAAACTTTCCCAGTAATTCTCGGAGCACATGATTCATAAGTTGCATGAATGTGCTTGGCGCATTGGACAGCCTAAATGGCATTGCAAGCCATTTATATAAACCATATCGTATCTTGAATGCGGTCTTCCATTCATCGCCTTCATACATTTGAATCTGATGGTACCTAGCTTTAAGGTCGATCTTAGAGAATATTCTTACTCCACTTAATTCGTTTAGCATGTCATTAAGCTTAGGTATGTGATACTTATACTTGATGGTGATTTGATTGATCACTTGGCTATCCACACACATCTTCTAATACCCATCTTTCTTTGGCACTAATAAGGCCGGTATAATGCAAGGACTTAGGGACTCGCGCACATACCCCTTCTTCATCAACTCTTCCACTTGCCTCTATAGTTCGACGGCCTGTTCAGGATTCAGCCTATAAGTAGACTTGTTTGGTAACGCAGCTGTTGGCTATAAGTCTATCAATGCTCGATGCCTCGGTTTGGGGGCAGACCGTTCAGCAGCTCTTCCAAAAATAGATTTGCAAATTCCTCTAGTAGCGTTTTTACTTTGGTTGGTAACTCTTCCTCCTTAGGTCTCATCTTTAGAAGCCTCCTTATCAGTAGATAGGTCGATCCCTCTAGCTCCATTTCTCTTTTTAGTTTGGCTCGGGTCAATACCAAAGCCTCCTTCTTCAATGCTTGACTTAATTGGGATTGTATGACCTTCACCTGTTCGGTAGTCATAGGACCTAATTTCATCCTTCTACCTTCATGCCCTATAGAGCATATATTCTTTCTTCTGTCATATATAATTGCTCGATCAAACATTCATGGTCGTCCAAGTAGAATGTGGGACACACTTATGAGCAATACATCACAAAGTAGTTCATTTCGATACTTGCCAATGTAGATTGGCACAAATACCTACTTGTTTATTTATAGGGCTTCTTTGTCATTAAGCTAATGAAGTTTCTAAAGTTTTGGGTGGGACATGGTTAGTAATTTCAGTTACTGGACCATAAATGCAAAGGCTGCATTAGTGTAGCTCCCACTGTCAATGATTAGCGTACAGAACGAGTCATCCACCTTGCACCTAATATGGAAGAGATTTTCCCTTTGTTCATCTTCGAGTATGGGACTAACATTCATTGTCCTCCTTAACACTAGAGCGGTTGGCATGAAGTTGCCTTCCTCGTTATAGATAACTTCCTCCTTGGATAGCTTGATCTATCTATCCTCCTTCAACTCCTCTACTTCCTTATTAGTACTGTCAACCTCAACGGTTGGCACCTCACCTTGGATCACCATTATTCGCTTGTTCAGGTACTATGCAGCCATGTGTCCAAATCCTTGGCATTTGAAATACTTGATCTCACTTGTCTTTCTCCTTCAACTTGGCCTTTCTCAAACTTCCTCGGGGGTTCCTTCTCTTTAGCTCGGGTGGTTGGAACGGGTCGGGTCTTAACAACCTTTCTCGGTTCTGTTCGCATAAGCTTGCTCATAATAGGTTGGCTACTGCTAAGACAGTTAGCAGGTGATCGGAATCTTCCTATTCAATGCCTTTATACCCTCTGGGCGGCTTGGATTACATTATCAAGCATACTAGGACATCCCCAATCTCATACTTTAATTCGCCAATGAATGAAGACACAGTTAGGTCTTTGGGCTCTACAACTTTGCATCGGATCATTAGGATTTGGAATTCTTTAACGTAAGCATCCATACTCGATCCTCCTTACCTCAATTCTTGTAGTCTCTTGAAAGTATCTTGTAGATAATAGCTTGGCACAAACCTTCTCCACATAACTCTCTTCATATCATCCTAACTCCTAATCTCTCGTTCTCGTTCTCGTTCTCCTTCCCTTCTTTCGGTGGCTTGCAAGTTCTTCCACCACAAGATAGCATAACCAGTGAACTCTAACATAGCAAGTTTAACCTTTGCATTATCAAGCATTTTGTGGTGTTCAAATTGCTTTTTAATCTTATCTACCCAATCTAGGTAATCCTTAGCATCATCACTTCCAAAGAAACCCGGAATACGCATCCTCAATCCTTCAATTCTAAGAGCTCGTACGTTTCTTTTCTTAGGCTCATAGTACTCCTTTGCCTTGTCATCTCCTTTTGCTTCCTTCTTAATCTCTTCAAGCATCAGCCTTTGTTTAGCATCCCTACCAACTTCTTCAACTCGGGGTGGTCGAGTTGGGGCATTAGCTCAGCCAAGCTAACCATTGCCTCACTGTTGCTACTCTTGTTCTCTAGTGAGGCTATTTCTAGCTTGCTACCTGTCTTTTTGTATAACAGTTACCAAACTAACTACTAAGTCGGTAAGCCTATTTAAGCGGTCATCCACTGACTAAGGCGTAAAACTTCCTTCCTGTCCTTAGCCATGACTAGTGTCACTTTCCTGGTTTCCCAAAGTTCCTTGAATACTAGAATTTGACATTATTGATTACTTCACAATGACAATTACGCAACAAATGGATAGTTAACTAGACTCTGTTTTGCATAACGAAAATAGGGGAAGATAGAGTACAGATCACTTCTCAACTACTAAACTTCAAAGCTAACAATAGAATCGTTATCGCAGGGGAGTAGTAATAGACTACTCAAAGAACACAGTAGCAGAATCCAACTTCGAACGTAACCAAGATTTCTAATACCAAGATGATACGGATTCATGAATAAACACATGAACCTAATATTACGCGTAACTAAAAAAGTGGGTCTAAGTTGTAAGATGGCTCGAAAAGTAAATGATAGTCGAGGCTGAGTAAGGGTTCTTATGCACCGACGATGGATATGACCCACCAACGCTTCACACAAGCTCAGGTTACACTTGATATGATATACAAGTATGGCTGGAGGTCACTCGCCACTAGTCCATACTTAAATGGGTTAGATAAGAGTAGCTCAAGAGTAAGCAAGAGGATACTTAGCTCAAGAGAGGGTAAGAAAAGTTCAGTGTATTCTTTTATATCTATTCTCTTGTAGTTGTTACATCATCTGATTATTTATAGTACCTTGTTATGGCAAGTTCTACGTTATAGAAAATTACAAAAATGAAGTCTTATTTGCCAAATAAAAGGAAAATAATTTACAAGGAAAGTATGAAATTGTGCGTAGTGAACATCCTCTATTAGAAAGGATAGCGCGCATGTTTTTCCTTTGCGATTCTGATAATGTTGTGAGTCGAGCAGGGGTGGGCCTCAGTTCATGTCTGCTCGGCATCGGAAGTTCAGTACCCTGATAGTTATCAGCTCGGCCTTGGTACCTTGGAGATTGCTGTATTTAGATTTAACGCATGGACTTATGCATAGTAGAGGGTTCGGTTCGACATGTTGGTTGGTCACTTCGGCAACACCTTGGATAACATGGAGAGTGAAGTAACTCGACAGATTGGATTGGGGCAAGCATTGCTCTTCGACGCTTAACTCACCTCGGATAGCTTGGCAGATCACCTAAGATAGCCTTTGGGTTGGGGAGTGTGACTTAGGAAGTAACTAAGACCACCATCCTATAGTGGACCCCATTCTAAGTTAGGTCGACAATCCTAGGGTGGCCAAAGGTGGCTATAAGGCGGTTTTTTTGGTGAGTGCAATAATTGGTTCCGCCTTTCACTAAATTGCTAAAAATAGTAATTGTTGTTAAAAAATTATAAAAAAATTTTGGTGTATTTTTGTAAATAGTTTTTGAGAAAAATATTAATTTGATAAAATTAAACTTCGAAATATATCACCTTTAAGAAATCACAAAACTTGAATTGATTTAGCTTTCGTTTTCCAAAACCTTATTGATGATGTTTTGGCTTCAATTTTTTTTTTGTAAAACATCTACTATATATATTAAATTAATAGGAAGAGTTTTTGTGAAAATGATTTTTCAAATTTTTATTTGATTTTTAGGCCTTAAAATCCTATTTAAGTAGCTATTTATCAAAATATACTAAACGATTTTTCAAGAAACTGATCTAGATTTTGATTTGGTGAGTATTCTGACACATTATAATGTTGAATCAAGTTGAGGGATTACATTTATAGTGTTGGAAGTATTAGATTTGAATATTACAAGTTTAGTGTTAATATGTGTGTGATATGTAAAGTATTGGAATATCGAAAGTAAGGTGTGTTAATTCAAACTGAAGAAGGGTTAGGTTGTGTAGTGTACTATGATTTTGGTTGTGAATGAAATCGTAGGAATTTTGCTAAAACATATAGTTTGCTTGAATCAGAGGCTAATTTAGAAGCTAGATTAGAGGTTGGGTGTATAGGGTGAACTAGGAAGTTGATTGAAAACTAAAGCAGAAAATCTATACACTTGAGACAAAGTTAGATTAACTTTAGAGAATGGATTAATATATGTTTTAGGGGTTATGAGTGGAATCGTAATCAAGAGTAGAATTAGAGGCTAAATTGGAAATTGAATCAGAAACTAGCTTAGAGCGAACCCAATTATAAGAGACCTAAAATCTAGATAATTATGTAAAGTATAACCTTAAACTAAAGATAATAACTTGAGTTACACAATTAAGCTTATGTGTAGTAGTTGTAAGAATACTAAAATGATGTTTCTACTATAGGGATCGGTGGTGAAGATATGACATATGTCGCACCTTAGTGAGTAAGTGAAGAAGCCTAGGTAAGTGTGGGATTAATACGTTATTATAGTTCGGAGTACTGTTTTATAGTACTTAGAAGCTTAAGATTATATTTGGTTATGCTTGTAGGTAGCTTGATTGTGTGCATACCTGTGTGTTTATAAGCTTGTTTATATACTAATGGCTTATTGATTTGGATTGAAATTGTTTGTACTATGTGGAATTGATTGATCATCTTAAATTGGGCTTAACGATATTCGACTTGAAATGTTAAATGGACATGCATTGCAAACTAATATGGAATACTTAAGATTCTTTAATCAAATACCAACACCTTTGAAAGGAATAATTGTTATGCTCCAAACTAAGGAGTTGTAATAGCTCTTCCGTATAAACTAACCTAAACTAGAAGCCAATCGCTTTAGTTGTTAACATAAGTATAGCTTACACTAGGCATTTATTACTCTACAACTTTGAGGAATCCTATTCAATACTTGTTTGGTATCAACCTATAGTATAACTTTCTAAAATAACTCTTGAAAGTGATTTTGTTGTATAAAAGCTTAAAAAAGAATTCAAGTTTTATAAATAACTTCAAAAAAAAAAAAAAACATAGTAAGGATTTATAAAAGTCCATAGGTCTACAGAACATAGTACATGCAGCAATAGTTGAAAACTAAAGGGTCACCTAAAGAGACCTTATTAGTTTTCCTAAAGATTGGTAAAGTCCATAATCAAAATACGAATCCAATCAATTGGTCTTGAATCTCACTCCTTGATCTCGTTCTCTACTTTTCTAGAACTTAGAGCAGGATTTGTGTATCTACTAGAGAACTTGCAAAACAATTATAAGGGAATGAGTGACAACTTGCTTAATAAGTGAAATGGAGATAATAGTACATATCTAATGTCACGCCCCGAAGCGGTAGAGTCGTAACAGCCCCCTCCGTGTAAACCACCCTAAGATAGAAGTTGGCCTCACAACCGCTATCCTAGACCTGATCTACACAAGGCGTCCACAACTAACCCGCTTTGAAGTAGACAATTTGTAATTTAAATAAATCATTTACCTAAGAAAGTGAGGAAATATATATATAATCACTATAATTCAGTTATTACATTAATTAGAAATGAAAAGTAAAACATGTGTTGATTCTTCAATGTTTTTCCTCACTCCCCAGGATCCAGCAGTTGCTAGCTTCAGAGTAGTTGTTGCCGCTTCTTAGCCAGCACCTGCACGACGTCTATAGGGATGTGAGCAACCACAGCTCAGTAAGTAGGGACGGAGGACTTAAAACTATACCATACACACAACAAGGTTTTCAATCACTTATTAGGTGCAATGCATGTGCAAGCAAATGCCATCGCACGACGTTGTCCGGCCCGTCGTGAGATTAGAGAAATTGCGCCCGCTCTAATCCGGGTTGAGGAGTTACCGTTAATGCAACAGCTCACGACCAAACCCAGGCTTGTGTAATGGAGACCTTGCTCCTCCCGCGACTACCTTCGAACCACTGTCTTTACCCCCGCCGCGACCTCCTCTCCTGTCACTTAGTTCGACTGAGGATGAAGAAGGGACCATTTTGCAATCCTGCGCTATCCCTTCCGAAGGGGTCGGTATTTGGCCGGAGAGTCCTAAATCCCCTAACGGGTTGCCATGCATGTTCGATTATGATTACTGGTCGTATATTTGATTAAGTCCAATTTAGGGTGATCAATCATTACATACAATTCATACAATATGCGCCAAGGCAACAAACAGAATCATGGCATCACCCTTAATCAAGCACATGCACGCATTCAACTATCTAACAAGCACAATCAAGCATAATCTTAAGCCTCCAAAATACAGCAGCGTATTAATCCCAACTTACCTCGACTCCTCGCTCGCTCACTCGAGGTCCGATTTGCTCAGGCCATCGCCGGTTATCCTTATAACACGAACGTGGTTTCAGCTTTTCATATAATTGTTATAGGTTCGTTTTATCCTATAATGCTTCTCGTTAGGTTTTGTTTAAGGTTTAATATGCCCAATTATCTAGGTATTAAGTCTTTTACAATTATTCTAGGTTTAGGGTTAGGTTCAGGTTCGGTTTTCGTATCGATTTCTAAACCAGGTTTTTAGTTCGATTTTTAAGTAGCGTTTTATATTCCAACCCTAGAAATTAGTTTCAACCCATAATGTGAAATTAATCACATTATTTCCCGATAACCTAAATACCATCATTACCCTTTGTCAGTGTTTATTTTACTCGGTACACTTAAATCCATATCAGTGTACCGAATTCACTCCTAATGTGACAAATTTTTATATTTTTTATATAATTCTATAAATTCAAGTTTCCTATCAAATTTATTGTGCATTTTTATTATTCTCAAAATATCGATTTTTATTATAATATTTTCTATTTATTATATTTTCAATAATTACACATTATGCATTATTGCATATTATGCACATAATGCATTTCTAATATTTCTATTACCCTAATTACCATCTCTAAACACCAATTATTATTTCAAAATGTCTAAATCCATCCTAAATCAGATTTTACTCCAAATTTCCCTAATTTACAAAATTAACTATTTTTTCCTATTACTCATTTATTACATAATTAACCTAATAATTACATCTAACACCCTAAATGCTATAAGTATCATACTCCATCAGATCTTAACACCCTAAAACATCTACTTATTCACTAAGTCAGAAATTAATAATTTAATTACTTAATTAATCCTAAATTACCCATTTTATGCCTCATTTTAGGACCTAAAAATTATCTAAAAATTTCGAAAATTAATTTTTGAAAAATGGCTTCATAGCACTGTTCTATATCATCTGAGTAATCTACACAAAAATTTTGGGCTTGAAACTACACTCCTAAGGTCATTTATTTCTAAATCGAAATGTGCTCGGTTTTGCACGATTTCTTAGGGGCCATATATTACGAGATATAATTTCATCAAAATAATATTTTTCCTACAAACTACATACAGAAATATCCCAGAATAACAAAATTCATAATTTTCTAATTATATTTACTATTTTTACAAAAATTTACAAGATTCGGGCTGGAAATCGGACTCACCGATTTGGGTGGCTCCGGCCACCGCGGGCCGCCGTGGCCTTGTCGGTCGGCCTGGGCGCTGCCACCACCGTGTGGTGGTGGTGGCCGTCCTCTTCCAGCTCCTCGTCTGGTGTGGGTTCCTTTTAAAACCCTTAACTGCACAGTTTTTCTTATTTTTTTTATTTTCTGGATTTTCTCTCGAATTTTCAACTCTCTCTAATTTTCTCTGATTTGTATCTGTCCAAATGTGCTCTGTAATTTTTCCTGCTATTTATAGGGCTTTGTGGAATTTATTGTGCATTAAATGGGACAAGACAATTGCCTTATCCCTTGATTTTTGGCTTTTATGTTGTCTTAATTTAATTGGCCGAATTTTTTCTTATTTTTCCCAGCTGCCACGACCCAATTCTGGATGATTCATGATTTTTCCTGATTTTTCCTTAATTAATTATGAATTTTCTTTAAGCATTTAGTATTATTTTAGCACATTTCGCGTATTTTAAGTAATTACGCGTATTTATACTTACATGTATATTCATATATAGTATAAATAAATATTCTTAAATATTATTTTGGTCATTCTAAAATTTTTAGTATACATATAATCTGTCTCTAATAATTTATTAGTTATTATATTACACTTTTTGCCTTTTTGGTAATTAGCAGTTATTATGCTTAAAATTTGAAAATTTTATAGTCTCCTATTTTACTACTTATTTTCTTAAATTTAAGTTTACAGGGTCATTTTTACTGATATCTTGTTAAATAGTTTATAATTTGGGTGTGATCGGATCCTTTAGCCGATCGCCCTAAACCTTGGGTTCTAAGTTCAATCTTACGGTTATTTGGCTGAACTTTGGGGCTTACATCTAACATCGAGTAACCAAGGTTTTTAAGCAATGATAGTTAGATGTAATACGTGTTCAAACAAATACTATTGTACGATGTTGACTAGTTTGCCGTAAGATCAGAGAAATTGCACCCACTCCAATCTAAATTGAGGAGTTTAACACTACGCACTTCACGGGTTGAAACCAAATTAGAGCTTGTACAATGGAGAAATACGCTCCACTCAAGACTTCACTTCGAAACATGGTCCCCAACTTTGTAACAATCTTCTCTTTTGTCACTTAGCTCAACTGACCATTGCAACTATCTTCATTAAAGGGTTCATGTTTGGCCTGAGAATCCTAATCATTTCCCTAGTAGGTTACGATGCATAACTTGTTAGAAATTAAGCCAAGTTTGTTTTGGATTGTTTTTGGGGTGGTTAAGCAATTTTAGATAGTCCAATGCAAAACATAACCCTATTTATGTACACATGCTACATAAGCATAGGCAACTAACTTACAATTACAAACAAGACATATACTAAGGCCTCCAAGTATTCTTAACAATACTTTAGAGTATGGTGAAGTATTGATCTCACTTACCTAGATAAGTGATGTAAGATAATCTCGTATATGGGTTTTGTCTGCCTTAGTTTTTCCTTAAATACTTAATATAATGACTTTAGTTTTATTAAATATAAGGTAAATGAATTCATTTAAATAGTTTAAGATTGGTTATGACTTATACTTAGTAAGTTGTGTAAGGTTTATATTGAATTCTAACTTGTTATTGAAGTCTTTGAACAAGGTTCTAAAAACTTGTCTAGTATTGAGTTTTTGTCTTAAAACCTTCTAATGAAGTATCTCGAGGTGTATCTATTGACCAGTAACCCTCCGTCGAAGTCTCTAATGTTATTCCGGTTATATTGCTAGCTCCAAACAACTCTTTGAACAAGCCTCTAAAGTCATTTCCTCTAAGTAGTCCATGTCATTCAATCTTCGATGAAGTCTTTGCAACCATTTCGATTAAATTCCCTTTACTAAATACTTCCCAAAGAAGTCTATGATACGAGTATAGTTCAGTCCCACTTATTATCCAATCTTCCGATTAACTCTTTAAACTAAAGATTAACTCCCCCTTTTTATAGACCAACCCTCTAGAGATATTTCTAAAGTGATTTTATCTAAACTTTTTAAACTAGCCAACATTTTGGTCTAATCACTGAGATCATTACAATCATACTTCTTTTACCAAATAACTTCTTAGACAATGTTTCAACATATTTAAAGTTTAAGAATCCTTTCATCTGCTAACCTTCTAAACAGGTCTATAAAGTCATTACAATTGTGCTTCTTTTAGTAAATAAAGTCCTAACTAAGATTCTAACATGGTTATAGTTAAGATCCTTGCACTGGGTAACCTTTTAATTAAATATCTAAACTAAGAATTTAAGTTAATTCTTTTACTAGATCAACCCTCTAAAGAACTCTCTCAACATGTTCGATTCACTTATTTGCATAAAGCAACTCGCTCCAACATCTTATTACAATTTACAAGCATGATAGATCATGATCATATAATAGGTTCTTTATACCCATAATTACCAATCACTCTAAATCTCCAAATCCTCCTATCCACACTACAATGCATGTATACTATAATTAATGATTTGCACATATCTCAAATCCCATTCAATTCAACTAACTCCAGATCACTCTCCATAGTAATATATTACACAAACAGACCTTAGAACTGTTGCATATTGTTTTTCACACGTTTAATTGCACAAAAATTCCAAAAAAATGACATTTCGATCAAATTTAGAGGCTCAAAATTCCTTAAAAATTATAGAAAATGCTTTTAGCTGAAAAATTTTAATGCAATCTTTACATGCAACATGAGGACGTTCTAGAAAAATTTTAGCTTCAAAATAACAACATTAAAGTCACATAAAACGACTTTGAGAATTGTTTCGATTTAGGTGATTTCTTAAGGAGGTTATATACTTACGTAACAATTTGACAAACTAATATTATTCATAAAAAATACATGTAAAAATATCCTAAAATAAAATTTTTTCATCATTTTTGGAATTAATTTGATATTTTTACTAATTTATGAAAAATTGGAATTAATTTTGCAACTAACTGGAAAGTAGTCGTCCGACCACCACCTTCCTCCTCTACCATTTTGGCCTAGCTACCCTTATTTCTGGCTGGTGGTGGTGGTTTGCTCCTAGGTTACTCTTAGACTTGTGCTCTATAATCTTGATCGGTTTTGCACTATTTGCCTTTATTTTTTTCCAAAATTGTTCCTTACTTCTTCATTGACTTTCATGATTTTCTAAAATCCTTAACACCTTATTGAACCTACAGAGAGTTGGGGGATAGTTCTTAAGCTTAAATGGTGAAAATGAGATTTTTTTTTTCTCTCTCTTGGCTTATTTACATCCTAATCCATGCATTGCTAAGTGTCTTCATATTAAACTTCTTGAGTCAACTCCTGTCCAGAAGTTATATTATGCCTATTCCTACATAATTCTAGTTGTTTATAAATTTTTCCTAATTTCACTTTTCTTGTTAATTTTTAGTTAATTATTTGGATTTTCGAGTATATAATTATATATAATAACTATACTTGAGGTATACGTACTACATTTATATATTATTTCATGTCATTTATAATTTTAGTACTCAAATAATTTATCTTTAAATTTTGATTAATATTTGTTATCTAAATCATACGTGTTTATGGCAGGTAAATTATTATATAATCAAATTTAGTGAATATAACTATTTTTAGCTATAATATAACTATTTTATTATATTTCTATAATCCAAACAATTAAGGCATCCTCATTTAACTCATAGGACTCAATTGTGAAATATTGTCCTAATCAGCCCGTTTTTGCATATATCCTAAATTACTTGCTTTAGATGATTACGCATAATTACAGGGCTCACAATAACATTATAGCATAATGGTCTCTTTTTTATCCTTATTCGAACTAAGTAATAGAAGAGGAGATTGCGCAAATAATGAAATAGTGACTCGAAGGATAGCTGTAGGATGAGGGATGTTTTCAGTGCATAAGCTTGGGTTTAGTCGTAAGGTACTGCATATGCGCTGATACTTCTCAAACTTAGACTAAAGTGGGTGAAATTTCTTCAATTTTACAACAGATTGGACAACGTATGATGGATTTGTTTGTTGCATTATATTTAATTATCTATTTGATAACCCTATTTGTGTTTGATGTACAGTCTTATATTTTCGTCCCTACTTCCTTATAGATGTTTTTATAGGTGCTAACTAAAAATGTTGCGTTATAACTATCTCAAGGTTAATTACAACTGGATTTTGAGGAATAAGGACTTAAGCTAGAGATCCTATTGGACTTTTCGAAGCTTTTACTTTTATCTTTTGGTTTTCTATAGGCAAATTATGTAAATTATTATCACAGCTTAAATTATTGGATTATATAAATATATCATAAACTATTAGAATTATAATATATGTTTTAAAACTTCCGCTCATAAAATATAAATATTTTCATATGAGTTATTTATTTCAAAGTGTGTTAGTCGTGAATACCTTATATAAATCAGATTTACGGCGCCAGCAGCTATAAGGTCAGCTTCTATTTTAAATTAGTTTACATGATAGGATTGTTATGACTTAGCCATCTCAAGACGTGACGCAAAATGATAAACATATGGGTTGAATACTCCATTAAGAGATGATGGCCTGCTACACTTCCATCTTACTTGTATGTGAGAACCATAGTTGAGTACAAGTGGTAACTTTCTTTAATAAGGTGGTGTATTCTTGCTTCCTTGTGATATACTGCACCTACAACTTCATCACAATGGTGGTTGCTTAAGAAAGGTGAATTGAGTGTTAGAAAGAGGCAATTCCTTCCTTTCATCTCTAAGTCACAACACTGAATATCCATTGATAAGGTTTATGGAATCGGCGTGAGACTCTTGTTCAATGAAGCAAAGCTTACAATCACCGAAGTATGTTGTGAGAAGTTCACAATACCTAGTCTTATCCCAACATTATCTTGTTGCTTGATTGCTTCTCCATAAGGAGTTTGTTTATTCCTACAATCCTTTGCCATTGGACATCGATCCATAATAATACTATAAGTAGTGTTGATTATAAGATAGTGCCAGCAACGCAAAAAGGAAGAAATAATCAAAACCTAAAGAAATAATTAGAAATTATTAATGTATTTAAAAAAAATTAATAGAAAAAATTAAATGTTAAAAAAAAACTGGTTCAAGGGATTTGAATCAGCTCGGATCTACTAATTTACAGGTTGGTTACAATTCATTATATTACCAACCTATGAACCGATAGTTCAGGGCTAATTCCAGATTAGTTCAGTCCGGTGCCCATATCTACGTACGTGGTATTAATGTATAATGTGGGTTGTGGTTTGTAAAGGCAGGAGAACCAATTTGCTACACAAATTACATGTAGGGTATAATAATAGGAAATTGAGATCACTTAGATAATGATTTATAAATTAATGATGGAGATCACCTAGATTTTTTAAATAACTTATTATATTATTGTAATATTATATATATATATATATATATATTATCATTTCAAGATCACATATGACAACACGTAAATTAATGGAAAATAAATAGATTCAAATCACAGTAATACCAATAATACCCATCAGGTTATTCTTTATATTTATATACACAAACGGTCCATCATTTATCGCAATCCACAACTCAAGGTCATTTCTCTTTTAACCATGAAGTATGTCCTTCGGGAAAATGCTATTTTCCTATCATTGCACGTAAGCATGGGGCTTGTAGACCTTAATTATCTATGACTTCGTGATTTTTCGAAGATGCTTACACACAAGAGAAAGAAAAACTGTAGAATAAGTTAAAGGTTAGGTTTTTCTCCACGTCATGTTTTCTTGCGTCGTATTATTTCTTGGGGTAAGTACTTTCCATTGTTGTTTCACTAGCTTGAGGAAAGTTTGTCTTGTTTTATGACTTGACGCTACGAGTTGTGTAAACGTTGGATAGAGATGTAAATCATGTATACTTAATGAGAAGTGGTTAACCTATTCCACTATAGATGATTGATTAAGGAATTCTAGGTTATTAATATTTTTGTTAGGTAATTTTTGGAGGTTTTTATCTTCCATAAAAACAAAGGGAAAACCACATTACAACTTACTTGCAATATTTAATTAAAAAACCATTAATGATTATAATTATTTCAAATAGAATATTTTTAGAAACTTTCTATGATAATGAGGTCTTATCGTAGAATTTCCCATATTCTTATTAAAATATTGCATTTGAAATAATAATCTATTTTTAAATAATAAATTTACCCGGACTAAAACAGTCGTAGGAAAATAAAAGAAGCTATATTAACTACTTATGATAATTTTAATTGACAGTCATTTGAAACTAGGTATTATAAATACTCTCTAATCTTCATAGTTTTTCATACTTGGAACTTTTTCTTTGTAGATCCATTTCTTGGAATATTAGGTTTTCCCTTATATTAGTTATCTATTTAGATTTAATCTTTTGCTTTGTTTCAGATCCCAAAGAGTAAATTCCATCACTTTTTGCTCGGGTTTTCTTTTCTTTTATTTTTTGAAGAAATAAAATTATTCTGACACGAAACAAAATGACTCATGAGATAGAAAATAAATTAATATAGCCTATATCTATATATATATATATATATTTTTTTTAGGAAAGAGAATATTTTAGATTCCATACTCCCTCGTTCAGAATTTTTAATTAATAACTAGAAAGTCATTAACTAAAAGATGATAAACTTAAGAAAATAGTCTCCAATTTCACAGGAATATAACGAAGAATTAAAGTATCCTCCACACTCAACTCTTTCTTTCAAGTGCGATTCCTTTATCTATCCGTTTATCAACTTTTATTCCCCCGCTCTTGGTCCCTATTGGCCGATCTCTTTAGTTATTAGATTAGATGCCTTGGTTTTCATGCAGTTACTTTAGTTAATTTCTTAAGGCACCAGGACGCTCATCCTTCCTCCTTTTAACTGTTACATAAGCCGCATTATTGTTGTACAAAAGTGGATTTTTCAGGGTCTTAGGTTCATGGTGTTTTGCAGGGTGGAGATTTCAAGTGAGATTTCTTCGAGAATTGGTTCATTGCCAAAAAAAAAAAAAAAGAAAAAGGAATCTACAAAATTTATTAAATATTTGTCTTTTAATTAGATAGGTCGAATTCAATACTTTTCTCTTTAAAAGTTATACTTGTGTGATAGTAAGCCACAAAGAAAAAAAAAAAAAAAAAGAAAGAAAAAAAAGAAATTATGCTACTAGAAATGGTAACCAATATAATTATACAAATGCTTTTAGATTTTTTTCCTAAACCATGAAAGATCTAGAGTAAAATTTATTTATGATTGTTGCTCCAGTTGGGTAGTGGGTTGGATTTTTGATGAGATAATTTTGGTAGTATAAGTAGTAATCAAACCTGAGCACTAAGTCAAATCGATTTGGAATCGGTTCGGAATTGGCCTTGAACCACCGATTCACAAGTCAGTGATACAGTGAACTGTGATTGGACAATAAGTTAGTGATTCTCAATCTATTCACTAGGCTTTTGAACTGGATTTTTTTTATAATATTTAATTTTTTTATTTTATTAATTTCTCTTTTATATATATTAATAATTTCTAATAATGTGATCTCCTTTTACTTTTTTTTTAGTGTACTAATTTATTAATAATTTTTAATTTTTTATTAATTTACAACTTAATGCAATTCCAACCATTTTATTTTTTTCTCTCAAATTTCATTTTTTCTTTATATTCAAATCCTTAATATTTGATAAGTTTTACAAAAATAATTTATATTAACTGAAATTGAATTTCTATCTATTTTTAACACATAATTAACTTATGATTAATCATCTATTATTAATTTGATGATATTATTTTAAAAAAATTATCATTTACTATCGTAAATAAAATAACTTTGATATGAATAACTTATTAGATATTATCCAATTACTTTTCCCGACTTAATGGTCTCTTTTTTCTCTTTTCCTTTTTTATTTTTTTTTTAAGGAGATAAATCGACCGAGCAGACTCATCAATTCAATAGCAGATCAGCTTGACTATTTGTGAACCATTGGTTCATACGGTTTTGCTTAAGCTAACCACCTGGGCTCTTAAAACCCAACGATTCGACTAGATTACTACTAATTTCGAGCCAGGTCAAAGCCTGTTCGTACCAATTCTAGGCCAGTTTACAGTTTAGAATAACCGACCCTTGCCTAGGTCTAAGCAGTATCATAGGTAGTGTTCGATTAATGTTTTCAAGTGATAGTGTCATTATCGATAATTTTCTCACCACGGCATCCAAACTTCATTACACAATTACAATTAACTTTGTTAAGTACGGTTCCTAACAAAAATTAGAGGTTATTATAAGATTTATAATTAGCAAATCTTATAAATCCTCTCGTCGTTGATCTCAAGCACAAGAGACGCACCTTGAAGAAGTCCTCATCAATCAAACTCACTGCATGATTCTATTCTATCGTCACATTTGTTCTCAAACTAATGGTTAGTGCAAAGTCCATAAAAGTCACAATTGTGAGAGTAGAAAACAAAAACAGAGTTCGTGCCGTCCTAGGTCTGCGTCACAGTCTAGGTATCGTAAAATACAATGCTAATCCACCTGTTTCAAACCATTTATCATGGAGACACTGTTGTGTTGGCCTCATCCCTCAGTTGTCTTTCTCCAGGGATCTTCTTCAAATCCCCTTTATATGAGAATTCTTCCGTACATTCCTCCCATAAAACCACCAGCCAAGCATATTCCTTGTGTTCTTAGCGCAGGTGGAGCTATAAGAGATATCAGCAGAAAAAATTTCGACTTGGACGATTAAAGGTCGGGGATGGCAGATTGGGCACCGGTGATAATAGGTGTGTTTCTCTTCATTATCTTGTCACCTGGATTGCTGTTTCAGCTTCCAGGAAAGAGCCGAGCAGTGGAGTTCAACAATATGCAGACTAGTGGGATATCCATCTTTGTTCACAGCATAATATTCTTTGGCCTCATCACGATCTTCCTAATTGCCATCGGTGTCCGGATTGAAGTCTGATATCGATTGCTGGTCATGCCCAGCTTTCCTGCATGTTAGCTACTAAAGCCATCCACCCAACCATTGTTTCTTAGCATTTTCTTCATAAAATAGCATAATCGAACAATTTTTGTGGCAGCTATCGTGGTAGTGCATTCATATTAGGTTCCTTGTCTCGGAAAAAAATTTCCCAAACATTTTCCGTCGTCCCTTGTTGTCTCAGATAGTGACATAATGATTTCAACAGATTTTAGACAGTGGTTACGTTTATGGTAAATGCTAATGGATAATGGCAACAACCCGCACAAAAAATACAAATGAGAATTGCAGACAATCATTCCCACCATTTAAAGACAAAAATTTTTCTACTGGACAATTTTTTGTCATTGTTAACTACCATCACTGGCCACCCGCTATCAATTTTGCCTCTCTCAATCACTTGGCGCTAAAAGCCACTGCAACCACAATATAGAAGAACGAATGTTTTCCATAAAAAAAACCTACACCCCTAGTCTATTTTCCTTTTGCGGCTGTTGCATACTAATCAACCATCATGTTCATTTGATAGTACACAGGAATGATTTACATCTGGCTAAAGAGCTACCTCGTGTTTCATTTGAATACTCAAGATTCAAAGCACGACAACTTATTTATTTATTTTCTTTTTGTTGATAAATCAAGCACGACAAACTTAAAGAGTATTGTCAGCACAGGCATGGCCAAATCTGAGAAAAGGAGATACAAAATCATTCTCATTAAAATGGATTAACACAAAAGTCTCAAGGTTATCTGACAAACGTCTTCACTCAATTTTGCGCAACTCACTTATCAGGAATACAATACAACAACAGTCCTCCATAGTGATACACAGTAATCTAAACCTCAAGAATCAAGTATGTCTGAGCACCAAAATCTTCATTCTTTGGCAGGTTGTAAACTGTATGCCGCCAGAATCAGGAAACCTCCCATGCTGCAATGATGCGACAATGAATATGGTTGTTACACTCGTTTCATTTTACTAATATCATAACCCATTTTTTGAATCCTCAAAACAGTAAATGTTATTGCTGGATATGTTTTCCTCCTCAAACAAAAATTTTGTGCAAAGGATGATATACTTGTCACCCCAGGAACACAACAATGGACAAAACTAAAGAGAACAAAAGCAATAGCTCAGAGAACTCAAGTCACGAGCAGCCAGACAGACAAGGTACAAGAATAATTGGAACATGAACAACAGAAAGAAAGAACAAATCACCACTAGTAAGAGGATAGCTGCATCTCTACTTTTATCATAACAATTATTAGGGATGATCATCATGTTGATCATAATAGTTTCAAAACAGCTTCTTAAAAAAAGACATTAATTTATCGCTTTAACCAAGCAATGACATTCTTATCTAGCTCAACCCTACATATACATTGTTTATCCTGCAAGCTCACAGCTGCCTCATCCGCAAATGTACCTATATATCACTACAAATGAAAGAATTCACCTTTGATTCATCACAAGACACTCTTCAAGAAGTGCAGTGTATATTCAAGGCTCTCCCCTTGATCCTTTTCACCAGCAGGGTTTAAATCTGTCACTTGACCACTTTAAATATGCTTTTTGTTCACTCTTTCATAACCAAAAGAATACTTAAACAAAGAGAGTCCACCTTTAAGCCCCATCATGGAATTCAACTCTAGGGGTGTGGTTCCGCACCATCCTCCTTCAATCCTATGGAATCAGTAGTAATATTGAAACATGCAACACAATTTTATTCCAGAATAACAGTCCGACTAAGAGTAACCATCTTCATACTTGAACCACAAATCCAAACAGTATAATGAATACCAGTATCTTTGAGGCAAAGGATAATAACACTAACTATAGGTACTACACAAAAAGTACAAATAATAGTATAGCAAGGCTGTAGCCACATTAGAGTACTGAATGATAAAAAAGAAACAATATGACCATCTAAAATCTTCATCCAATTCTCTGTCATTCCATCTTGAAACATAAGCCATGATTAATACCAAAATTCAAGCGAGAAAAACCCCATTGACTGTATAATGTGTATATATCAAAATTAACTACAAACTGGTGCAGGTTTGAAGCAAAACATAATGCACAAGTGTCTATAGAACCCTCAAGTCAGTTTCAATTATCTCCTTAACAAATCCAAAATCTCTGAATTATGACGACATTTTCGGTACACAGACAACAAAAATGAGCTCCTCGTACTGAGACATTACATAAAATCAATGACTTGCCTCCCAACTTATCCCTAAAAATTGTCAAACTTCCTTTAAGAAGTTACTATCATTTACACCTTCATCCTACCTATTCTGTTCTTAAAATTAAATTTTATAACTTCCCCCCACCCAACGAAATCCTGCATCCATCCCTGCAGACAATATCAAATACTTTAACCATGAATATCTAACCCTCTCGCTATTTTCCTACTACAATGTTCCGTTGCCACTAAAACTTCTTCAAAATTTCAAATTTGCAACCCCTTCATTTCCTTAACACGTTTTTAACCAGATACGAACAAAACCAACAGGCCACATATGCAAATGAACAAAAAATCAACAAAATTCAGCATTTCAAAAGCATTGGTAATGAAAATATCCATGACACTGTCATTCTATAAATTAGAATCGCAATACAGTAAGAACAAAAGAATCCAATGCACACATACATACCCTTACGGGGCACATTGTTTCGACACGGCAATGAACAGCATATTATACTCTGACCAATTTCAGACAAACTGGAAGCAAAAGCAGCCACGTAGAACAGCACCACGAATATGAGAATCCAAGGCATTAAGATCAACCCAACTAAGAACACAACAGACCCAAAAAGCATTAAAGACAATGAGATCCCTATAAACAAAGAAGCAAAAGCTGCCGGTGAAACTTGTGCCATAGACTTAACTATCAGAACATGGTGCGAAGAAGAAGAAGGAGAGGAGGAGGAGGAGGAAGAAGACGTGAGAGAAGGGAAAGATTTGGGAAGCGGGAAGCTTAGGGTTTGGATTATTAGCGAGCAGAGTTCATAGAGGACTTTAGAGTTAGGGTTAGGGTCTGAATCCGGTCGGTCAATCATTTTTGGAAGTCGAAGTTGGAAGATCGAGATCTTTGGGACGAGAAGGGGATAGGAGCGAAGAGAGAGAGAGGGATAGGAGCGAAGAGAGGAGGGGTAGACATTGGTCCGAATGCTGATGATGTTGATCCGGTAGCAAGAATTACGGATAATAATAGAGATGGTTGGATCAGCTTGCTAGCATGGATTTATAATTCGTATTGATTTTATTTGAATCATATATGCTTATCTTATCTTGCATTCACATTTATCGAACTATATTTTCATTAATATTTTAAAATATTACATTACCTTTTATTACTTTTATCTATGTCTTTTTATCCTCTCATCCTTATTTATGTTAGTCATATCTAAAATATCTAAATTATTAAACAAGTGTCTTTAGACCATATTATTAATACTGAATTTTTGCCCATTTCAAGGCTTGACTCATAGGCTGGCTCCTAAAAGTCCATCGATGAGCATACAAATAAGTGTTCCTTTTCCTTCAAGTATTGCCACCTACTTGGACGTCCTTGGTATGAGCTCCTTGGTGGTCCAACCAAGTAGATTCGTCTTTGAGCATTGGGCCTATTGTGCCATACTCATCTAGATTGGGCACAATAGGTGAAGACATTTTCACAAGCCTAGGCGAAGACATTCCTGTAAGCCCCTAAGATCTAGCCTGTGTTTAGTTGAGTGCTTACAAGCCCCCAGCGTCTTTGCTCCCTTTTGTCTTTAGCGCTAGTGCTAGCACTTAGTTATAACTCATTAATAATTAATCTAACATTCATAGTATGGTTAGTACACCTGAGAGCTCCTGAGAATGTCAGATTCTTGATTCACAGACGTGGCAACCAGCAAGGTTGTGACCAATTACCCTTTAGAGCCACCTTATCAGTTTCGTACTAACTACCATTATGAGCAAACTTCGGGCCTCTACATATCCAAGTAATTATACTTCTCTTACATTATAAATAGTGTAAGGGGCCATTAAGGGGGGGGTGGGGTCTCTCTCGATTGGACTCTCTCTCTCCCTTTCACACAAACATATACTCGATAAGCACTATCAACAAAGGTCTCAGTACTCGATCATTTCAATTCCTTTTTTCCTTTTGTCTTCCTTGTTAATTTAGGCATCAAAGGGCCTTCGTAGTTGCACCTCTAGAGAGCTATTTGCAAGTGTCAAGGAGCAAGGAACTAGCTCAGCCCAACCGATCTTAAGACCCTTTCTTAGCCCATTTAAGCCTAACTCATCCCTACTAATCTTAGTTGATTTATCTATAATCAATATTTTGACACCCATTGTTGTAGGCCACTACACATAGGATGGCTAAAAGTAAAACAACAACCTTCATGCGCTAAATTTATGGGATGCTAATACATTGTAGCTATATGGTAGCAACGCAATGGCCTTACTATGAGATAATGAAACTTCTGAAGTCCAAGAGCATAGACTCCTTGTCCAAAAAATACTTAAAGAAAGTAAAAAGGCTTAGGAGTCTAATGTAGCCCTACATAGAGATGTTGTGATGCTAAAAAACGCCCTCACGAGAAAGCAATTGTCAACTCCTACTCATAACCAAACGGAAATCATGACTTACAAACTGTACGCCTAGCATGTTTAGGCAACTAGATTTAGTATGACCAGCAAGCTCCCGAATACCTGCGTGATTGGTTAAATTGCAATTGCGGCAAAACACATACTTAAGGTAAGCATATAGCAACAAGCAAACCAATCAATGATTTATCCCCAATCCAATCATCAAAAGCCTTCAAGGACATGAGTGTCAAAGAGCTAGAGAACACATCCATCGTGCTTCCAATATGCACGATCAAAAGAAAGTAGAGTCATTTGCTCATGCATTGTGCCCTATAACAATAAAGAGCTCGTTCATCCTCTCAATCTTGGAAGAAATACTACCTACAGGAGTAAGGCTCCTGCATCTTAACACTTACAATGGAACCACCAATCCAGATGATTACCTTGTTTATTTCCGAACAATGATTAGCTTACATAACTTCTCTTACACAATTATGTACAAGGCTTTCCCTAACACGTTAGCACAAGTAGCTTTCCTTTTGTTCAACACCTAACTTGATGGCTCTGTCACATCGTTCAATAACTTGGTAGGCAAATACCAACAACACTTTTTAAGCTTAAAAGTGTCGAGAAGAGACTCTTCAATATTATATAATGTAAGGTAGTCACCAAATGAGACCCTGCAAGCATAACTCGAGTGCTTTAATTATGCAAAGTTACATGTATTTGAGCTTGTCACTGGGATGACCCTACAAGCCTTTATCATAAGAATCGACCCCATTGGGAGACTAGTCAAAATGGTCTTATTAAACAAGCTTGACTCCTTGGATGAGTTCATGCAGGTGGTTGAGAAGTATCTAGCCCAAGAGGATGCCATTAGAGCTTGATTTAAGGTGGATAGCAACGTTTATAGGTCGATAAAGGGTTGCTTAGGATAGAAAGATAGAGACAGAAGTTCCAAGACTAGCCCTCATACATACACCTCAATAGGCCTCTTGGGGAATCGTGTATGAGGTTTGGCAACAGCTCTCATGAGCACCTTTTGTTTGCAAAACCTTAGAAGCAGCAAACTTGAGAAAGTTCTATGACTACCATTAAGTGTATAACTATAATACGGATGAATGTCGCAATCTTAAAAATGTGGTTGAGGGCCTTGTTCCCAAAGCTGCATCAACCACCTCATAGTGGACGAAAGGAATCAAATACAACAGCTAAACCAGTACCGCCGAACAAAACAGCAACAACAAGCTTAACAACAACAGCAAAATAATGAGCACAATGATGCTCTTATAGATGACCAAAATCATTGAGGACGATGGGAACAAGTGATCAACAAATTTAGGGGACTTAGCCTCCTTTTGGATATTATAGCTATGATGACTTAACATAAGTTATACCTCATAAGAGCAAAAAAGCCAAGGACAGATATACTGATCAGCTTCACCATCGAAGATGAGTGAGGTGTTGAATTCCCCTATAGTGATGCTCTCATAATAAATGCTGAAACTGGATGCTTTGATGTCCCCAAGATGTTAATTGATAGTGATAGCTCAATTGACATACTCTTTTATAACGCTTACGAATAAATGAAAGACTAGTTGGATGAACCCCTCTAACCATATAAGCACAGCTTTATAGGTTATGGGGGAGGAAAAACCATGCTTACTAAAGGCATCATTACACTCCCAATATGATTAAGAGACAACAAACACGTTTCCATATAGTCAATTGATTTCCTTGTCATCAACCATTAGTTGCTACTGGGTTGGCCAAGCATTACAAAGTTTGGCATGCTCATCAGCCCAAGGTGCTCGAAAGCAAAATTCATGACACTAGTCGAAGTTAACAAAGCCCGAGGGAACTAGAAGTTATCTAGATCCCACTACCTCAAAGCTTGAACCAAAGACAACATCATGAATATAGAATCCATAACCATCCTAGCCCCAATATTGTAAGGAGAACCAGTAGAGAAAACTGAAGAATCGAGCTTACGAGCACTCTGTGCATGATTACAAAAGTTAGGGTTGAGTTACTTGAGGACGAAAAAGCCGAGCTCACTAAATTCCTCCAACAAAACACGAACATATTTGTGTCTACACCAAAAGACATGCCTAGGATTATCAACATCCTTGAGGCCACTCATCATCTTAACATTGATCCTAGTATTTGACTAGTTAAGCAGAAAAGCGACATTTTGCCTCAAAACACCAGGTTGCCGTTGAACAAGAAGTATAGAAGCTATTGCAAGCTTGATTCATTAAACAAGAGAAATACCTAACTTAGCTTGCGAACATTATGCTTGTAAAGAAAGCTAACAGCAAATGGTGAATGTGTATAGATTATACCAATCTCAACAAGGAATGTCCTAAAGATTGCTTTCCTTTCCTCTCCCTCACATTGACCAGCTTGCCAATTTGACATCTGGACATGCATTACTCAATTTCATGGATGCGTACTTAGGATATAACCAAATCTGGATGGCTTCCAAGGATGAGGTCTACACCTTGTTCATTACAAACTTCAGAACCTATTGCTATAAGTTTATGCCCTTTGGCTTGAAGAACATCGGCACGATGTATCAAAGGCTTGTTACCTCCATATTCAAGCCACAAATTGATAGGAACATTAAAGTCTATGTAGATGACATGATTGTAAAAAGCAAAAACGAGAGAGGCCACATCGAAGACCTCTAAGAAACTTTCTAGACATTTTGCCATTACCAAATGAAGATGCCTAGAAATACATCTTTACAGTCGTACCCTTAGAAATGTGTCTTTATAGTTGTATTTGGGAAGTTCATTGGCTTCATGGTAACAAAGTGAGGAATAAAAGCTAACCTCGACAAGATTAAAGTAGCTTGAGACATGTAGGCCCCCAACACCATTGAGGAAGTGCAGCACCTGACTAGTAGAATTGCTATGCCAAATAGATTTATGTCTAGAAGTATAGATAAGTGCTCGAAATTCTTGAAGCTACTGAAGAACCCTATAGAATTCAAATGGACTACTAAATGTCAGAAAGTCTCAAACGACCTGAAAGACTTATTAGAAAGCCCACCGGTACTTTCCAAGACCATACCTGGCAAAGAATTGTACCTTTACTTAGTCGTAAGTGAGAAAGCACCATCATCATTCCTCGTTCGAGTAGAAAGACAATAGTACAGTCTTATATACTATGTTAGTCACATCTTACAGGGGCTAGAGACCATATACACTAAGGTTGATGATAGGAATCAAAGACCGATCATATGATCTTGAGCATGTGGCCTTGCCTCCCTGGTACGCTGAGTTATCGAAAGACAACTCGCTTTTGAAGAAGAGCTGTTCAATTGAGCTAATCTGATGTGTCTTTTAAGCTCCTTCAAACTGTTTACTATCTCATGAGTAGAAGAGGAAGAAGCCCTAACATTGCTGAGCTTAATCTAAGTCGAACAACGCTCCAGCTTGATGCCAATTTGAAATATTCCCAAGCTTGAGCTGCCGCACTATCGAGCTAACCTATAGAGCCTAAGCAAACCCATGATCCTTTGTTGAACTAGCCCTTCCCAGTCCTTAATATGTCGAGTTACAAACCTGCAAAGTTGCCGATCTAATTAGCTTTGCTCGGTAAACAATATTATCCGGACCATAGAATGGATAGTTAACACGTATCCTATGTTTTGACATTCGTAATGTCCTTTTTGTAACCGGATATTCTTTTGTCTGTTTATGACTTTACCCTTGTAATCTATTCTCCTTTTCCTTTTCTAGTAGCAATCCTATTTGTAATTTACATATACTTAGGACTTACCTTAATTGGGCCATATAAATGCTTGTAATACATAATAGCCGCAAAAAAGTTGGATTGAATTTTAAACATCGAATTTTCTTCTTAAGCTAGTGTTTTCTTGTTGAGAATCGAGATCTTGGAGTGCTCCTATTTAGACCATTGATCTTAGGTTAGTGCAAGCAACCTTACGTTATACTTGTGCATCATTTCAAGTATAATTTAAGCTCATGTCGATGCATGAGGACCCTTTCTTAACCTTTAACTACGATTTATCTTTCGAGCTTTTATGAGGTTTGGACCTACCTTGGTTCACATAATATTGGTAACCATATATCAACCTTCTTGGCAATCCGTATTATCTTAGCATCAGAGCTTGGCTATATTTAAGCAAGTTTCTATTATTTTATGCCATGAGTGACTTACTACTACTGTAGTATATCATAGAAACTATCTGTCGTTATCGTGTGAGTTTGAGAAGTGTTTAGTGTTAAAGAAATTTAGTGTTCTTTTGCCCTGGTTTCTTGTTCATAAAACAGAGTGTAAGTGTTTGATTGGTTTATCGTGTGTTGGTTATAATAGCTGTTGGTGTATTAAGTGTTGTTTTGTTATTGTTTGTGGAAAGAATTTTAAGTTGTGCTGTTAGTCTATTGTAATAGATAACGATGTATGACTCTAGTGTTCAAGGACCCTAACTAACGAAGTTATAATGGCGAAGGTTAACAAGGAAGTTTTACGCTCCAATCTGTGGATGAATAACTAAATAAGCTTATTGAATTGGTGACTGGCTTGGTGATTACCATAAATGAAGATAGGCAACGAGTTCAAAATGACCCTTATAGAGGCCAAGTTAATGAACTACCTAAGAGAGATAATGGTTGATTTGGCAAACCTAATGCCTTAAATCGACTACCCTGAGCTAGAGGAGTAGATTAAGTTGCTCGATGTAGATTAGTATTAGACGAGATTGAAGAAGAGGATGAGGAAGTAAGTCATGAAGAGGAAGAATATTATGAACCAGGGGAGAATAATGTCTGAGCTCCTAGAGTAAAAGGATTGAGGATGCATATCTTTAGTTTTTTAGGAGTCATGATATCGAGGATTACTTAGATTGGGTAAATAAGATTGACAAGTAGTTTAAGTGTTATGAGGTGCTTAAGAATGCCAAAGTTAGACTTACCATATTGGAATTTACTGGCCATGTAGCTTTATGGTAGAAGAATCTATAAGCTACCAAAATAAGGGAAGGAGAATATGAAGTTAGGAATTAGGATAAAATGAAAAGAGTCATGAGAAGAAGATTTGTTTCAAGCTATTATCTACAGGATGCATTCAAGAGGTTATAGGAGCTGAGGTAAGGAGGATCAAGTGTTGAATTGTATTGAAGGAATTTTAAATGTTGATGATTCGTGGTGAAGTAGTTGAACCCAAGGACCGAATTGTATCTCGATTCATTAGTGGATTAAAGTAGGAGATTGGAGATATTATGGAGACTGTGGACAGCAATACACTTGATGAAGCAACTCGAGCTACCTAAAGGATCAAGAGATACCAAGCTAGAAGATTACGAGCTCCTATCGGTTAGCCTACCCTTAGTCGACCTGTTTTAAGCAAACTTATGAAATCAAAACCAAGTAAAGTTGTTGAGGTCTAACCTACTCAAACTACCCAAGCAAAGGAGAAAGAGATCTCAAGGAAGTTCAAGAAATGCCAAAGCTCAGGAAGAAAGATAAGTAAGATCAAATGCTTCAAGTGTCAAGGGTTTAGACACATAGTCGCTTATTGTCTAAATAGAAGAGATATGGTGATCTAAAGAGAAGCGCCGACCATTGAAGTAGACAATATTGATGAGGAAGTGGAAGAACTGAAAAAGACTGAACAAAGCAAGTTATCTAAGAAGGAGGAGATTATCTACAGTGAAGAGGGGAATTTCATGCTTGTGACCATGATATTGAGGTGAGTGATGAATGTGAGCCCAACACCCGAAGACGAGCAATGAGAGAATTTGTTCGATATTAGTTGTAAGGTAAACGGATCATTGTATGCATTGATTATTGATAGTAGCAGTTGCACTAATGTAACATTGTCTTTCATGTTCTAGCAATTGAAGTTGCTGACCTCACCTAACCCAAAGCCTTACAAATTTCATTGGCTCCGTAACAAATGAGTCTTACAAGTAAGTAAACAAGTAGCCATACCAATTTGTATTGGAAACTATCGGGATGAAGTGCTCTATGATGTTTTACCCATGAGTATGTCTCATATTCTTCTTGGATGACAATGGATATTTGATTAAAATGTGATTTATGACGGGATGAAGAACACATGTTCCTTAGAGCATAAGGGCAGGAAGGTAAAGTTAAGCCTTCTAATTGCTGAGCAAATTAAAAGCATGCAGACTCAACTAAGTTGAGTTCTGAAGAAGGAAGCTTTGGTAATAACCTGAGTCGAGTTGAAGAGAGAGATGAAGCTTGAAGAGTTGACCTATATGCTGGTCAGAAGGTTACTTGAGATAAGGATCAGATGAGGAACCGTTACCTACCAAGGTGAAAACTTTATTGAATGAGTTTGCCAATCTGTTGCTAGGAGAATTGCAAGAAGGTCTTCCCCTAATCCAAGGCATTAAATATGCAATAGACTTATAGCCAGGAGTTATACTGCCGAATAAGCTTACCTATAGATTGAATTCGGAACAAGTTGCTGAGTTGTAGAGACAGGTAGAGGAATTGTTGAAGAAAGGGTATGTACGAGAGTCCCTAAGCCTATATGTCATGCTAGCTCTGTTAATTCCAAAGAAAGATGGGTCATAGAGGATATGTGTGGATAGTTGAGCTATCAATCACATTACCATTAAGTACCCTATATTAAAGCTTAACAACATGCTTGATGAATTGAATAGAGCAAGAATATTCTCCAAGATTGATCTCAAATTTGGATACCATTAGATTCAAATGCAAGCAGAAGATGAACGGAAGATCGCGTTTAAGACCTACAATAGATTATATGAATAGCTTGTGATGCCCTTCGGGCTATTGAACATATCGGGCACATTCATGAGATTGATGGATCGTGTGCTTTGAGAACTAATAGGAAAATTTGTTGTTGTATATTTTGATGACATTTTAGTTTATAGCCCTGACTTGGAAATCGACTATGAGCACCTTCGAGCAGTCTTCTCAAAACTTTAAGCCAAGAAGCTTTATGTTGACTTAGAGAAATGTGACTTCTATTGACCTGAAGTGATCTTTTTGGGATTTATTGTGAGTGGTGGTGGTATACGAGTTGATGATGAGAAGGTGAGGGCAAATTGCTCTGCTGATGTGGGAAGTTTTCATGGCAAGATATCTTTTTACCATTAATTTATGAGAAATTTTAGTACTATTGTGGCCTTACTCACCAAGCTGTTGAAGAAAAATGTAAAGTTCAGGTGGGGAGAGAAGGAATAGAGGAATTTTGAAGAGGTGAAGGAGAAGCTCTACTACCTCTATCTTAGATCTTTCGAACTTTGACAAAGCATTTGAAGTGGAGTGTGACATATCTGGACTAAGCATAGGAGTTGTGCTGATGTAAGAAGGGTGACCTATTTCTTACTTCAGTAAGAAGCTCAGAGGAGCCACATTTAACTACTTTGTATATGAAAAGGAGTTTTACTCCTTGATTCAAGCTTTGACCATTTGGCAACATTATTTGTTACTTAAAGAATTTGTGATCTAGCCTAATCATGAATTTTTGAGACATTTGAAGAGTCAACCTAAGTTATTGGGGAGGCAAGCTAAGTGGATTGAATTTATGGAGGGATTTTTGTATGTCATTAAGTACATGAATGACAAGAACAATGTAGTAGTCGATGCCCTATCAAGATGACATTCCCTTTTGACTAAGTTGTAGACTAAGTTACTTGGATTTTCTATAATTAAGAACTTATATGTTGAGGATCTGTATTTTAGACCCATCTATGTATTACGTAAAGATGGTTGAACACTTGATGACTATCATAGGAAGGATGGATACTCATTCAAGAAGAGAAGATTGTGTATCTCAACCTATTCTATATTGTAGCTGCTAGTGTACGAGGCATATGGTGGAGGTTGTCTGGACACTTTGGTAAGTACTGAACTCATGAGATACTAGCCTTTAGATTCTTTTGGTCAAGAATGATGAAAGACATCCATGCCATATTGGAAAGATGAGCTACTTATAGAAGGGTTAAGAGCTGAGTTGAACAAAGGCAATATTTAGCTTAACAATCCTGACTGAACCATAGTCTAAGCTTAGCATGGACTTTATGTTAGGTTTGACAAGGACATCTCGAGGGAAGAACTCCATCATGGTGTTCGTAGACTGATTTAGCAAGATGGCACACTTCGTACCCTACTTAAAAACTAATGATACTTTAACTATTTGTTTTCTATTATTGTAGGAGGTTGTCAAGCTCAATGGAGTACTTAGAACCATAGTTTCAGACCGAGATCCAAAGTTCATGAGTTACTTCTAGAGGACATTATGGAGGCAAATGGAAACTAAGTTGCCATTCAATACATCTTGCTATCCTCAAATAGATGGACAGACCGAGGTGACCAATTGGACCTTAGGGAATCTACTGAGAATTACTGTTAGGAGAAACCCAATTGATTAGGATATGTGCATGCCAATCATCGAATTCGCTTACAACAGAACTACTCATAGCGCAATTGAGTAGTTAGCCTTTAAGTTCACTTATGGGTACTTCTTGAGTTGCCTCTTGACTTGATCACCCCCTTTAGCAAACTTAAAGATCTGCAAGCTGTTGAACCCAAGGCCATTAGAGCTATGCATTAGAAGGTTGTAGACCACCTAACCCGAGCTACATTTAAACTTAAAAGAAAGAGTTGAGGACGAAGAGCCAGAAGATTTTAGCTTAGGGATTTAGTGTAGATCTATCTTAGTAAGGACCAGTTTCCCTACCTTAGGAAGAGTAAGTTATCTCCATGGGTAGGTGGACCATTTAAAGTGATCGAAGAGATCAATCTTAATGCTTACAGAGTTGAATTGCCAGAAGAATATAGGGTCCTTAACTCCTTCAAAATTGTAGATCTCCACCCTTATATCCTCGAGGATAAGTCACCCAATACTGAACCGGATTTGATCCCAAATCTTAAATGGCCTAGAGGGGATAATAGGAATCAAGGGTCAATCACACAATCTCGAGCACATAGCCTTGCTTCCCTAATATGCTAAGCTATCGAAAGACAACTTGCTCATGAAGATGAATTGCTCATCTGAGCCAATCCAGCATGTCTTTTAAGCTCCTCTGAACTATTTACTATCTCATAAGTAGAAGAGGAAGAAGCTTCTAACATTACCGAGCCCAATCTAAGCTTAATAACGCTCTAACCTAATGTCGATCTAAAATATTCCCAAGCCTAAGTTACCGTACTACCAAGCCGACCTGTAGAGCTCGAGTAAACCTATGATTCTTTATTGAACTAGCCCTTCCTAGTCCCTAATCTGTCGAGTTACTAACTTACCAAGTTGCTGACTTAATCAGCTTAGCTCAGCAAACAATATCATTTAGATTACGGAATGGACAATTGACATGTGTCTACATTCTGACATTTTTACTGTCCTTTATGTAACTAAATATTCTTTTGTCTATTTAGAACTTTACCCTTGTAATCCATTCCCCTTTTCCTTTTCTAATAAGAATCCGTTTTATAATTTATGTATACCTAAGACTTACTTTAATTGGGCCATATAAATGTTTGTAATATGTGATAGTCGCAAAAAAGTCAGTTTGAGTTTCAAACATCAAATTCTCTTCTTGAGCTTGTGTTTTCTTGTTGAGAACCGAGACCTTAGAGTGCTCTTATCTAGACCATTGAGCGTAAGCCAGTGGCGAGTAACCTCACGTTATTAATGTCATATCGAGTATAGTTTGAGCTTGTGCGAGGCATTCGTGCATCATGTCCATCATTGTCACATGAAGACCCCTACTTAACCTTTGAATACCATTTATCTTTTGAGCTGTTTTGAGGTTCGAACCCACCTTGGTTCGTGTGATATCGACAGCCATATGTCAACCTTTTCGGCGATTTGTATTAGTCGAGAACTTCACCTTAACTGTGGTTGTCACCATACGGAAGCTTTAGCCCTATTTCTAGTTGCGCCCAATCATCGTGCTAATTGATTAACCACTTGGGGCCATCCTCTAGAAGTCCGTGCCTTGAGCAAAATGATGAAATACTCCCTTGAGCTTAGTGCCCACAAAGTTTAGTTTCGACTTAGATAAGCAATCAAAGCATAAGTTCTCATTGATTTTATAGCAAAATATACTGGAGTGGATGAGCCATAACTAGAGCTTGCCATACCAGTATGGACCTTCTAAGTTGATGGCCTTTCCACTAAGGTGGAGGAACGAGCCAATATAACATTGTAAGGTCTGCATGCTACGTAAATACTTTATGCCTTGAAATTTGGTTTCCTTATAAGCAACAATGAAGCTAAGTATGAGGCACTCATTGCTAGTCTAAGGATCACTAAAGACATAGGAGCCAAAAAGTTAAACGTTCACTCAAACTCTGTGCTAATGGTCCAATAGGTAAAGGGGGAGTATGATACTAAAGGGGAAACGATGGTCAAGTATTTATAGATAGTCCAAGGCTTACTTGTTGAGTTCACCTTGTGAACGGTTAAGAATATCCTTAGAGTAGAGAATGTAGAAGTAGACAAGCTATCTAGGTTAGTCTCATCTGTTGTCCCCTTATTATGCCATGACAATAAGCCGCTTTTTATACAGTATCTCCTAGAACGGAGTACAAAAGTGTAAGGACAAGAGGTCTTCGAGATATAACCTATAAATCCCAAGCCATGCTAGATAGACCCCATTATGGAACACTTGAAGACGAAGGCATTACCTGAAGATAGAATAAAGGTGAAAAGGCTATCCTACTCCTCAATTAGCTATACCCTGATTAATGATGTGCTGTATTGATGAGGACAAAGCACCCCACTGTTAAGATGCCTCAGAAATGAGGAAGGTGCCACGCCTTCAAGGAACTCCATGCATGAGTATGTAGTAACCACATTCAATCTCAAGCTTTGTACGTTTGAGCCTTATGGCTAGGTTACTACTAGCCAATAATGAAGGAAGACGCCAAAGCCCTAGTTTAAAATGTCACTTGTGCCAAAAGCATGCCCTAGTGACCAATGCTCTAAGCTTGTAATTATATCCTCTAACGAGCACATGGTTGTTCACCCAATAGGGAATGGATGTCCTTAAGCCTTTCATAAAGGTGTCATCAGGATGGCAATTTATTCTAATGGCGGTTGACTTCACCAAATGCGTAGAAGCATTGGTTGTAGCAATCGTTATAGCCTGAGTCATTGAAGGGTTCATACTCACTCACATACTCTCCCACTTCGAGGTACCATACAGGTTGATCATTAACAATGGAAGATAATTCAATAGCAATAGATTTAGAGAATTCTACAACAAGCATGACATTAGACTTCATTACACCTTGGTTCCCCCTCTAAACTAATGGTTAGGTTGAAGCCATCAATAAGATTGTTCTGAATAGCCTTAAGAAGAGGATAGAGTGAGTAGGAGGTGTATGGGTTGACGAGCTCCCGAATATACTTTGGGGATATCGTATAACACATAGGACCTTTATTAGGGAAACTCCCTTCCGTCTTGCATTTGGGGCAGAGACTATTCTGCTAACCGATAAGGCTTAGCACTTTGATGTCAATACTAATCACATAGCCTTGTAAGAGAGCCTTGATACTATTAAGGAAGTGTACCGCGTTGTGCGAGCTCAAACAAACGACTTATTAACAATGAGCGGCTCGATACTACAGCTAAAAAGTGAAGCATAAGACCTTCCGTGTTGAAGAACTAGTATGCAGGAAATTAGAAGCCACTAAACTTAGTCAAGGGTCGGGGTAAGCTCGCCCCTAACTGGGAGGATCTAGTGTAAGTAGTGGAGGATGGTGGAAAAGGTTCTTATAGGCTGGAAACCTTGGATGGACAACCTATCCCTAAAGCATGAAATGTTAACAATCTGAGGCCTTATTTTTACTAAGTGTTGTAATATGATTAGAAGCATCTGTAATTGTGATCATAATTAATAAAATGACGAGTTCCTTACACTTTTCTCTCTCTTTTTTCAACATTCCAAGCTCATGCCAAGCCGCGGCATTGAGTCGGTTATCATCCTTGAATACGCGCCTCCTGTTAGTACATATATTAATACCTCAAGGTTGTGAACTTGCTAATGGGCATCGGTCCCTACCGAGCTCTCAACTTTAGGTCGATTATTATCCCTAAGTGATTGCCCAAGTTAGTAACCATGCTAATATTATGGGCTGCTTCTTAACGAGCATTGGTCCCCATCGAGCTCTCAACTTCGGGTTGATTTTCATCCAAGAGTGATTACCTAAGTTAGTAACCACGCTAACATTACAAGTTACTTCTTAATGAGCATCGATCCCTATTGAGCTCTCATCTTTGCATCGATTTTCATCCCTGAGTGCTTACCTTAGTTAGTCACCACTAATGTTGTGAGCTACTTCCTATCTTCAAGCATCAACTCCTATTAAACTCCTAACTTCAGGTTGAGATTCATCTCCAAAGAAGGATCCTTAGATCATAACTGTAACATCGTGGGATCAACTATATGCTACTTTATACTGCATTCTTATACTTTCGGATTGATTCTCATTGCTTGAGAACGTACTTCGATTTGGTTCATGTTTGAACATTTGCAAGCTTATGTGTAGGATAAAACGAGTTGATAAGGGCTCAATGAAGCTATCACAGTTGAACGAAGAAAGAAGAGCTAGAGATGAATCAAACATTTAGTGAGCATGTATGGACATAAAGGAGAAATGTTATTCAAATAGTGGATGAGATTATGGAGCTTTAGGAGTCAGCATCTTGACTTTGAGTACATACAAAAACAAAAGTAAAATTATAAGGCCATCACTTTATCCACTACTCGACGCATGGTCCTAGTAACCGTTCTCAACTTCAATTCAGTCTCTCGTATTGAGCCCTTCTCTAAGAGGAACTACTCTCAACTTTAAGTCAGCTCGTAGCCTTTACTAAGAAGGACGTAACTACATCCCTAGGTTTCAGCTAGGCTAACCTCCAAGCCTAAGAGCCCCCCAACAGCCTCAACTTCCAAAGGAGGGTCCCTCTTCCACCTAAGTGGGCTAACCTTTACCAAAGCAACTCGGAGAGATGGAGACAATTGATCCAACTACTCCACCTGACCTCCAAATGAGAAAAGGTATTTGCTCTACCTAGATCTCTCGACCTCCTGCCGGGGGGGGGTTGGGGGGGTTGGACGAGATATGGTTTGCCAATCCTACCTAAGTTGTTTGCGAGATGAACTAGAGGACTCATGAAATAGAAGATTTGTGACTATCCCAATGAGCCCCTTCAGGCTGCCCTGGTCCGAAAACCTTGATAAAGAAAGAGGACTCCCTTGTTGTCGTAGTCACCATGGTCGCCCCTGTTCGTATAAGAGCTTGTGAGGCAGTGCCTAAAGGCTCCACTTACAGCCTTACGCAATAGGGCAACCCTGTGGCGAAGCTACCTCAACAAGTATTGGATGCATACTCGAAGTCCCACCATTGTTCAGGCTTTATTAGAATTGAAGAAGGCAGGACTTATAGGTTAGCGTACACCTTTTGATCCCAATTTTGGGGCCATCCCCTACAACCGGGTAAGTCTCTACACCTTACAATCACAACTCAAGGAGAAGTGCCAATGGGAACCATTCCCGAGCTCATACACTTTCTCTTGCAACCCGATTGCTCTAAAGCTACCTATAATAAAGTGAAGAGGTGTATCTGCTCTACACTTCAACCTATTATATGAAGACAATCGAAATGTTTGGCATAGAGAGTGGAGGACCTATGTACCCTTTATATAAGGGACCCAAAGAATCCCCAACTGTATACGTAATGCCCATCTAATAGCTCGAAGGTAGAAGGAGCCTAATTGACCCTATAGAGGTGTTAATGCACCATACCCGCATTAAATGGCCTTTAGAAGATACACTGCCTAAGACGGTATGTTTACTCTGTGTACTCTACCCAAGGCGTGGTATGTAGAGGATCCTATGATGTTAGAAGAGATACCTTAGCTAGCATTCCTTGACCAAGAGATCCCATGTGTTAGAAAAGATCTGCCCTTGTCGACTTACTGATCCTAAACGATGAGTTTGAACTAGACTATGGCCAAGTGACACCTAAGGTTTTATTTACTTGAATGTGTCAAAAGACTTAGTAAGAAATAGAGCTGATCAACTTACTAAAGGAACAAATGGTTCAACTAACTTAGTAAGCAAAAAGAATACATAAACAAGAGAAGAAGTAGAGTAGCGAAGAGGAGCAACATGACAATGGGCCAAATAAGTCAGAATTTTCATTTATCAACTGTTCTTACATTATAGAAGGGGAGATCGGCATCCTAACCCTCTTGATAAAAGTATAAGAAAAAAAGGAAAAAGACAGTAACTGTCGCTCGAGAAGTATGGTGATAGAAAGTCAATCAAGGTTACCTCAGCTTACTTAGCAATTGAATGTTGCACTAAACCCTCCTCTTACTCGCCCTCCCTACCCTCGTCTTAACTACCAACAACATCACTAGCAAAGCTCTCTGAAGAGACGCCCTCATCCCCATCTCCAACAGTAGCTTAAGGTCATCAAGCCAATTGAGGAAAGATAGATCCGCTTCAAGAAAATACTCGCGAACCTACTTCCTAACCTCCTTAGCCACAACATAGGCAGCAATAGCTAGGGCCTTCTCTACCAATGAGTCATCAATGGTCTCTATGAATATATCCTGCTTCACTTCAGCAGAGAGACCCTTCCCCAATAGTAGCTCAACCTCCTTTCAGATAAAATCAACTTGAGCCCCTTCTAGCTTCCCTTCCCTAGCCTCTAGCTTTACCTGTAGCACATTGACCTTGTCCCCAACAGTTTTGACAGAGTCTTAGGCCTCCTTCAGGTTGATGTTCAACCACTTGACTTGCTCCTTCAACCCCTCATATTCATGCTCCAAATCTCTATACATGGTAGCCAAGTCACTATACTTCTTCTTTTCTTCCTCCAGTGCCTCATAGAGCCTCCCCACCTTAGCCTTCACATGTCCCTTCTTTGATTGTTGGTACATACAATTGTGGACAAGGACAAAGTTGAGCATATCATAGACTTATAAGCAAAAAAGAGCATCAATCAACCGAACGACATACAACACTTAAGAATAAGACCAACAATGACTCACTTCATTATGACTCTAAAGAAGCTCTAGAGAGGCCTTGACATTACACTTCTCAACAAAGAGATGCCCAAACTAAGCCTTTAGTTAGTCCATCGGCTATGTAGGTTTCGCTGCAGAATCAGAAGAGGGCTTAGGAACCTCCAACATAACAGGTCGCATATCTTGATGAACTAAGGTTTGGGTACCCTCGTCATTAGGGATTTCAGTGGTTTAAACCCCAACATCCTAAGGAGTTGCCTCAAAATCCTTACACCGCTCCTTGTTTTGAATTTCAACTTTCCAAATCTTATCTGAGACCTAAGCACTCACAACTTGGACACCTAACCTCAATTCACCTACTGAGGCCCTTACCCTATACCCTGTACCATCCAAAGGAATACTAATAAGAACATCCCTTGCTATGTTTTGCACCCCCTTTGCAACAGTTAGCTACCTCACATCCTTAATTTTCTTCTTGCTCTTCTTTAAAGGGGGTCACAAAGTCCCTCCCTTCCCCTTTGTGATAGGCTGCTTCCTCTTCTAGCCGAATTTGGCCACATTCTCCATCCGCCTTGCCTCGAACATTGAGCAACTTTGCCTTTACCCTCTCAAAAGCCAATTGCACAGCTACAAAGGAAGGAGCGAAACAAATTAGCACACTAATGTGATAAGACAATGACGCTTACTATACCGAGGACGAGTAAACTCGACATCCCTTACAATGATGATGAAGCAATGTGACAGACACCCAACTACCCTTCCTCGATAAGGGTTAGGACTTAGGAGACACTTGTCTCAAACTCAAACAACTCCTTGCCTTCAACATACTTCTGATAGTTAGAAGATGGACAAAGCTTCTTTTCCCCTGTGAGGTTCAATAGCTCTATGCTTGCCTCACTATCTTTGGCCTTAAGGCTACCCAATGACTTGCCCCGAATTAGGACGATCCTAGCTATATAGAAGTCTGGTCACTCAAAGGCTTGCACATGGAAGAAGAAATCCTTCCAATCATCTACTTTATTCGATAGCTTATGAAAAATTTTTAGCACCCTACCTCAATTGGCAATGTAAACCCTACCATCAGGCAACCTCTTCACATGGAAGAAGTGTCTGAGCAGATAAGCACATTGGCCTTAAGACTCCCAAGGGTAACCTTGCAGTAGTTGAATAATTAGGCTAAAAACTCAGTAAAAGGTAGTCAAATTCCTAACTAAAACAATTTTGCATACATGCAAAACGACTGCTTGTCCCTTATTTCGAATGCCCTATCCCTGGTTATGAGCACTTCTACTTGTCACCAAACATGTTGCCGATCACCTCATTAACTAACCATGACTTCTCCTCATCTTCTTCAGAGAACATACGAGCACAAGCCTTATCATTGCTGTTAGTCATATGTAATGCTTCCCTTACAATTTCTTTTATCAGGGCTGTAAGCATTGTAGGGTCTCTCTTATGCCTACTCCCTCCTCTCCGCCCATGTTAAGAGCACTCCATCACAATCACCACTCACTAAAGCTTCTGTCGGTATCATTTCGTGGGGAGTAGGTTACTACCCCTTTCATGGATTATCTGCTTGTAGACCTCGTTAAGTTCTCTAGAAATTGAATCATGTGAAGACTCAGTTTGATGATTTGATGAACCCTGATAGACTATTACTAATTATGGTTAAGAAAGAAAAATAAGGACGGGTAGAGAAAGGTTAACTCATGAGAAAGAAATTTGGAAAATTCTCCCCCTAGTTTAATAATGCAAAGTGAAGAATAAAGCATAGACCACTCCCTTATATCGACAGCCAAAAGGGGAAGTTGGATGGTTTCTTCTACTATAGTTTGAAGAGTTATTCTTTGGGTAGTTCATGGATCATTGAGCTATTGTTGTAGAGATCATCCTTAGAGTTTGCAATTGGAGTTTTTCTTATCAATATTACAGAATTGGTGATTTCTATCCTATTACTATTTATGGGAATTTGTGATTTATTCTTATTTCCAATCATGAACTTCTATGCAAATTCTATTGTTATATGTGCTTTTATTTTAATTTCCATGGTTGACTAGGTTTAAATTGTAGAGAATCGATGAAACCTTAGGTAACTAGGGTTAATAGATGTGTGAATAATTTATGATTATAATTTCTATGATTTTAATTATATTTCTCTATTGGTTATAATTGTTAGAAGCACCATTGATATAGGAGTTGGTATAGGGTTTGTCAGAAATTCTTGATTAAATTGATTAGCTAATACAGGAATGGCGTTAATTAGATTAGTTAGAAATTATCTAAAGATTAATGCAATGTCTCTAGTTAATTATTCTCTAAGATGTTAGGGATAATTAATTTTAGGGCATTAGTCAATCATAGCATCGAGAGATGTATGATTGTAATTTCGAGTCTGCTATTAATTGCAGATGTATGAGTTGACCGATTAATTAGAGGTTTAAGTCCTTAAGTTTTAAGGCATGATAATTTCACTTGAATGACCGTATAGCTATTAATTCATATAACATGATGGCAATTTGATTTGCATAACTAAGGTGAATTCTGTTTTTCCTACATTCTTAATTGATTGCTTCGTTTTAGATATATTCTTGTGATTTTCTTTTTGATAGTTTTAGGGTAATTATTAGATTAGTTAATTTACAATTCAAATTTCAATTGCCTAAATATTGATAAGAACTATTATAGGTTTAGTAATTTTATAGTCCTCAAGGGATCGAGAACCTTACTCATTCTTTATTACTTAATTCCGACTTAATATACTTGTTGGAGTATTTGTTCTATTTTTATATACCTATTTTGAGCGGATTAAGTTTTTGGTGTCGTTGTTGGGGACCACAAATATTAAACCTTTTAGTTTTATTGGTAATTTAGGCGCACTTGACGACGTGTGTTGTTTCTTGTTCTCTTTGCAAGTGTTTTATGCACAAGAGTAGAAGTACTAATAGATTCGAAAATAAAGCACACTTTGCATCAATTGAGGAGAGAGAATAGAAGAAGGAGAGAAGTGCAAGAAGTTGAGATGGCAGGTAATGATCATAATAATCGGATACAAGGTGTTCCTAGAACACTTAGGGACTATATAATATCTACTATTATGGATTTTGCCATAAGGAGGCTTACCATTCAGGCCAACAACTTTGAACTGAAACCATCACTCATTTAGATGGTTCAGATAAATCAGTTTAGAGGATATCTAAATGAAAGTCTTGATAAGCATATTGCAAGATTCCTCCAATATTGCAATATAGTAAAGACGAACAACGTTACAGATGAGGTCATCAGATTACAACTCTTTCCCTTCTCACTAAGGGATAAAGCTAGAACTTAGTTCCACTCATTACTCCAAGAGTCCATTACTACCTGGGCTAACCTCTCATCCAAATTTCTAAGAAGATTTTTCCCACCAACTAACACCGTAAAACTGAGGAACGATATCACCAACTTTACTAAGTTTAGTGGTGAGTCACTTTATGAGGCAAGGGAGAGATTCAAGAAGGCGATTAGAAAATGCCCGCATCATGGCTTGCTAGATAATCTTCTGATTGAGATCTTCTATCTTAGTCTGGATGAGACATTAAGGTCTTTAGATGATGCTACAGCTGAAGGTGCTCTAATGGGTAAGACTTATGATGAAGCAAGTTCATTGATAGAAGAGATAGCCCCCAATGCACATAATTGGCAAAACGGGAGAAGTAAGTCAAGAATGGCATCAGTCAATGACAATGACACTATGTCTCAATTAATAGCTCTCACTAACCAGGTAAGTAAACTCACCTTAGCATAGTCTTTTAATGCTAATCACATTGCTTTTTGTGAGTTTTGTTTAGGATGACATTTAACTCTTGAGTGCCTATCTGAGAATCCCTCAACTTCAACTAGTGGATAACAAGTGAACTTTATTGACAATTTCCAACGAGGTAATCAAGGACCTTATTCGAATACATATAATCTAGGGTCGCGCAATCATCTAAATTTCTCATTGAGGATTGAGAATAATGCATTTAAACCACCAGCTAGATTCCAAAAGCAAGGGGATCTTGCTCAAAATGCCCCACCTTAACAAATTCAGTATAGAATGGAAGAGCTCATGTTGAGCTATATGCAAAAGATTGACACTATGTTACAGAATCAACAGGCCACTATTTAGAATTTGGAGAATTAGATTAGTTAGATCTCTCAATAGTTGAGTAATAGACCATTAAGGTCTTTACTTAGCAATACTAAAGAGAATCCTAAAGGTGTCAATGCTATAATGTTAAGGAGTGGTAAAGAAGTTGAAACAGTTGACAGATAAGTTAAAGAAAAGAAGGAGAACCTAAAGAAAGGAAGAGGGAAGTAGGTGGTAAAGGAACCAAAGTAGAAGTCATCAGAAGTGAAACTGTATGTTCCTCTTGTCCCTTTTCCAAGAAGACTCAAGCAACAACAGCTAGATACCCAATTTGCTAAATTCTTAGATGTTTTTAAGAAGCTACAGATCAACATTCCTTCTGTAGAGGCACTTTAGCAGATGCCTTTGTATGCTAGATTCACGAAGGATTTGCTCAACAAGAAGAGAAAGATTGATGGGAATGAACCTATGATGCTTACAGGGGAGTGCTTTATGATTCTACAGAAAAATTTATCCAGCCTTTTGAGAAAACAAAGAGATCAGGGGAGCTTTACTGTTCCTTGCACTATAGGAAATTTTCATTTTGATAAAGTTCTTATTGATTCTAATGCAAGTATAAATTTAATGCCTTTGTCTATTTTTAGGAGGGTGGGACTTAGAGATTGCAAGGAGACTGATGTCACCTCGCAACTTTCTAACAAGAGTATCAAATACCCAAGGGGTATTGTAGAGAATGTCCTAGTAAAAGTAGACAAATTTATCTTCCCTGTTGACTTTATAATCCTAGAAATGGAGGAGGATAGAGACGTACACATGATCCTTGATAGACCGTTTCTTGCAATAGGTAAGGTATTGATTGATGTGGAATAGGGTAAGCTTACTTTAAGAGTTATGGATGATCAAGTAACTTTTAACGTCTATGAAGCCATAAAAAAATTTGATTATTGTAAATCTTGTTACATTATTGATGAGATTACCTGTGAGTCCATAGAAGAGAAAGTAGGATTGGGTACTATTGAATCGGTTCTTAGGGATCTAGACGATTGGAGTAATGATGATGACCCTTAGGAATTGTTACGAACCATGACTAAGAATAAACAAAGCCGGTCGCTAGATGGTTCTAAGCTTATAGAAAGCTTGAAAAGGGTTAATGGGGAAAGGTACGAAAGGTTGAAAGTGAAGAATGAAAACAGTAAGCAAAACCCACGAATAGCTCTAGAGGATATGACACACTAATAGAACTTTTGAGGACTTACGACACAACTCAATATGATGTACGAATTGGTTTAATGAGGTTACTCGCCACCTAACCTTGCTTAAGGGAAATGATAAGAGTGATGCCGAGAATAAATGATAGTATTTACGTAAGGAAGACAGTACTAAAAAATGTATTGAAGATAATTTGCCTTTCACAGCTACAAGTATAAGGGTGTTTATATCTGTAAGTTAGGGCAACTTGCCCAAAAGAGAGAAGACAAAAAGAACATTTCTTAAAGAAGCAATGCACATGACACAAAAAGATAAAAATGAATATACAAGGAAAACAATCATTGGTGTTACAGATTCTACATATGATATTGTACACGTAGCAATACTGCATTAGTGAGGTTGTTAGAAGATGCAGACACAAAAGTATGGATAGATGGGCTTGTCCGAGCAGGGATGGCTTAGTTAGTTCGGGATCTCTATCTCTCGATAAGGATGATGCCGAGTGATTGATCAGCTTGGCACTAGAGAGTAATCACCAACTTAGCATACCATAGAATAATGGGTGGTTATACGGTACAACATTAAAGGTAACCTAGTAAGGAAGTACTTGGCTTCGGTTGGGGTTGGTTGAAATAGAAGGATTCATTGCACTAGCCCTTCTAGTTCTCAAGCTTGGATTTGGGATCAAATCCGAATGGTGTTCACTTAGTTCTCCATCAGGGTAATATAGACTAAGATCGGCAATGTTGAAGGCGTCAGAAACTCCATAGTCTTTAGGCAATTCCAACTTGTAGACGTTGTCACTAATTTTCTAGAGGATTCTAAAAGGTCCTTCCACTCTTGCAGATAATTTGTTCTTCCTCTCATTCGAAAACCGTTCCTTATTGAGGTATAGCCATACTAAGTTTCCTGGTTGAAATTGTTTAGCCGACCTACCCTTGGTCTTTTCTTGCATTCTTTTAGCAGCTTAGTTAATGTGCCGAGTGATCTTGTCATAGATGTACTGGAGAGATTGTGCTTTGGCCGAAGTGTTAGGGTCCTCTTGTACGGGTGCTGGTATAAGGGCATGGTCGAGGGGTAACTCAGGATTGAATCCATAGATCACCTTAAAAGGAGTCTAATTAATGGTGTCATATATGATTCGGTTATAGGCGAACTCGACCATTGGCAGGCAGACGTCCTAATCAACCAAGTTCTTTCCTATTGAAGCTCAAAGCAGTGAATCCAAAGTATAATTAATTACTTCTGTTTGGCCGTCAGTTTAAGGGTGACATAAGGTATTGAATAGTAATTTGGTTCCCAACTGATGTTACAGGGTTCTCCAGAAATGGCTTAAGAACTTTAAGTTTCTGTCGAAAACTACACTTTTCGGCACATTGTGTATCCACACAACCTCCTGTAAGAAAAGAGAAGTAATAGTTGAAGCGTTGTTAGTTTTGGTGTAGAGTACGAAGTGTGCCATCTTACTGAACTGATCCACAACGACCATTGTAGAATCTTTGCCTTGGGCAGTTTACAGTAGTCAGAGAATAAAGTCCATACTTAGTTCAGTCCATGGCCTCATCGAGACAGGTAATGGCATCGCTTTCCCTTATTCGGCTCAGCAATTGGCCTCTTTGCATACAGCATAGCTTTTGACAACTTGATGCAAATCTCTTCACATTCTCAGCCAAAAGAATCTACCGTTCAATAGTTCACAGGTCCTTCTCTCTCTAAAGTGTTCGAAGAGTCCTCTGTTGTTATGCCTCGAAGCGATAGAGTCGTAATAGCCCTACTGTGTAAACCATTCTAAGATAAAGCCATTTTACCATTTTTGTTCAACTTACTCAGTTTAGCCTAATTAATCAATGATTGAATTTCGTTTTATAGGATAATTTTTTAAAGGTAATTTTAAGAGATTAAGTCTAAAATTGGAAAGTGGATGGTATCCATACGAGTTTAAAAAATCTAACCTACGAACTTGTTTCTCTAGTTTTTTTCAAAAACCTTTTTTAAAATCAATTTTTTTTCCACATGAGCTAGTGTCTAGATCAAAACCAAACTTATTGGTTTGATTTTGACCTTAACCATTTCTCAACCTCGATTGGGTAGTGGCTCCAAATTGTTATAAAAAATAAAAAGAACTAGTTTTCTTTAAACCTTAGTCGATGATTAATATTAAACAGGTAGGTTTAATATTGATTAGTTTAAGGAAAACTTATTTATAAAAAAAAAAAAAAAACAAGACTTGGCAAATATAATAACACTTATGCTTTTTTAAAGGATGGAAAGAGGATCGTATTGCAAACAATGACACCAACTTAAGTGAATAAGACCTATAACCAGCTTACATGAGCTAGCAAGAAGAAAGCTTTAGTGATGAGTCGAAGAGAGCTCCGAGCTGTTGAGAAGGCTGATGAACCTATGTTTTTATTGATTAGAAGATTGTTAGAGACGAGAAATCTAAAAGATGTTCCTAATGAGATCCGAAGATTGATTGATGACTTTTTCGACTTGCTTCTTGAAGAGTTGCCTAAGGGATTATCCCCAATTCGAGGCATAGAATATCATACCCAAAACTTAATATGTAAACCAACCTAAGTTAAAAGCTACCTATATTAGTTGCTAACATAAGTATAGTCTATATAAGGCGAATGATGATTCAACTAGCTTTGAAGCAGTTAGATGGACTCTTGTAGTAAAAATGACTTATAGAGTAATACTTTACAAAATACATATTCTCATACTTACAGATAATTTAGTTCTTTTACATGGCTTATCATACATCAAAAGTTTCAGAGTTTTTTTAAAAAAAAAACTATATATCTCCACAAGAGGACTACATTACATATATAGATATACCATCGAGCTAACGAAGACTATAAGGTCTCCTAACAAGACTTTATAATCCTCCCACAAAATAAAAACAAAAGTAACATGAGCTTTGATCAATTTATTAGACTTCACCGCTTTACACCTTAACTTGTCGAAACTAACTTGCGGACAACTATACAGAGGCACCTACAGTTTCTACTCTACATCTATAAAACAATCTATTAGGATGTGAGCTCAACTAGCTCAGTAAGAAGGGACAAAGTCATAAGAGTATATTAGTAACCATGGTTGTTTAATAATTAATTAAATGCAATTGCAATAGACAAATGATATAGCATCCTACATTGTTTAATTGGTTCATTGTAAAGTTAGAGTAATTTCATTCACTATAACCTGAATTTTGAGGAGTTTCAACATGACACCATCGGACTAAATCTAAGATTATGTAATGGAGAATACCCTCCTCCAAATATAACATTCAAACGACAGTTCTCGACTTTACCATGATCCCCTCTCATGTTATTTAGTTAGGCTAAAGGTAGGAAAATAATCATTTTTTTCTATCCTCATTGAAGTGTCGGCATTTAGTTTGACAATCTAATCGTTACCCCTATTGGGTTCATGAATGTTAGGTTAGGTCTTTAATCAATTAAAGATTAATCCAGATTATTAAGTTCGCAACCAAGTTCATATATGCAAGACATGATATATCGAAGTAGAAAACAACATTCAGAGTTCAACTCCTAATCATCAATCAATATCATAGGCATACACATAGCATACGCATAAATAATTTAGTTATAACCACAAAAAAGTACTCCTACTTCTCTAAGTATCCTGATATGATACTTCAATATGCTATGAAGCATCGATCTAACTTACCTGCACTTACTAGTAGTTACTCCTGACTGTGGCCTCTTTATTCTTCAATTGTCCCTAAAAATATACAATAGATTAGTTTTCAAGCTTTAATTCATTAGTCATTAGTTTATTTTATATGTTTTTGGTTGTTTAGTCATAAATTTCTTAAGTTATTTCCACTAAAAAATAATGATTTCTTGATTAATTAATGATTTTTACAAATTACCTTAATTGGCTAAATCCTCTAAGTTATTATCTAAGTGATTTATAGCGGTTTTCTTTAGTAAAAAATCCTTTGAGTTTGGTTATGAAGAGTTTTATAGTAGTTTTCCTTTAGTTTAAAAATCTTCCGAGTTACTTTATGAGCTTTATAGTGTTATTTGTTACATTAATTTTATCTTCTAAGACAACCTCTGAACTTCTTTAGGTTAAGCTCCTCATTCAACAATCCTCTAAGCTACGCTCTAACTCTGCTACCTATAAGATTTTTAATAAAATCATCTTTTGGCTAATCCTTTGCTTCTCCTGTTTTCACATTTACTTAATAAGTTTTGCTTCTGACTTACTCCTTAAGTATTAATTTAATGTAAAATTCATCCTCAAAATTCTCTAAGTTTTCATTTACTCTAAGCTAAGATCCTAAGTTTAGCTATTTTACTAACTTTCCTTTTAATTTATAATGATAAAATCAAATTGAAACAACAATAACACTTCAAACAAAACTTACTTAATTTCAATACTTCCCAATTCCTCATATATTACATTCACAATTTATTAATTATTTCAAGTTTAACTTTACTATTTGAGCCTAACTTCCAACTTCTCATGACTTTTCACTTTACCAATCAATCTAACTACTTCAGAACAATAGCCATACTCCAAATATGATTCAAACTTAATATCTAAGTGGGATTATTGACAAAAACACATTATTCTTCACTAAAACACCATTTCAAGCATAATTTAAAGCTCAAAAATCAAATAAAAATATGGAAACTAGTATCATGAAAAAAATTTGACATAGAAAATTAATATTAACTTAAGATGATTTGTAGAAAAAATTTGAAGTAGAAATTACATCATTTACCTAATTTATTTCAATTTTGAAAATCGTATGATTTCTTCAATTTTTTAAGGACATATATATTTGCTACCAAATTTATACAACATGAAATTTTTCCTAGATTCTATACACAAAAATATGTAAGAATAATTTTTCGTAATTTCTTGGACAATTTTGGTATTTTTGTAAAGTTCAACAAAATTAGGTAGAGTTTGGACCTCATTGAAAAATCCAACTTCGGCCACTTGTAACGCCTCCCACCTTATCGATACCTCCAATTGCCAGCTATTCCTTATTGTGGGATAGTCAGTTGACTTTTAGCTCCGTCTTACACCAATGAACCGCCAAACTCCCTAATCTGCACATAGATTTTCCATTTTATTTTTCCTTGATTAACTTAACTCATTATGATTTTTCCTAACTCCTCAATTGACTATAATATCCAGTAGAGAGGGTTTTCTAAATTTTTGAAGGTGTTTTTGCATTGAAATGGATTTTTTTTCTCTCTCCTCATTGCAATTTCCTTTAAGTATCTTCACTATATTTGTATGATTCTTTGCCATACTAATTAAACACCTATTTATGGCCTATCCAATTGCCCTAAAATCCAATTCTCAACTATCCATGATTTTTTTTTAGTTATTTTTTTATTAATTTTCCTGAGTTATTTTAGCATAAAATACATATATTAGGGTAATTACGTGTATACTTATATACATAAAAATTACATATGATACATATGTATATATTATATATGTTATTTTATATCTTATATTAATTTTATTACATATATAAATTATCTCTAGTAGTTTATGAATTAACGAAACCTATTTTATACGATTATGATGAATAATACGTAATATAATTAAATTATATTATTTTAACTATATTGTTATTATTTTACTATATTTTTAATATCCGAGTCCATGGGGTTTTTTCGACTAATGTTTTTAATTTATTCGTAAGTTTCTAGGTTAATCGGATTAATTTCACCAATACCATAAATTTACTCGTTCGATTCTTATTTACTAAATACATGGCTCATATAAAATACTGTATTGATCTACAGCCAGGCACAACCCTACCAAATTGACCTGCCTATGAAATGAATCTTAAGTAAGCTACTAAGCTGAAAAAGCAAGTAAATAAGTTGATAGAGCAAGGTTATGTGAGAGATAGCATGAGTCCTTGTGTTGTACTAACTTTACTCGTCTTGATGAAAGATGAATTGTGGCGGATGTGTATCAATAACCGAGCTATAATACTTAATACCAAGGCTCAATGACATGTTAAATGAGCTTCATAGCGCCAATATATTCTTAAAGATTGATTTGTGAAGTGGCTGTAAGTTCCCAAAATTGAGTTTAGGACAACCGAGCTTAGATTTAGAGCTTTTAGAGAAATTTATCCAATTGAGCTCAAACTTTACGACTAGAATAAAAAAGTTAGTCGAGATATTATAGTGAAGTTAGATTTTAGTAATAATGACCCGAAATCCCAATTTTGCCCTTAGAAATTGGAATATTTAATAAAGCATTAAAATGTTCGGAACTCCTAAAATCGAACTTAGATTGTAACGAGAACTTAGAGATAAGTTAATTGAGCTATAAAATGAGATAATATAGTATAATTTACTATATAAAAATACATGTAATTTTATGAGTATACCTGATATAAATAATAATTATACCCGTAAATTAACCATAAATTATGTAATTATATATTTATTGTGTTGAATTCATGAAATTAACTTTAGAACATATCCTAAAAATAAAAGATATGCTAGAAACTTAATTATATGAGTAAAGTTATATATTTCACATGTTATTTACATAGGGTATAAACATATATATTAATTAAATAATTAAATCCTAACATATACTATTCATATTTAAGTAAATAATTAACAATACTTATCCTAAATGCATTGGGGCTTACTGGAAATTTATGTGGCTGCTTTAGAAGAAGAGAATTGCTGAATCAAAAGTGTAAGGAGGGAAAGAATGACACCTCATGCTTTCTTAATGGAGAAAACAAAAGAAAAAAAATAAAGAAAAATTCATAGGCGGTGAAAGAATTCTATAAAAACTATCCTATCAGCAGATTGATAACATTTAACAGTTAGGAACTAAGAATAAAGAAAACGAAAAATTTGAAAAAAATCGTAGGAAATAAAAAGAAATTTAGAAAAAATAAGGGAAAATTAGTGAAAGTATAGAACCCTAACTTAGAGTGGTTTTGCTGTGAAACCCAGCCAACCTTACACGGTCCACCCACCGTGCACGCCGTCCGACAACCGCCCAACCGCCACCGGCCACCGGAACACCCAAGAACACCAAGGTCAATTTCCTGTCCTATTTTTCAATAATTTCTAAAAATTAGTAAATCCGCCCAAAAAATTATGAAAAAAAATTGTACTTAGGTTATTTTAAACATGCTTTCATGTAATATTTTTATTTTTGAAAAATTCGTATTATTTAATATACTATTAAGAAATCTATTATTCACTCGAATTTATATTTGTAAAATAAATGTACTATATAATGTTGTTTATAGCTGAAAATTTTTGTGTAGGATGTGTATGATATATAGGTAATTGCTATGTAGCCTAAATTTTTATTTGAATAATTTTAATATTTATTGCATTTTTAGGCCTGAAATTATGAATTTAATAGGAAATTATGAAATTAATTGATGAAATGGACATGTACTGATCTATAATAAATAGTAATAGTATTGAGTCAGATTGAAATTAATTTGGTGCGAAAAGAATTATAATTGGATAATTTATCATAATTTAAGAGTAAAATCGTTAATATGAAAATATAGGCAATAGGTCGGAAACTTGAAACCAAGTGATAACTAAATTTCCTATATTTTTAGAAGTCTAGAGAAATTTTCGGGGAATTATTTGGTAACCCGAACTATTTATTACGAATTTATTAAGTAAAATAGCTTAAATTACAAGTCGGGGTGTATTTATAATATTAATAGACTAAAATGAATTAAATAGTTAAATAAAAACTATATAAAGGATTGCTGATCAGATTGGATTAAATGGAGATTTTTATTTTATTTATTAATATTTTCTGATCGGGATACACTTTAGGTGTATTAAAATTAAATAATACTTATATTGTTACAATATAAGAACAAATTAGATAAAAAAATAATTTAATAATGTAAATTATGTATAATACGATCATTTTTATATAATTATGTATAATTGTATTAAAAATTCAAACTACCTGTTAAAAGCTATGTCTAGAAACAGGATTTGTAAAACGTGTCGTTAGGTCTATACGAACCCAATGGCACTAATTTTGTTGAAATCGGACAACCTTAAGTAATTTAGCTTATGACTATAGCATATTCAAGAATATACATATTTCGGTAACCTTACCAGAATTAAAACGTGAATTAATAAATAAAAAGTACGTTTCGATACGATTGAAACGATATATAATACGTAATAGTATATATGATGTACAGTATCAATAATTAATAATTTAATTCGATATATACTGATAACATAACTGTATATTATGGAAATAATATATATATATATAAATATAACCATTTTAGATTAAACCCTAATGTTTTCGTAATTATTACAAAAACTAAATTTGGGTCTTTTATGTAATTAGGACATTCCAATACAAAGACAGTTGACAATTCAAGTCAGCAATAGCGAACATCTAAACATGTAAGTTGGGATTGTGGCTTCACCGCTCATTGGGATACTATTTAAAGCATTCGGGGACTCAAGAGTACTTCTAGTTGTGTTTGTAATTAGATGATTATGCGCATGCTGTGTATGTGAATGATACTCGGTTGTGACAAGAGTTCAACTCCTTGGTGTGCCGTTCTGCATATTTGCATGGATTCTGTATTGTGTAAACTTGTTGGTCACCCTTGATTAACACTAACGATTATTCGACTAAAATGTAATTGGACATGCATAACCACTCGTTAGGGGAAACGATTAAGAGTGTTAGGCCAAATACCGACTTCCTTCGATGAGGATAGCTGAAATAGTCATTTCCCCATCCTTAGTCGAACTAAGTGACAGGCGAGGAGGTCACGGCAAGGTTGGGGGCCATGGTTCGAAGGCGGTCATGGGAGGAGAGTGTTCTTCATTGTACAAGCCCGGGTTTGGTCTGACTTGAGTCGCGATGAAACTCCTCAATCCGGGTTGGAGTGGATGCAATTTCTCTAACCTCACAGTGGACTGGTTAACACTGTGCGATGTTTCATTTGAGAGATTGCATTACATTTCATCATGATTATTAACCTTATTTGTGATTGTACAGTACTCTTCTGACTTTGTCCCACTTACTGAGCTAGTTGTGCTCACATCCCTACAGACTCTTTTACAGGTGTTGAGTAAAGACAAGATGTTCAGGTACCATCGTTCCCAGGTTAATGTGCTGCTGTGTGGGAAAGTGAGGATCGAGGAATTAACTAAGCCTGAGCTCTTGACTTTGTCTTTAAGTTTTGAGGAAAACTAATTGGGAATTCCCTGGGAGCCCACTAGTTTTCTAACTTATTGTATATAGATCGCAAAACCTGTCGTTTTTAATAAACTTTGACTGTAAACCTTACCTTTGGACGTAAAACGTTTGTTTAAATACTGTTGTAATACTAAACAGCAGGTTGTATAGAACAAGTATCTTGTAAAAGCTCTACTACATGTTTGGTTATTAACAGGTGTCAGAACAAACGTTTCAAGCTGGTTGAGTTGTGCACCTTGTGTGAACTACGTCTACGATAGCAGCTGTGAGGTTAGCTTCTATCTTAGATTAGTTTATATGGCGAAACTGTTATGACTCTTCTTGTTCGGGGCGGGACTGTTGCATGAAACTTGTCAATGAATGGAAAATGAGGCTTGGTTTTTATGAGTGGTTAGTTATCTCATTCAAACTTACAAATGCACTAAGCACATTTATGTAGCTTATGAACCATGTGATGCGTCATTTGATTGAAAGATGTGTGGTCGTGTACTTTGACGATATATTAGTGTACAGTACTGACTTGGACAACCATGTTCAACATCCCTGAGCCGTTTTTGATATTTTATGAGTCGAGAAGTTGTATGGGAACCTAAAGAAGTGTATATTCTATCAAATTTAAGTTGTTGTTGTTAGGTATGTAGTATTTAGAGAAGGAACTCGAGCAAATGAGGAAAATGTTCGAGCTGTTTTGGAATGGCCGATGCCGAAGAATATCATTAAAGTACGAAGTTTTCATGGCCTTGCATCCTTTTACAGGTGATTCATTAAAAACTTCAGTACAATTGCTGTCCCTACCAAATTTTGATAAGTCATTTAAATTATAATGCGATGTGCTAAGCATTAGCATTGATGCAGTCCTAATACAAGAACATTGACCAATTGCTTACCACAATGAGAAGCTCGATGGTGCTGTACTGAACTATTTTGTGTATAAGAAAGATTTATACTCACATTTTTGAGCTCTTCCTATATGACAACACTATTTTTTACCATGAGAGTTTATGATATATATGAACCATAAGTTCTTGAACTATCTTGAGAATTAGAACAAATTTTTGAAATGTAAGTAAGGTGGCTAAAATTTATGGAAGGTTTTTCTTATGTGATTTGACATAAGAAAGGTAGTGCTAATGTGGTCATAGATGCCTTGTCACATTAGTAAACCTTGCTGACCATCCTATAGATGAAATTATTGGGTTTTTCACTTATTATCGAGCAATATACTCACAACCCTCATTTTGGTCCTATTCTTAAGCAATGCAAAGACAAAGTTACTGTTGGAGGATATTATCTCAAGGATGGCTATTTGTTTAAAGAAAGAAGGTTGTGCATACCGAGTTGTTCCACACATGAGCTGTTGGTTGAGAAAGCTCATAGTAGTAGATTATCTGGTCATTTTAGAGAGACCAAAATAGCCAACCGATTAAAATAAAGCTTTTACTAGTTAGGTTTGGCCAAGGATGTCCATAAGGTAGTTGATAACTACGAAGTGTACAAGAAGGCTAAGGGAAAGAGAGAGCTACATGAAGAGTATATGCTTTTACCTACATCGACCTCACCTTGGGCTGACTTTAGTATGGACTTTGTCCTAGGTTTGCCCCGGGCATCTAGAGGAAATGATTCAATCTTTATTAGTATGGATCACTTCAGCAAAATGGCATACTTCATCCAGTGCCATCGAAGTAACGTGCTTTATATATTATTGATTTGTTTTTATAGGAAGTTGTCTGACCACATGGAGTAATGAAGGTCATTGTCTTAGATCGGGACACAAAATTCTTGAGCTATTTTTGGAAAACACTTTGAAGAAGACTTAGAATGAAACTTATGTTAAGCTTTAGTAGCCACCCTTAGATTGATGGTTAGACTGAAGTAGCAAACAGATGCTAAGCACTTTACTCTAAGTTGTTGTGGGAAAGAATTTAAGGATTGGGATTTGTGTCTTCCAATTGTGGAGTTTGCATACAATCAAACTATCTACAGTACCATTAGGAAGGCTCCTTTTGAGGTTGTTTATGGCCTCAGTCCTACTACTTCCCTTGATTTGATCAATACTCCCGCAGCTGTTGAAGAGAGTTAATCTAGAGTCGCTTGAGCCCAAATATTACAAGAACTACCTTAGTCCGTAGCAAGGAAGATCGCTGAGTTCAATTAGAGATAGGAAGAGATCAGTAGTCATAGCCGTTGAATTTTTTGTTTTAGACTATGTGACTTAGTATGGATTTACCTTAGTCGAGAACTATTTCTACACCTAAGGTAGAGTAAGCTATCTCCATGAGCTAATGGTCCATTCAAAGTCTTGAAGAAGATCAATCACAATGTCTACTAGATTTAATTACTTCAGAACTATGGAGTTTCCTCTCCCTTCAATATGTCTGACCTAATTCCCCACCAACTTGAAGAATACTTAGCAAATACTTAGAGAAAGCAAGAGCTAAAGACCTCTTCAAATTTGAGAACAAATCTTTCCGACCCCCAAGCAGATGATAGGAATCAACTCTCAGACTAGTTAGACGTAGTCGAGTTAGAGGACTATAAGGACTTACACGGAGAATACTAACTTGTAACCCCATTCAAGATGAAGATTGCTATTCTGATCTCTATCTTTTACACTACTGTTGACCCTAGTGCCAAGCTTTTATAAGTGCCAACACAATTTCCAAGCCTCTTAGCAACCATGCCTATTATTGAGCTCTTACCATGATTTACATAGCGTCCAAGCTGACTAACTTTAGACGTTAGACCAAGTTGAGTTATCGAGACACTTGACCTAGAAAGGATCAAAACACTCTTCAGTACCCGAGCTTTGACCTGAACCAAATTAAGTTAGCTCTAATTACGACTTTCTTCTAACATCATTGAAGTAGGTTACTATGAATGACATGTGGCCTAAGAATTCATTACATCTTAGCCAACAACATTACAAGCTTCTAATCGTCTCTTGACATGTGTCTTTTAGCATAAAATTCTAAAATGATTTTTTACTTTTTTGTATAGAATTTTCTTTGTACTTTTTACCCTTCTTTAGCATGTCTTATGTATCCCATTGTAAAGTACTCTTTTTGTCTTTTCATGTATTTATTGTAACCTCAGAAGAGTAAGTATATAAATCCCATGTACTTGTACGTAGACATCATCACTCTACATTATTGAATATAGATATTACTCTTTCAAGAGCACTTAGTTGTGTCTTATCTCTTATCATTAGCTCTTATCTAGCTCCTTTAGCAAGAGTTAGTGGCAAGCGACCCTAATATTACATTTGTGTGTTATATCGAGTGCTAGGATTTGGTCGAGTAAGATTTGCTAATGTGTCATATCTAGTTGGTAGCCATTTAGATTTGCTAAAACCCCTTATTATTTTCTTATTTCTGTTTGTTATAGTGTGACCTCTATGTGTACGACCCTAGAGATGCACCACATGATCTCTAAAAAATATACTAATTGAGAAAGAGAATGATTAGTAACTAAGAAGCTTTTCTAAAGAAGAGCTATTAGACCATCTTCCAAGAGATAATGGCCTCAAGATCTTGTACAAGGAAAAAACTTCTAAAGCATGTAACTATCCTCAAGCACATGCACATTTTTTCTTCTATGAGGAAAATAGAAATGAACATCAATAAAAGCATGGAATTAGCCCCAAATAACAACAAAACTGTAAACAGTTAAAAAGGAACCATATGACTTTCTTCCCTTACTTAAACCATCACCTTTACTGAGAAAGAGAAAAAGGAGCTCCATTAACCTTAGATAGCATCTTCAATAATCAAGCTTTATGGAGCATCCTTGGGTTTCAATTTCCTATACCCAAAGCTTAGACTACGTACTACTTTGCAAATGAATTTAGCATAGTGAAAATTTGACATGGTTATTGTACTGTATCCTTCAAGAAAGGAGAACATCTTAGGTAAGTTATCAAGCAAGATCCTTGGTTCATAAGTGGTAAATTCCTAATAATTAGGAAGTAGGAACCTACTTTTTGAGCCTTGCTAATTTTGATTTGGTTACAGTATGGTTGCAAATTAATGAACTAACCACTAGAATATTATGCACCAAATGCTCTACTATGAATTATAACACCATCATCTAGTTTTGCAAATTGACTCTTATACAATAAATGCAAAAAGGGATCAACTTGTATGAATATATTTTTAAATGAATTTCAGCAAACCCCTCGCCCATACTATTAACATTAAAAGTAACAGTTATTTGAGATAATATGAAGGGTTACTATCAATCTGCTACAAGTGTAACTACTTGAGCCATGGTCCAACCATTAGACCAAAAGCCACTACAATGGAAGAAGACACCAATAACACCAATACCTCCCATGATGACAACAAATCCCCTAATCTACATAAAAAATGATGATGTCAACATAGAATTAAATGACTATAGACAAAGTTGACTATGAGGCCCCTTAAAACATAAATAGTAAATAGATTACTAATGATGATTTGTAGTATGAAGGCTAGATTCGAGTTGAGTCAAGATACAAGAAAATTACTAAGCCACATTTAATAAATCTCAATCGGTAGCCTTGTTTCTCATCTCTGATACAAAAGTTTACAGTTTAAATGAGGTTGTCACGTCAAATAGTCTAAGGAGATAAAGTAAATGTTTCTTCTTCAGGTAACTCATGAAGAACAATTTTCACCTAAAACAAAATAAGAAGGAGATGCATGTAATGGCATAGGTGAGTACTTCACATTACTTTTAGTACTTATTAGCCATTTATGCATGTTGGGATTTAAAATAAAGAATAATTCATACGACAAACTAAGGGCATACATTAAAATAATGGAGATGAGGCCTAGTTTATCATAAGAGATTTAATAAAGTATCTAATGATGGTGAGAAATGGGGAAGGAAAGGAGTATGTCATATAGGTCTAAAGCATAGATTGATCATATCACGTGCCATCTTTTTTACCTTGAAAATGTAGGCCCCAAATATACCTAGTTGAACCACTACACCTTTCCCAATTAGTACAAACAAGAATTGATAAAGCTTAAGGGAAATATAGTTAGTAGTGCCTTTTTCCTCAAACCACGACGTACCACCTATAAAAAGGGAGCTCTGCTTTGAACATTATCCTTTATTACTGAAAACACATGTCAACCCTCTAATGCTATCCACATAAAAACCATTTCCATACTATCCACATACAAACCATTTTGCTTCCGGCCATTATCGCTAAACTATCCAAACTTTAAAAATTTGGTCAAACATTTTCGGTATAAAAATTTGCATGACTTTATCCTAGCATCAAATAATTTTTTAGAAATGTTTTTTTTTTCTTTTTTGGATAGAACTTAGAACAAGGATGTATTGGGTTTACTATATAAAGGAAGGAAAAAAAAAAAAACTTTTGGCCAAGTTAGCTGGTGTAAAAAAATATATTAGTATAGTTCCTAACCCTTTCCTCATTAAGCTAGAAAAAGTACTTAGAAGGAAGCTCTTCTTCACTTTACACCATAACCCACCATTTGCAAAATGAATTACCAAACAAAATGTTTTCATTCCTCAATAATAAAGGGGAGAGCTTAATACTATATCCTTTCCCTAAAAGCCTCAATATGCAATTAGCTTATTAAACTTAAACAACTCAATACCTATATAACTAGACACTTTCAAAACATCTACACTTCTTAAGAGCTCTAACCTTATAACTTTAGCTTCATCCTTGAGTTCTTAGGGAAGGGGGTTAGTGCTGGCTTTTCAATGAATAAAAAAACTCCTTATTTACACTAGTTACAAAAGATGAGATTATAGCAGCTCTTAGTTCACTAAGATATTGGAATATACCTAGAAAGGATAACCTCCATACCCATTTTTATAAATCCTATTGGGATGGAGTCAATGATTAACCTCATTGCCCAAATTTTTGATACAAAAACCATCCTTTTGGACACACACAAAAACCTCTTAGGTTTTATTGTCTAAGGCTTTTGGAGCAAACCAAATAATATAGTTTAAGCCTATTAGCCTCTGTTCAACAGTTTATAGAATTACCACTATAGTGCTAGTCAAACAACTTAGGCTACTTCTTGATTGCTTGATTTATCATTAACAATCTAACTTCATTTCTAATAGAAAAGCAATTGACAATATAATCTTCTTGAATGAAGTCCTTCATAGTTGCTATTAAAAAAAGGAAAAGAGTGGGTGGATGTTCACAAATATACAAAGAAAAGGCCTTTGACAAATTTAAATGAGACTTTCTTAAATAGACCTTAACCTCTCTAGACTTTCCTTCACGGTGGATTAAACTTCTACTATTGTGTATTTCACAAAAGCTTAATTATGCTTATTCATTAATGATTTTTTATTAGTGCTTTTGACATTTTTATGGGTATTTTGTAGATATTTAGTGTTTAATTACATAATATTTTGATTTTAGATATTTGTGAAGTAATTAAGAAGAAAACAAAGAGAGTGAGAGTTGAATTAGATGAGTTATGCAATTTTAAAGATTAACATAGTCAATTGATGGAATCATTTTTAAAGTTATATTTATTTATTTCAATGTGACAAGAAAGATACATAACCTGTTGACATGACATGGTAATATATCACACGTGTCACTTTTAATTTGAAACCTGAAATGGAACTTGCAAGATAAGGTACAAGCCCATCGTCCAAATGAAGCCCATGAGTCAATGAAGTCCATGAGCCAGCGGGAATAAGTGACTCCATGTTACGTAATTGAAATTAGAAGTCCAGTCATCATCATTCAAGTTATTTGAAGCATTCCATGTCCATCCAAGCCCATGCTTGGAGAATTGAAATCAAGAAACCCAGTCCAATGATATTAAAGTCCAACCCTTTTAATTAAAAGCTACATCATGCAGTTGATCAAAGTTTAGATTCAACCAATTGAAATTTTAATCCAAATCAATAGGGGCTCATTTCCAGCCAAGATATACTCCAGATGAAAGGAAGCAACCCAATTCGCATGTTGAAGCTGCCATGTGTCCACGGATTGTCGAAGCCATGAAAACAAGCAATTTAAGTTCCAGGCCACGTGAAGCTTTGCGAGCAAATTGGAAATATAAGTCAAATACGCTGTGTCAATTTATATTGTGATTATGTCCAAAGCATCTACAATATTTGTACATGCCATTTACTGGACACTCCACGACTTCCACCAATGATTCAAGTATAAACATCTCATTTTTACCCTTTATAGTTTTATAAAGTTTTAAGAATAAAAAAAAAAGTTTTTATTCAAAAAAATTAAGAAATTAAATTAAAAAAGTAAAATAGGCTTTTTAGGAAAAATAAGAGCCTTTAATAATTTTAGGGTTATCGATAAATTTAGAAGTCAAATAAACATATGCGATTTGATAATTTATTTAGCAAAAATGAGCATTTTATTGAAAATCATTTTTTTTTTCCAATATCAAGATTGGTTAATTTATTTGAACAGACAATTTACATTGATTGTGGTTTTGAACGATACCTTAATTGGACTTAAATTGACTATTTTATAAACAATTAAAATTTTAAGTAAAACTGAGTGCTAACCAAACTTGAGCTCGCAATTATACCAAATTGGTCCTTTATCGAAAATGATTTTTTTTTCTTTTTACATGTGTTTAATAAACTTAATAATTGCATGTAGGAACCAATTGGTTCTTTAGAAATCATAAGGCTCAAGTCAATTTTTCAAGCCCACAACTTAATGGACCATTTATTAGAGCCATTTTAGAAAGGTTAAATTAATCTTTTGATAGAATATCATTAAGGATTGAGCTTAGTTGAGTTCGCATGGTCTTACCTATTTAATTAAAGGTTGTAGGTTCAATCTATAGCAGAAATGCTGGGGGCTTTTTCCTTTTTTAAGAAGGATGGTGTTATGTCTCAATGCTACATTGGCTGATATTGGATTTTTCTATCATTTTCTCCTCTTTTCTCATTGACCCCCTATCTACACAACTCACTGCTCATCTATTTTTTACCCTTTTTGTTTTGTGATTTCACCAAATTAATGATGAAATCACAAAGCACGCTTGGGATGCTTTGCATTAAGCTTATGAATATGTCACTATACGAATATTTTGAGGATCAAATCAACCATTGAAAACTAAAAAAAATCCATTTAAGTGATTTTAGCTTTTGTACAATTTGGTGAGTCTAAACAACAAGGGAAATAATGGAATCTTCTACTTGGTTCTTGAGAAAGTGTATCACCTTTCGACTCAAAATATTACTTGAACCAAGATTTTTTCCTTAGGAATTCAAGATCTACTAAGCTAGCACATTAAGGATAAATTGGCCATTAAAGGACTTGTCAAGCTCAATTTGAGCTTAACTAAATAGAGCTCTCATGCTCATTTTCTCCATCGAGTAACATTCAAATCCCATCCATTTGAGTAATTCCCTTATTTCTTTTCCTACCCATACATTACCCCTTTTCCTTTCTCTAAAACCACCACTTTACGGTGGTTTTTTAGCGAAACTACTTACTTTAACAACTTTCCGTCCACTAAATACCTAAGAAACTACTCCTAACTCAAACTAAGCCACCCCAATTTGAGCTAAATCTTAACTTTTTCTATCTTTGACCAACTTAATCTTGACTTTCTCTCTCTCTAACCAACTTTGACCACCTTCAACCATTATCTATACCACCACCAAAAACCAAACATCGTGATGTCTCCACCAAACCCACTTTGAAAAAGACATGACGGCTCTTTTTCTTGCTCAAAATACTCTTTAGATCTGTTGGATCAAGCCATGATGCCATTGCTTTCTTCTTCAACTCTCCAAAACCACGACCTAAATACTTGCTTCAATCAACCCATTTTTTATGCCCTACTTAATCTTAACCTACTGCTCTTATCTAGGTTAGTTCCTTTATTTTATTTTACTTGTTTATTTATTTTTCTTTATCATAATAATATATAAAAAAACAAAAAAAAATAAATAAAAGATACACAAAAGAGTGACTTATATTCCTTTTTTTTCCCTTTTCTTTAGAAATTATTACTGTCATCTTCTTATTATTACTATTATTGTCACGACTCAAACTAGAAAATCATAATTGTCTCGCTGTGTAAACTAACCTAAGTTAGAAGTTAGCCACTTTAACCACTAATATAGGTAAAACTTACACGAGGCATTGGCCACTTTCCTCATTTGAGCCATCTAATTATGAGTCTAATAAATATCAACCTGTAATGTAAATTTTTAAAATAGCTTTGGAAAATAAACTTGTGGCTCAAATGACCGAGAAAATTAAGCTTTACAAATCATTTAGAATATAAAATTTCAATTTCAATTTCAACATAAAGTTCTAAAAGTAAATTGATCTTAGAAAATAGAGTGATTAGTAAAAGGCTTACAAAAGGTCATAGGTTTATAAAGCATAGTAACGGTATCTATAGTTGAAAACTAAAGGGTTACTAATAGAGATACTATTAGTTTCCTTACAAGTTAGTAAATTGGACAAATAATTAAAAATGCAGTTCATTAGTCTTGAATCTGACTTCTCGATCTTATTCTTCAGTCTTTTAGAACTTGCTATAATAGTGGTGAGTCTATTAGAAACCTACAAAATAGCTGTAGGGAAATGAGCGATAACTTACTTAGTAAGTGAGATGGAGATAATAGCACATACCTAACATCAAGTAACTAAGGTTTTTAAGCAAAGTTAATTAGATGCAATACATATTCAAGTAAATGCCATTGTACAATGTTGATTGGTTATCGTGAGATCAGAGAAATTGTGTTCGCTTTAATATGGGTTTTGAGGAGTTTGACGTCGTGTACTTCGTGAATCGAAACCAAATCGAGGCTTGTGCAATGGAGAAACACGTTCTACTCGAGACTTTACTTTGAACCACTGTCCTTAACCTTATTGTGACCTTCTCTCCTGTCATTTAGTTTAAATAAGGGTGGGAAAAGGACTATTTTTGTTATCCTCATCAAAGGGTCCATATTTAGCCCGAGCATCTAAGTTCTTTCCTCTAGTAGGTTGCGATGCAAGTCTAATTAGAAGTTAGGTTAGGTTTGAGTGAGTTTGTCTCTTAAGGTGATCAAGCAATTTCATACAATTTAATCAATGCAATACCATAAAGCAACCGATATATAAAGTTTATTACTCTACAATAGCAATACAATATCCAAGCACATGCACCGCACATACACATGCTACTAACTTACAATCATAAACAAAACACATACTAAAGTTTCCAATTATTCTTAAACAATATTCCAAAGTATGATGGAGTATCGATCCCACTTACTTGAAATCTAGTTGCTTGCCAATGTGGTTGTTCATTTGTCCTTGTGGGTGATCCCTTTTTATGTCAATGTAGTACTTTTAATTAGGTTGGTTAGTCATTGGTTTATTAGTTTATGTCCTAAGTATTGAAAGTTTAGAATAGTGCTATAAGCTTATGTTACCTTTTGAGCTATCTCCTAAGTCAAGATGCCCTTGAAATTTTTACTGAAGAAGCTTCTGAGATATCCTTTATACTACACAGACATTGAAGTTCACTACAAATTTAGCCTCTGTGTTAATCTCTTCGGTTGGTAAATCCCCAAGTTTTTCAATGAACACCTTATGAGCTAAGTTCTAAGTTAAGTCACTCTTGAAGTTCATAAATTGGAAAGCTTATGAGTTATCCCTTGAGCCATATCAGAATTAAAGTTTTAACCAGATTATCCTTTGAATCATCCTCTGAGTTAGGTAACTACCCAAGATTTCCTATGAATTACCTTCTGACACAACTTCATAGTGCTCATACTCAAATATTTTCACTTTAAGTACTCTTTAAGGCAACTTTTGAATCAACCATGTAGTTGACTCAACTTTTAGATCTTTTAGTAGAATATCTTCTAAGCCTAGTAAATTTCCAATTTCTTAAGAGTTCACCCTTTGACTTAGCTTCTATGCCTCCCCTGTCTATACTTCTCTTCTAATTTTGCCTCAACTGAACCTTTGAATTAGTATTAAGTAGAATATTTGCCTTCACTTCTTCTGAGTTAACCTCTACCCAATGTTTAATTTTACATACAACTTTGTTAATTCATCCACTTCCACCCCAAACTCCTACAAAACAACCAAAGTAACACTTCAAATAATATTTCTCAACCTCATCATCCACCATTCCTTCAAGCTTACACACTACTAAATTACATATTTTTAGGGTACGTTATTGATTTCATATAACTCCTTCTTATAAAACCTAATCCAACAATTGCAGTATACCATAAATACTCCATTGATCACCCAAACTTAGAATCTAAGTGAGGTCTTTAAGAAAAATACAATAGTTTTTACTAAAAACACTATTTTAATCATAATTTAGGATTAAAAGATTCATAAAAATTATAGAAAATAATTTTGTGAAAAATATTTTCATAGCATTTTAGTATAAATATAGGAAAGTTTATAAAAAAATTTCGGAGTCAAAACTATGTCATTAGACTTATTTATTTTAATATTGAAAAGTACTCGATTTTGTTGATTTTTTAAGTACAAATACTGTAACTATTAAATTTTTACAAAACAATATTTTTTCTAGATTCTACATATGAAAATATATATGGACAAAATTTTCCAAAATTTTTTGGATAATTTTTATATTTTTATTAACTTTTGAAAAATCAGATTAAAAAGGACACCGATAGGAATCTCGAGCTTCGACAACCAGTGGTGACTCCATGCTTATTGGCTGGCCTAGATGATGGGTCTACTATTGCTTGGTGGTGCCAGCTTTTCCCCAACATCTCCCTATCCACACGTACTTTATCCATCTTAGATTGCACCTGATTTTTGTATATTTTCCAAATTTCCCTTCTTCAACCTTCAAATTCCCATCTTATTTTTTTCTAAATTTGAGTTTGCATATGAAATATGGTAGAGAGGTTTTCTTGAATTTTTGGAGATTTTGGAAGTACAAAATGAATTAATTTCTCTCTCCTCTAAATCTCAAACTCTAATTGCACGATTAAGCTATCCAATTTTCTAACACTTGACCATTTCCTTTACACATGCCTATAATGAATATAATCTAGCTACCTTTGTTATTTTATAGGTATCGTTAAATTTTTTAATAAATTTACCTTACTTATTGGGCCTAAAATACAATTATTTGAGTATTTTAGTTAATCGAGTTGTACACATATATATATATATACGTAATAATTATGTACGACATATATATGTATATTTTACATGTTATTTTTATGTCATATATAATTTTATTATATATGTAATTTATCTCTAAATATTTACTAACTATTGGAACCTATTTTATGCGATTACGATAAATAATACATATATAATTAACTTACATCATTTAGCTATATTATTATTTTATTAAATTCTTAATATCTGAGTCCATAGGGTGTTGTTAATTAATGTCTCAAGTTTATTTGTAAATTTTTAGGTCATTCGGGTTAATTTTGAATAACTTCATGAAATTATGGAGCTCAAGACTATTTTTTTCTTCTTTTCTTATTTCATCTAAAGTTATTGTCCTCAAAATTTTTTTTTTCAAAATTAAATTTATTTTCCTTACTAAAATGTTAGAAATTCCTTTTTCCTTCATTTTGACCTAAAGAAATCTTTTCAAGAGAGAGAGAGAGAGAGAGAGAGAATGACACATAGAAAAATGTTTTCAAAAAGGTAATAAATAAATAAAATAAATGGACTTTCTTTTAAAATTTAGAACTCATTTAGGGTTTTCAAAATAATCACCCAAAATTAGAATAACTTTTTTAAAAATATTTTCTTAGAATAAACTAAAAAGACTTAAAAATGTAAATCCAATGACTTTTAAAACTAAAATAAACCCAACACATTAAAGTTTTCATAAATGAAATATAGAAGTTTGGTCTCAAATATTGGGTATGTAGGTACTTATAGGCAACTACCGGTCAATTTAAAATAAGAATTTTTTTTATTTTCCTTTTTATAAATAAATTTAATTTCTTATTTATTTTCTTTCTTTTTCTTGCCAAGTAGAATTATTCTTTTAAGTTAAAAGGGTATTTTGAAAATATCAAACTAAATTTAAAAGGATAAGGAGGTACCTATCTAGAGTTTAATACGTTAGTCCTTAGACTTGATTTCTCTAGATTTTTTGAAAAATTACTTTTTAAAAGATTTTTCTATGAACCAGTAGCTAGGTTAAAGTCAATTTACCTAATTGATTTTAATATAACCCTTGGCAACTTTAATTTTTTTCAAATAGATATGTAAAAAAATTAAATTTTTCTTAATTCTTAGTTGAGGGTTAATATTAAATGGGTTAGGTTTAATACTAATCGGATTAAGAAAAATAAAAAACAAAAAACAAAAATTCCAGCTCGACACCAAGCTATAGCTAAAACCTATTGTGTTACAAAATTTCTTCCTACCAAATACCATTCAGCTAGTAAAGAATGAAACTAAGTAAATGCTTAGCCTATCTTTGATCACCGCATGTGGCAAGTATTTAGGTTTCCCTATCTTTTATGGACAAATTCCAAGAGCTAATCACTTCACCTTACTCTTAGAAAAGTTGGAAAAGAATTTTATGGGTTACAAGGGCAAATTACTAAGAATGGCTACCAGATTAACATTGGTCAACTCAGTCTTACACATTATCTCAACTTAGCTACTGAAAAAACAATCTCAAAAATAGATAAAACAACGTGAATTTTTTTTTTTTTTTTGTAAAATGGTTGCTGGGAAGACTTGAAAACTCACTAATTTTGTTGGAATATCGCACAATAAGTAAACAAAAAAAGGGTCTTAAACTGGATAATATGAAGAAAAGAAATGAAGTATAGACTATCAAAAGGCGATGAGAATAACAACTTTCATTTACTTTAAGAAAAATCTCTCTCCATGACCTCAAACTCCTTCCCTTAACCTTTTCCTACATCTACACTAGCATTATTACTAAATAAGAAAAAACATTGACTTAAACAAAATGAACTCCATGACCACATTGAAAACCATCTTTAGCCTACTCCTATGGTAGACGTATAGCCACCCTCAGACTGCACATCATCTTAGCATAGGCCTCTTAAGGTAACTAATAGTAATTCAAATAGCTGACAAGAACCACAAAAAATCTTATTGTAACATAGCAGCTACTATAGTAACAAATGCTTATGCGTACAGCTTTGATTTGCATTACCCCAATGTAGATATGGAAGAAGATCTAGACTCCATTCATGACACACTGTAGGAACATAACAATCAAGATTTGAACCTAGAAAACTATCCTTCAAAAGGGTTTCAGTACTTAATCACAAATGCTGAAGAGCTAACTCTATACAAGCCATTGATAAAATTCACTAGTAATAAAATTGTATGGCCTAAACTTAAGTTACCTTACCTTATAACCCAAACTTAAGGCCCTTTGGAAAATAACAAATACTTTCACCTTAATTAGTTTAGGCTTGGTATAATACAATGTAACATTTGTAGATCTTATGTGATATGGATCGATGGGAAGGGTTGACACATGGCTACAGATGTCATGCATAACTAGGGGTAGGTTCAAACCTTAAGATAGCTTGAAAGATAAATGACAGTCAAAGGTTGAGGAGGGGTTTCTCATGCATTGACGGTAGATATGATACACCAATACCTCATATGAGCTCAGGTCACACTTGATATGATGTACAAATATGGTAGGAGATTACTTACCACTAGTCTACGCTCAAATGGCCTAGATAAGAGTAAGGAAAAAGCAAGTAAGGGATACTTAGCTTACAAAGGGCAACATTTTGTATTGTCTGATTTTTGTGGCTGATACAATTTATAAGTATTTATATGGCCCAATTAGGGCAAGTATTAAGTTACAACAAATGATCAAAAAGATTCTTACGAGAAAAGGAAAAATACATAATATTTAGGGGAAAATCAGTAAAAACAACAAAAGAAATATTCTTATAGAAGACAGTATGAATGTCAAAAGGTGGGACATACTTTCACTTCTCAATTCGATGGTCTAAGTGGTATAGGATGCTGAGCAGAGTTGAACAGGCTGGCTTAACCATGAGTCAGCAGGTTGAGCTTGGAGAGTGCTCATTCTAAAATCTGTGACTTGGGAGCCCGGGTTCATTAGGTCGGCTCGGTAATAGGTAAGCTTGAGCTTGGATGTTGGCCAGCTTGGATTCTTGTAGTTTCATTGCTTAGCTCAAATGGGGGTCAATAGTGTCAATGGGATCTTCTTTCCTTGCTTGTGAAATAGTGAACAGACCAAGGGAGCTTAGGAGATATCTTATGTTGGCTCAAAGGAACTTCTGTTCTTTTGGGGTTAGGTCCTTTAGGGCAGCTTGACATATTAGGGAAGCAACTCTTCGGGCTCAAGACCTTATAATGGATCATTGATTCCTATCATTAGGAATATTAAATATTTCACTAAAAACGGGTGATGATTTATTTTTAGACACTTTTTGGCTATTTGTCAATGGGAACCAAACTTCTAAGCCTCATCAACAACTTTTAACATGGTGGCCATGTAGGTTCGCATTCTTGATCTACCACTGTTATACTACTCTTCATTAGCCTTGAAAAAATTGGAGATGCAGTTGGCCTAGTTTTATAGTTTGATACATATGCAATATCTATTGAATGAGGCTACTTTACAAGGCTATGCGCTTAAGGAAATCTATTAAAATCATTAATACATTCAATAATATTAGATGAATTAAAATTAACTTTTCAATATGAGGGTATTGGTAACTTACGTTTCTCGTATGGTTGCATTAGATACTCCTAATCACATTGTCCATAACCTATTTAAGGCGAGAAACAAGCAGGAAGAGAACTTAATGCTCATGGCCTACCCATTCAAAGCAATAACAACAATCCCATGGAAGATAGGAAGCTACATCACTAAAAGGACCATGTAACAAATGGTTATGATTACATGGCTTCCAATCAAACCTCTCTAATATAGGTGCCATTAATGCATTAATAGGAGAAAAGCTAAAGTGAATAAACAATAATCGAAGTGGAAACCACAAAGACCAAAACAAAGCTTTGAAACCCATTTCAATCGCCCTAACCTAACCTACCAACCAGTAAATCACCTAATTCTCAAAGAAAAACAAACTCCTAAACCTAAATCATTAATAACCCAACCTAAAAATACTATACAAACAATAAATCCAAATCGGGAAATTGCCGTTGTTCCTTGTTTGGATGGAACTACCAACATCTCCAACCTAATTAGTTGCCAATCTCATCAAATTAATGAGATTTTATATGAATTGTTATATCTATTACCCAACACGAGAAACCTTAACCCCTAAATCACCTTTAAAGCATTTGCATCCCAATCGATACCTTCACCACATACCATGAAAACAACTGTAAGACTCATAATTAGCTACTCGAAGTTTGGCTCATAGAATTTAGGGTGATCGGTTAAAAAATCCGATCGAGCCTAAATTATAAAGTAAAGTTAGAAATATTAGTAAAAATGATCCCGTAAGTTTGAATTTAAGAAAATAAGTAATAAAATAAAAGAATATAAAAATTTCAAAATTTAAGTATATTACTCGTTATTTATTGAAAATGCATAAAATGCATTCCGATAATTAATGAATCACTAGAGATAAATTATATGCACATTAAAAATCATAAAATAACCTAAATAATATTTAGGAATATTTATTTGTACTATATATAAATTTACATGTAGGTAGAAATACGCGTAATTACTTAAAATACGCGAAATGTGTTAAAATAATGCTAAATAATTAAAGAAAATCCATAATTAATTAAGGAAAAATAAAGAAAAATAATAAAAAATAAGGAATAATCCAGATTTGGATCGTGGCAGTTGGGGAAAAGAGGAAAAAATTCAGTCATAAATTAGAAAAAAAAAAGGCAAATTAGAAGAAGATAAGGCAATTATGTAATCAAATTAATGTACAATAATTCCCAAGACCCCTATAAATACCTCAAATTTTTCAGAAGCTCATTTTGGATGTCTGAAATTTTAGAAAATTAGAGAGAGGCGAAATTAAGAGGAAATTAGGATTTTACAAAAAATTACAAAAAACTGTATAGTTGGGGCTTCTAAGGAGAACCCAGACTCAACAAGCACTTGGGAATAGATGGCTACCACCACCACACGGTGGTGGCAGTGCCTAGACCGACTGATAAGTCCACGACAGCCGGCAGTGGTTGGAGCCACCCACACAGGTGAGTTCGATTTCCAACCTGATTTTGTTTAATTTTGTAAAAATATTAAATATTCTTAGAAAATTATGAAATTTGTTATTCTACAATATTTTTGTATTTAGTTTTTATAAAAAATATTATTTTGATGAAAATATGTCCCGTAATATATGGTCCTTAAGAAATTATGCAAAACCGAACATATTTCGGTTTAGAAATAAATAGACTTAGGAGTGTAGTTTGAAGCTTAAAATTTTTCTGTAGACTACTTAGATAATATAGAATAGTGCCACGAAGCCATTTTTCAAAAATTAATTTTTGAAATTTTTAGATAATTTTTAGGCCTTAAAATGATGCATAAAATGGGTAATTTAAGATTAATTAAGTAATTAAATGAGTAATTACTGATTTGATGTACAATCATATGTTTTAAGATGTTGAAATCTGATGGAGTATGCTATTTGTAGCATTTTGAGTGTTAGATGTAATTATTAGAATATTATGTAGTAAATATGTAATCGGTAAAAATGATGAATTTTAGGTTAATTTGGCAATTTAGGGTAATTAGGTTCAAAATTTGATTTAGGATGAATTTAGATATTTGGAATGTTATTTGATATTAGGAGATGATATTTAAAGTGATGGGAATATTATATGTATATATTTTGTATATATCAGGTGATAATGTGTAATATGTAATTATGAGAAATTAATAATTAGGAAAATATTGGTTAGAATTGATATTATGATAATAATAGAAATATATAATAAATCTGAAGGAAAACTTAAATTAGGATAATTATACGAAAAATGTAAGTTTTTCTCATAATAGGGGTGAATTCGGTAATTAAATTAAGATTTGGGTATATTACACGGACTAAAACACTAGTTAGAGAATAAAAACGATATTTAGGATATCCGAAGATAATGTGATTAATTTTACAATACGGGTCGAGATGATTTCTTAGGGTATACATATAAATATCTAACTAAAAACTGAGTCAAAAACCTAATTTAGAAATCGATGCGAAAACTGAAGTAGAACTTAACATAATTCAAGAAGAATTGTAAAAGACTTAAAAACCTAGATAATTAGGTATATTAAACCCTAAACAAAAGATAACAATAAGTGTTATAGGATAAAACCAACCTATAATAGTTATATGAAAAACTGAAATCACGTTTGTGTTATAGGGATGATCGGCAATGGCCTGAGCGAGTCGGATCTCGAGTGAGTGAACGAAGAGTCTAAGTAAGTTAGGATTTATACGTTGCCATATTTTAGAGGCTTGAGATTATACTTAGTTGTGCTTATTAAATAATTGACTATGTGTATGTGCTTGATTATGAGTGATGCTATAATTCTATTTATTGTTTTGGCTTGTATTGTATTAGATGATTGATCACCCTAAATTGGACTTAACAAATATATAACTTATAACCATAAACCGAACTTACATAGCAACCCATTAAGGGAAACCTAGCATTCTTCGGCTAAATACTGATCTCTTCGAAAGGGATAGCGCTGGATAGCATAATGGGTCATTTCTTCATCTTTAGTCGAACTAAGTGATAGGTGAGGAGGTTGCGGCAAGAGTGAAGTCAATGGTTCGAAGGTAGTCGCGAGAAGAGCGATGTCACCATTGTACAAGCTTGGATTTGGTCGTGAGCTGTTGCATTAACAGCAACTCCTCAACCTAGATTAGAGTAAGCACAATTTCTCTAATCTCATGACAGGTCGGACAACATCATGCGATGACATTTGTATGTTCATGCATTGCATCTAACTAAATCAGGTAATAACCTTGTTTGTGTTGGTGGTATAGTTTTAAGTCCTTCGTCCCGACTTACTGAGCTGTGATTGTTCACATCCCTATAGACATCGTTGCAGGTGCTGGCTAAGAAGCAGCTTACAACTACCTTGAAGCTAGCAACTATTGGATCCTAAGGAGTGAAGAAAAACATTTGAAGAACAGACAGATATTTTTAAGGTCTAAGCTTTTATCTTAGAATTTTTCATTTCTGAATAATGTATTAACTGAGAAATAGATTATAATGAAACGTTATAAACGTTAATTATAATAACTGAATTATACTACATATATATATTTTCTTACTTTTTTAGGTAAATGACTTATTAAAATTATGAATTGTTTACTTCAAAGTGTGTTAGTCGTAGACGCCTTGTGTAGATCAAGTCTAGGATAATGGTTGTAAGGCCAACTTCTATCTTAGAATGGTTTACACGGTAGGGCTATTACAACTCTACCGTTTCGGGGCATAACAACAACATCCTCTTTAAAGAAGCTTATGAGACTGAAACACAAGGATGGACAGAAGGGTAAACATGTATGTCTCCCTAAGGATTCTTTATAGAGACTCGGATCTCCCTTGGTTGTCTCCATACATGAGATCCTATACGTCCCTTAGTACGAAGGATGGACGAAGACTCTGATGGAAATGCACCCGATTACCTTTTATAACAAGGTAATAGCTTTGGTGGAATAAGTCTTGTACATAAGAATTCTTGTAACTTCCCTTAATGAACATGTGATATTTAGAGACGGAGTACACTTATGAGCAATTAGGGAATACCAACTTGTGATTCCAGTGATGATTCTCAACCACTTGGCACACCTGGACATTATCCTTGACTAATGGGAAATGACTTGTATAATAGCAATCCACATTTTATTATAAAGGCCAAGGTTCGAACTTATGCTGACAATAATCCCAATCACATTCCCACTGGAAAGGAGATTCATGTTACTTCTAGTCTTCTACAGTAAGGATGAGACACTTACATTGATGACCTATAAGCATAATCGTCTAGTGAAATTTCATCTAGAAGTGAAGAGGGTGCTACAACTAGCACTGTGGACACTATGGTACCATGTAACTACCACAATGAAGTAGTAAATGAGATCCAACTAAACATGCTACTGCTCTTAGAAACAAAAATGGATGTAGTTGCTGCTCATGAGTTAGCCTTTCAATTACTTTTTGAAGGCCTTATATGCCTTGAAGTGGAAGGGTCAAGAGGAGGCTTAATTTTGCTCTAAAAGGAAGAAGTAATGGTTATTACTCACATTTACCAATCCATGCAAGAGATCCATACCATAATTCAATTTCCAAATTCATCCTAATCATGATTCTTTACTGGTATCTATGCACTTAATAAAAATGTTGTGTGAACTAAACTTTAGGATAAACTTAGAACCTATTACTCCCATATTTATAGTCGACCCTGGTGCTTATTAGGTGATTTCAATGACATTAAGTTCAAAAGAGAAATGGGGAGGTAAGCCCTAGAAGCTTGAAAGCAGCCTACCATACGATACTTATATGTTGAATTGCGGATTTTTGGACTTAGGATATGTAGGCCTTAGGTATACTTGGTCAAATAGACAAAACCTATCATAATTGGTTTAAATTAGACTAGACCAGGGTTGGGCAAACTTAGCATGGAAACAATTATATGCTAGTCCTACAATACAACATTTAGGGAAATCCATATCTAGTCATTGTCTTTTACTGCTCTGAATAAGCCCTTTATTGAAAACTCCAACCAACTACCCTTTTATATTTCAACCAACATGGTTATCCTATCCAACATTTTGTAGTTGCTTCGGTTTGGACCAAAAGTAATAACAATGTCCAACTAGTCATTCCAGAGCAACAACATTAGCTTAAATCTTGGAACTATAATGTATTTGGCATTATTGCTAAACATAAAAGAGAAACCCTTAGGAAAGTAGCCTACATAGACAATAAATTAACTCGAAACCTAATTGAACACTATTTATCCATTAAACGAGACCTTACGTCTCAGTTAGACAATGTCCTCACCTAAGAAGAATACTTATGGAAGTATAAATTTGGAACAAAATGGATTAAAATATTGAATACAATCAATCCTTAATGATGGCAAGATAGTAAAAATATATAATTTATGCCCTCCAAGATTCGGTTGGCAACTGGTTATATGATACTTAAAAAATATCAACTCACATTCACCAATACTTTGTCAACCTGTATACAAGCACTAAAAATCATGTCATAAGGGTAAATCCTATCTCTCTAGATTTGTTTGGAAGACTAAACGAAATATAGCATACGAAGCTAACTAGAAGCACTACCTCTACAGAAATTGCTAAAGTGCTAGCTTTTATTGGCTCATCTAAATCACTTGAAAAAGATGGTTTCCATACCATGTTCTTCAAACATTGTTGGCCTATAGTAAGACATTCCATAATAGCTCTTGTTAAGAAAATATTCTCTAACTAGCAAAATGCTACTTACTCTTAATGATACATTGATTGTACTCATTCCCAAAAGACTTAGAGCCAATCAAATAACCGAATTTAGGCCAATCAGTCTTTGTAATGCCATATATGAATTAATAGCCGATCTATTGATTTGTAGACTTAGGCCTCATCTCTAAGATGTTATCTACCTAACCCAAATAGGCTTTATTCCTAATACAGATAACATCTTACTTCTATAGGAACTTCTCCATAATTTTAGGACAAAAATGGGAAAAATGGGATTTATGATGATTAAAATGGTATTGAAAGAGCTTTTGATAAATTGGAATGGGGCTTTATCATTGTTACCTTAAAGACCCTCAACTTTCCAAACTAATGAACAAAATTGATTTCTTCTTATATACCATCCCCTTCCATGTCAATGTTGCTTAATGGTTTTGTGTTAGACACCTTCCTCTCATTTAGGGGATTAAGGTAAAGAGACCCAATCTCCCTATACTTGTTTATAATATGCTTAAAAATTCTTAATTTCCTTACCGATAACAAAGTCCAAACAAAACAAGGGAAACTAATCCATCTACAACACTCTTCCCTAACAATTCCATAAATATTTTTTGCGAATGATGTTATCCTCTTAACTAAAGCAAATCATGAATCAACTAATGCAATTCTTGATACCCTTACTACCTTTGAGTCATTGTCTAGGCTAAATGTAAATGGAAATAAATCCTCAATTCACTTCTTGGATAACATTGATGAAATGATAAAAAAGGACATTACGTCCTTACTAGGATTAAAGTGTACCTATGGGATAGATAAGTACCTTGGAGTCAAGTTAAAGAGGGGGCATAAACTAAAGATTTCAAATTTTCAAGACCTAATTGTCAAAATAAAAAATAAATTAATGGGATGGAAAGGGAGACCTTAGTTTTGCAGGAAGAAGTGTTCTTATTTGTTTAACTTTTCAATTAATCTCGTCTTATTACATGTAAGTAACAGCCTTCCCTTCTAAAGTATTAGACATCATTAACAATATCACAAGAATTTTTTTTTTTAATGAGCAACATTGTACAAATAAAAGGAATTGGGTTAATAGGTCACAAATATGCAAACTAAAAGAATAAGGTGGACTTGGCTTCTTCAGCTTACACTTATGTGGCTAAGTACTTGAGATGAAACACACATGGTGTTTTTACCAAAATAAGTCCTCGTGGAGTCAATTATATCATGATAAATACATAAATTATTTTAGGGGAAATGAATTGTTACTAGCCCCATCTTTTTCCTATGAAAGAGGTTAGTTAGTGATTATCAAAAACTTCAACAATTCTGGACAACTCAATTAAGGAATAAAGAAAAAACAAATTTCTAGTTTGATTGGTAGTTCAATCAACACACCATCTACTCCTTTATCTATGGACTATTAACCAAAAACAAATAATTTATTTCTATAGCCAATATAAGTATGCAAGTGTGTTAAATGGGCCAACTTAGTTCAACCACTTTGGCTTGCAGGTTAAATAAGCTAAGCTCATTTAGCGTGCTTTTTAAACAGGCTAAAAAACTTTTGCTCAAATCTGTTTAAAAAGTAAATTAAATGAGCCGGTGTATCTACCAAAAGCATAAATATGTTAAATGAGTCAGCTCAAATCGGTTTACTTTAGCTACGGATTAAATAAGCTGGGCTTATTTAGCTCTATTTTTAAATGGGCTAAAAAATCTTAACCTAAATCCATTTAAAAAATGGCTTAAACTGGTTAGCCTTTAGGCCAAAACCCATTTATACACCTCTAATATCCAGGGCATGGGAAGCATCGAATAAATGGAAGGACCATATTTTATGTTTTGAACCGACAAGTCTAATATATGAAAACTTTGGCCCATGTGTCTTGGTGTAAGGAATTAAGGATATTAAGGTTAGCTCAAGGAATAGAATTGCCTTCAACTTGAGCCACATCTGCTTGACCATGTGCATGTTGAACTTCGGTGATGCTTATCTAAACCTTATGTAGTTGTGGTGCTTACAATTCCCCTTGAGATTTCTATTGCGTGTATGCTTATAGTCCTTACTTATGTGAACCAATTTATCCCTTACTTTACACTTTTGTCTAAGATGCTTAGATAGAAATGAAGCCATTGGACATGCACTAATGACTTGTTTTACTCTAAGCCGAGTTTTATACTCTTAAATTATTAACATATACCCTCATACAGACTTAGAAAACTAGCTAAGAAAACAAATACACTACACAAGTACACATAAATACTTATCTTAGTCCCCAAAACGTATCATTGGAAGACCATAATTCTATCATTTTTAGAAACTTGCAAGCAATCGATCGAAACATTTTATGGAAGGATGATAATAGATTAGCAGGGGAATTAGAGCACTAGCAATATTTAATAGAAGGAATACCAAATAAATTAAGTTTTTAAATATTATTTGGATACTAACTTAACACAATCGGGTGAAATTAAATACTGATGCATCTCACTGTCTTGATACAGGTTGTGCATACTATGGAGGCATGTTTAGAGATGAGAATGTTCACTAGATCTTTAGATATAGTAAAAAAATTGGTAAATTTGACATATTACACATTGAAATGTAGAATTTATATTTTGGCTTGCTTCTCAATATCAAATCACTTGTTAGATCGTTAGAAATCCAAATGGACTTGCAAATAGCTATAAATTTGCTCAATTTAATTGAAAATCCTGCAAATTATACTGCTAATGTATTATTTGCTTTCAAGGAAAAGTTTAAAGAATTTGAGGAAGTCAAGCTCCTTTTTGTGCCAAGAGAATCAAATGGTGTTGCAAACTATTGAGCAAATGTAACATGGAAATTGGATCAAAAGGATGTCCTTATGTTTATCCCTCTTAATGATGCACATAAACTTCTACTTTTTGATGTAAGACCTTATGAGGTCAAGTAAAACAATAATCATTGTGTTAGACAATGAACGAGCTTCTAATGTATGTAGGATGAAGGGGCATTTTGACCTTAGTAAGACATCAGCTCCTCTACAGGGGCTTTTTTAAATGCGTTTGCTCTTTATAAATAAATAAAGTCCGTATTTTATTTAAAAGGAAAAAAAAAAAGGTAATGGGAATATAATAATGGAAAATCCATATAAGGTAGGCTATGTTAAGCGAAGTACGAGAAAAGATAGCTAAGTAAGCATATCACTACAACTAAATCCTCTTCCTTCCTTTAGAAAGAGCCAGCAATAAAGTAGAAATATTTCCTTGATAATACTACTCATATTTGGCAATGGTAATTCCACAACCTTTTGACATAACTTCTGGTCAAAGCTAGCAGCTTGATAACATTCTTTGCGGTCCTTACTCTCTACCAGCAAGCAAAGCAACCAAGGTTATTATGAGAGATTGATAAATAAATGAGACTTGTAGGGATGAGGATGTCATAGTATCTGATTATAAACTTGCTAGTCAAACAATATTGGGGCCATCCATCTTATCCCTTTGCAAGCACACCTTCCTCACTGAAACTAGTAAAACATTATATGCTGTAATTGGTTGAAATCTATGAGCATTTCTCCTCTAATCATAACCAACAACTAGTAGGTCATGATTGGATATGGTCGTTACCTCTTATCCTGCATATAAAATTTTTCATCCTACAATAACTACTTATCCTTATTTCAAGAGGCAATAGGAATACTACTCAACACCTTACCCACCTATCCTAGATGCAAACAAGATCTAGAGTATTTAAAGCATGCCTCAAGCTTATGCCTTATTCTTCAACCATTATGGACACCTATTTAACCCCCATATGTCCTCTTCTAAATAGATTGTTGACTAAAAATGAAGTTGACACTAACGAAATAGAACACAATACTTACAAAGTTCCCTAATCAATCACCTTTACATATGCCATTTGGACTATTAGGAAATATAGGAACCAAAAGCTTATATAGCATTCCCTTTAAGCCACTACATGAATACCTGTAACATATGATTGAGTCAAACTAAATATAGATGCCTCTATCGGATATCTTAATGGACTTGCAACTATTGGTGGTGTTAGGGATGGTTTAGGCTATTTGACCATTAGTTATTTGCAAAAAATAGGAAAACTCAATATCTTAAGTGTTGAAATATAAGAACTCTACTATAGGTTAGAATACTACAATAAAATGGGCTTTGAAAAAGTGGAAATAAGTTTGGACTTGAAAATTGCAATTTAACTAAATGAAAAAGAAGTTAATCATGCTAACAAATTCCTGCATGTTGTGTTTGCTTGTAGGGAAAATCTATCATGATTTGAAAAAGTCAAGTCATCTTTTGTATATAGGGAAGCAAATGCCATGATGGATAATACCATACTTCTCTTGTTATTAAACTTATACTCTTTATATTTTGTTTTTTTTTTTCCCTACTTATTATACTCCAAGATTCAAGTTTAGTATTAATTATTTCTCTTGAATCATCTATGAAAACAATGTTATAAGTAACAATAAACATTATGATATCACCTCTTCTTATCTTTGATGAATTTATCCATAACTATTGTGATTAAGTTAGGGATCAAAGTTGAAACTTGATATAATCCTATATTTGAGGAATATTATTATGTTAAACCTTCATGTATCCTTACTTTTGTCACTATATTATCGTATATATCTTTAACAATTTTAATGTACACTATTCTTCTAACTTTATTATCTAAAGCTTTTCTTAATACTTTTCTAAGAAATATAGTATATTATACCTTTTCCAAGCAAGGATGGAAAATCGGGAGGTTGGGGTCATGGGACCTTAGCCCCAAGCCCAAAAAAATTCCCTTTAACCATTTGTTTTACATTAGTTTAATAAAAATCTTTGTTGAGTGTTAAGCAAATAAGGTGCAGCTGACTAGCCCTATATATTATTGGAGCTTAACATTCATCACACCTAGCCTAACAATAGCCCATCTTACATGCGTTGCAATAAATGCAGGTGTTAACTCAAAATTGCTATTAGTTAATTCATTCTAGTTTCTTCTCATTGTAATTGTTTATATTCTTATCTATTCTTTATCTTATTTTTTTCTCATGTAATTTTCTTTTAATTTAAAATTTCCATGATTATCTTCTCATATTATTTTATATACCAATTAATAGAGGTACTGTAGATGATAAGTATTTTATAATTTACATAATAAAATGTAATCTATCTTATACATAATACCATATATATATATATGCATATATATTTACATACATACCTATTGTATGTTATATGGTTTGATCTATATAGAAATTATTATATAAATAATAGATAGAGCTATATATATATATATATATATACAACACACAATATTATTTAAATCCCAAGGGCTTTATGTAACTACAATTAGTATCTTACCTTTTGAGATTACTATTTAATCTTCCAACCTAATATTATATATAGAAAAAAAAAAAATAGAGATTTTGAAATTATAAATAAATTATTATATGCATAAATATGTCAACTTCCCCCAAATTTTCTTTCCTCATAATCCTTATTTTTATCTTCTTATCAATTTCTCTCTCCCTGATAATCTTTCCCTCCATATACCATGTTTCTATATTTAAAAACACTTATGTAAGGAAAAAGATCTAATAGAAGTTAACACTCTACTTCCTAAGTTTCTTTCGTAACAATTTTGGAATAGTTTGTTAAACCAATCAACTAAATGGTTTCAAAATCCTCATATATTATAGTATTATATTAATATTAAGTTTTAACGGCTAAAACTCAATATTAATATGTAACAAATTTATTTGTTTATATAATCTTTTGGGAATATGCTAATTCGAAATCAACATAACTAACTTATTTGTATTTCTCATCATATAATTTAGCACATGCATTGCAAGTGTATAATCTCACTAGTTATATATAATTTGCATTGTATAAAATCTCGACCAAAATATGTGTTATGCGTATTTTTTATGATATTAATGATGAGTCTCTTTTCTTCTCTCAATATTTTTCTACTAGTCTTCTTGGTTCTTATAGAGTGAATAACTCCTAATGTAGACCTCTCTAACACAGATCCAAATTTAGTTCTTCGATATAATAATTTCTCACCTCAATCTTCCTTCAATTATTTGTCGTCTAAAGTTTTATAGTATGACTCACTCCTTTAATATTTCTATAATTTACACATTGTTGTATATCTCTTTTATTCTTAGGTTAAGTACACTTTTAATTCTCAACTTTTATCCTTTTTTTACTTAAATTTTCAAAATTTTTTTCTTTAATTTGAATCCTCAATATTTTCTATCTATTTTAAATTGTGACTTCTATCAATTCTATTAAATTTTTCATCCATTCATAGCAACTCCTAATTAATTGATAAATAATAATTTGAAATAAATAATATTATTAAATATATATTAATTAAATAAAATTCTTAGATATGTTTTGGGGTCTCTTTTATGCTGACACCCTTATAGGTGCTACTTTCTCTTTTTTCGTATTTTATATATTTATTTAATTGGAATTGTTTAGTAGGACGATCATGTTTTCTAACAATTTTTACTATTACTATATCATTAAGAGAAACATTCAAAGTAGACTTAAAGGTAAAGGTCTTCAAATCTATTATTTTTCCTTTGTTTGGGTAGATTAAAATTCAATTTTTATCTTCTTTGTACTCTAATCAATTATTTACTATATAACCTCATTTATCATATGTTTTAGTATTGAGCTATTTCTTTTTTTTTTTTAATTCTTTGCCTTTACTCTTTTTTATTTTTCAATTTTTATTATTTTTTATTTTATTAATTCATATGTATGTAATAATATTATTTATTTATATTACCTAATTATCAAACAACACAGGAGTTAATAGGGTTAATGGAAATCATAATTTGTAAATATTGGAAAACATTGAGAATTCAAATAAAGTTAAATGCTCAAATGTAAGCAAACCTAAAACACTAAAAGTATACTTTTCTCTTTATTGTTCATGGAGAACCAATTTTCTTCCTACTACTTAAGCATTTTCATAGTCTTTATAATCAAGTTAAAAAGTTTCATAAATCATATCATACCTTCTTTCTCCAAGATATTTTCATAATTTAATTGGAATTTCATCTAGTCTAGCAGTCTTTCTATTTTGCTTTTGCTTCAAAGCAACTTCTACCACTAATATTTGGTTTTTGTAGTCCTTGAATTTACTTAACTCTCTTAAACTAAGTTTATCATCCTTATCTTTATTGGATAATTTATAAAAACATCCTATCAATCTCTCCTTAGTTGCCCTATAATACATTGACATGTTATTGTGTTTGATTTTTTAATATATTTAACTTGAGTTAAATATGTTTTCTTTCTTTCTCTCATTCAAGCAACCTTACATATATCTTATTTATTCTCTTTAAAGTTAGCAACTAACAAAATCTTTAAAAGCCTTAGTCTTATGTTCACTTATTGCCTTCTTCTTCAGCGAGTGCATCATTACAAGTTTTTCTCAATCTTATAACTAACTCTCTTGGCTTTCACTTTATCTTACACTTTTTTTTCTATTATTTGTATTGAATTTACTTCTCATTGTCAATTAAATTAATTTCCTAATTTAACACACATGCACGCATAGTAGAAATTTTATTAGATACTAAAAATATATTATTATTACTTATTTTAGAATTAGAATTGATTGGATAGTTAATTAATTTTAACATAGTGGAATAATTTAAAGATTTAATTATCACGTGGATATTCATGTAGTCTAAATCTTATCTTTAATAATATATAATTACTAGTTTAAAAAGATTTGATCATTAAATCTTATCTTATTTTTTATAAGAAAGGGTTCTCTCAATTTCATACATACACACACACACACATACACACACACACATATATATATATATATATATATATATGAGAAAGAAGAGAAGAGAAGAGAAGAGAAAGTATGAAAGATACATATTTTCTTCCATTCACTGATATAAAAAATTGAAAAATTACTTTAAAAATTGTAATCCAAGCTACCTAGTAGTATGGGATCAAAATTTGTTCCCATTATTATATGTGTAGAAACCACTAATTGGATAATGTTTGGTGGCCTTTTGCTAAACGTGATTAGTTATTATTTTTTAAGAGGCGATATAAGTCATTTATTTCATTTGAACTCCAAAGTGACATTATTAACTCTCACGAGTTTATGGAATTTTAGTAGCTCAAGTTAAACTTTAAGTAAACTAACAACATTCATGTATATGTAAATTAACTTATTGGGGTAAATCCCACTAATTGTAAGTAGGTCTTTAAGAGAAAGATTGTGATGTTATATTAGTAGTGAAGGACTTCACTTAACTCCCAAGTAATGAATCGTTAAAACGTTTTTGTCAATAATAATGTTAATTTCTGTAAGGATCTTACTTACTATAGCAACTTATTTAAGATATGCAATTATATGTGCATACTACTTCATAAATGAAAAATTGCAAGAGAAGATGAATATAGTACAAACTTGCATTTGTTAAAATAAATTAACATCAATAAAGTTTATAAGCTGAAGAAGTATATTTATAAACTAAGGCAAGCTCCTTAGATTTATACTCTTTGGTTTAATAAATCTATTGCAAAGTTTGGATTTATTGAGAACCTAGAGGCCTATGCTATTTTAAGAAGGATAGTGGAGTATTATTGCATTTCTATTATTATATGTGCATGAAATCCAATTGGTTGAAACTAGCTTTCTATTCTTTAATCTCCTAAGGGGTGATTAGACAAGTGTTTCTCTATGGATAATGTAGCTTATACATTAAGGGTCAAGATATATTGTAAGAGGTATAAGAGAGTATTAGGCTAAGTTAGAAAGCTTACATATAAGAATTTGGGTTTTACAATAGTCAATTACATGCTAAATCCATAAACATCTAAGAATTTGCCTTTTTTGTGAATTAATTAGAGGATAAAAGATTTGAGAAAACAAAAGGATCCTATTAGACAAATGCGGGCCTCATCTTCTATTTAAATTACAAAAGAGTTGTAGAAGATTATCTGGTCTTTAGACTTCCTTCCTAAATACAAGGACTATGTTTGGAAGGTTTGTAATAACATTATTGCCTCCGATCTAAATCTTTTTAAAACAAATTGTTTGAATTCCCCTATTTGTCCATGGTGTAATAGTGTAGAATCAGTTGAACATATTTTTTTGTGGAATGTTCGTAGACAAAGCTTATTTGGTTTGAAATCTGATTACATGTAGATGCGTTTCCAAGAGAGAAAATTGAAATTTGGTTGCAGAAAGTTTGTGATTCTATTAAGGTAGTTAGTATGAACTGGAAAGAAAGATTACAACTATTAGGTTTAACGTTTTGGTTTGTATGGATTCAAAGGAATGAAGTATTGTTTGAATGCAAACAAGGCAGGTGGTTATCAAAATTTGTTTGGCTTTTAATGAGCAGTTAAATTATAAAAATGCTCAAAATTTGATCCAACAATCAAGGAATAAGAGAAGTTCTTTATGGCCTGCTAAAGGAAGAATAAAAATCAACTATGACGCATTGATGAATGTTGGTAAGAAATGAGCTAGAATTGGTCTAATAGCATGTGATGAAGATGGAAGACTCCTCGCTGCAGTAGCTAAGCCATGTCTGATCTATGATGTTGAAGTTGTAGAAGTAATAGCTATCAAAGAAGCCTTGTTGCTGGTAAAGGAGTAATAGAGCATGGTAGAGGTCAAAATTGATTCGCTTTTCACTTTTTCCAGTATTCGAATAAGGTAGAAGTTATTAGAAGTCCAATTATATTTTGCACAATATTTTATCTCTTAAAACTGATTTTTCTTCTAATTTATTTTATTGCATTAGTCATCAAGCTAATTCTTGAGCGGATTGGGTTGCATCCTAAGGTTGATAGAGGTTGTGCATTGATTTTGGGGACAATTGTCCTTTACTCCCTTTGTAAAGACTTTATTTTGTTGATTGTGGTTTTCGACCATTGGACTTAATGTAATATCCAATTTTTATCTAAATAAATTTTATTATTGGCCAAAAGAACATCAGCTATTAGGTTCCATGCATGGATAGTTCCACTTACACAAATATTTAAACCACCTCCAAACATAAACATCATTCAATTAATTTTATTTAAGGAAAAGTATAGTTGTAGTTCTCAATATTTACCCACATTTTTTAATCTTCAACCCTTTTTTTTTCTATTTGAGTTATCAACCATTTCAAAACTTTATAAAATAGGACTTCTATTGAATACATTAATCTTTCTATTAATTTTAAAAATGTATTAGCATCTACTTAGCCTTGGGTTAGTCCGTTAAGATGGCTAAGGTAGCCAAAATTTTTTTCTAGCCCACTTTTTCATACTTTCAATTATTTTTTTTGTATTTTTATTATTTTTATTTACATTATATCATTAATTTTATTTATTTATTTATTAAAATATGTAAATAAACATATTTAATGTTCTATGTTTGTTTAATTATTTTAAACCATTTTGAAGTTGATACATGTTATGGATGGACATAAAACTTAATGAATTTGATGATGTCTTATTTTTATAAAATTTTGAAAACGTTGAGATTCAAATAGAAAAAAAAAAAAAAAAGGTTGATGAATCAAATTGAGACATAGATAAATATTAAGAGCTAAAAACATACTTTTCCTTTTTAGCTATTCATTTAGTCCAACCCATATACATATACATATATATATACATACATATACATATACATATATATTCACCTCCATGTTTTCAGTATTCAAAATGTACCTACATTTAAGCAATAAAAAATTTCACCTCTCTCCGCTTACGTGGGTTAGGCATCATATATTATATGGATCCTCTTTTTTTTTTGCCTTATTTAATTGTTCTTTGATTAAATATTCTTATTTAATAATTCTCGATTTTTGGAAAAAACTTTAAGTTCACAATAACATCAAATCAGGATCCACTTTAGTCAAAGAATTAATTCCATCTCCTAATTAAACTAATAGATTCCAATTGTCTCAATCCAAGTTATGTTGTCTTTGGCCATTAATGATTTAATCCAAATACCCTTGTTATGGTGTACGTCTTTAAGATCCATGTCATAGATGCAATGCCATTATTAGGTATAGACTTGTTGGAACATCTAGTTAGGGTTGGTGGTTTAGATTACAACCTGCCAACCCGAACATAATATAATACAATTATAAACATATCTATGTTCATTCTAGCATCTTAATTTGTTCACTAAATAATTTTGTTGGTTTTGACCTGTGAAACAATTTAAGATTAAGATTTCAAATATTTATAGTAATTCTATGTTATACTTGCTATTTAGCCTAATTTCATTTCTAGTGTTCACGTCTTATCTTGGTAATGGCAATTGTTCTCTCTTTGATTATGGTTCCTTTCCACTTTTGTCCAATTATCTTAAAAGTAATACTCTCAAATTTTGATTTTCTTCTACACTTTAATTTATAATATTCTAAAATAAAAATATTTGTATATATGCATGTGCATTAAGCTTTGCTTCCTTTTTTTTTTTTAAATATATATATATATATAAATATATATATATATATAAGCCAATTCATAAGGTATACCTTATGCATACTGAAACCTTATCAGTGAAACCACTTTATTTTGCTTAAATGAAAGATAAACCGAATTAGATGCATGAATAAGCTTTTATTTAACTAAGTACAACATTCTATGCATGAAATAACAGAACAACCATAGCATAAAATTTGTTTAGTTTATCAGATAACATTTAAAGTCTGCATCCATAGTTAGATTCTTGAATTATTATATTTTCATTAGATTTATCTATAACTTTTGTGTAGAAATCAAAAACTATCTCTACAAGCACTTTTATAGCTTTCAAAATAGGCTTCTATATAAGTATATTTAGGGAATTGAAGATAATATTGGAAACATGTTTTCAAATAGAGACATAATAATAATAATATGTATATTCTCGGATTTTTTGATGTATAACCAGTTTGTTAAATAAGTTGGATTAGAAATTTAGACTCTTAAATACGATTAATAAATGAGTTATGTTGTTCAATTGAAAACCCTTTTAGAGTTAACATAAAACTTAGCGACTTAACACGAATTATGAGTCTTATACCCTTTCTTGTCTAACAAGGTAGTTGACGTTCCAAAAAAGATCTCTACGGTAACTAAGCCTAAACCTATGCAAATGATCACATATCCTCGTCTCGATGTCCTAAAATAAGTCATGCATGTCTTCATCGATATAAGTTCAATCCTTTTGCTACGTTTATGATAACAGTCTAGACTTGGATTGGACTTTCACCATTACCTTAAATATTCAAGTAACTTGTTTTCTACCAAAGGGTAAGGAGGATAGACTCTCTTAATAGGTGATGAATGGATCGTGTCTTGTCATGTTACTACTCCTCTCAAATACTTTAAATCATACCTAAAAATGGTTTATCGACATTAAAACATCATGGTCACCACTTATGGAGTGCACAATGATCTAACATGAGAAGATTTATTCATAGTGGTTCACTATAAATTAAGGATCCAATGATAGTTTAATGCAATATTTCCTAACTTCATATTACTACTCATCCATTCGCTCAGGCTTTTTAGTGGGTATCTTTCTTGGAATCAGTTCATTGGTTAATGAATGTGACCTCGGATGAATGTATGCGATGAACCCGTACCAATATTCCCTTCTAAGCACGAACTCAATCATGAACCATTTTATTGATCACAGTGAATATTAATTATCCGTTAATTTCATCGAATGAAATAACAGGGATTAAATTACAATCCAATAGGAATTACATATCTATTCTTTTGTTTTATTAACTCAATAATAAATAATGAATTAGACATGAACAAAAAATAAATTATTTGACCAGTATATCCTTAAAATCCCTTCCCTTCTCTACTTTTTTATGGTCAGTAGACATTTAATACAACATATGAAGATAGTCGATTTATGACAAAGAAAATAACTCATCAAGAATAACCATAATACCGTAATAGTAATTTTATCTAGAATAAATGGGAAATGAAATAGTGATTCCTCCCAAATGAATACACATTAGTTTTTTTTTATCAATTACATTTTATATATGTTATCTCTTATTTATAAGCTCTTCATACAAACATGTCTACATTATCATCTCGACCTCAGTATCTTTAATAAATAGGATAGGCCGTCCAAACATAAAGAAAATCTTGATATGTAATTGGGTCTACTAAAACGTGCATTTTGGGGTTAAGCCAAAAATCAGCCCCTAAATGTCTAATAAATAACCAAAGTTTTGCGATATATTGTAATAAAATAAAACAGAGGCAAGCAGCGCGTGGATTTGCTATATATTCAGATATTTGTCGAGACTAGTCCTAGTAGCTTATTTCAAATGTGCATTTCAGGTGTATTTAAATTGAGTTTGGGGAGTAAGGCCAGTTCTGTCCTATTCTTCCATGAAAGCTATTCAAATTACCCATGTGCACTAAAACCCTAATTCAGTACAAGAATAATTGGTTCCTCATATTATAATTTATCGGTTAGATAATGATAAAATCAATTATTGTCTCTTCATTATTGTTCCTTGGTTGGTATCATTTGAGTATATATATTTGTGGCTAATTTGGTCGCAAAGTCTTTTAGTGGTGCAAGATAGGATATAGAAGGCATATTCTTCTTGAATCTTGGCAGCCTTCTCTTTTTATTTTTTATTTTTTTGTTTTTTACCCATTTCAAGACGGCGGGTTAAATCTATACATCCCTAAAGATTCACCAAAACAAAAAAATATAAAAATGTAAACAGAAAACTTCCTCTCTTGTGCTCTTTGTGAGAATTCAACTTAAATGGCTTAACTTATCTAAATAAATCAATATCTCAACCATTAAAATATTATTTTACGAGTTGTTGAGACATATATATATATATATATATATGATTCGTAGTGTATAATATTTATTTAATCTTTCTTGCAGCAATAAGAAAATATTCAATAGATAATATATGATATATATTATGTATATATATTATACAAATATTAATAAGATGTTGATATATATAATATATATAAATTAGTGTGGTAATTAATTTAACTATTAATTTTTTTATTAATATTTATATGCTATATTTATATAATATATAATGTATAACACTTATTTATTTATTTTTTTTCTTGAGAACATTAAAACTAAGCATGACACGTACTAAGCTAGGCCACCAATTGTATTTGCCTGCCAAATAAATGGTGTGACCACGATCAAATCTTGCGACAAGTCACTAAATGGGGTCCGCCGACGGAGTGCTGATGGTGATAAGTTTTTTCGCATGTGGCCATCCAGGTAACCACAGCCATGGATTTTTTTAATGTGAGAAAGGACTGAGTTTCGACTATAACCTGCCGGGTTGGGCTGCATGTGATCAATCATTCATGCTATCATATCACGCTCCCATTTGCCGTGCCACCGTGGTTCTCTGATAATATCTGAACAAACGTAGTGCAATAATGCTAGGAAAACCAGACAGGAGTGGATAGTGATGCATCAAAAACTCCGTACCTTGCCACAATTTGTTTGAATTCATGGTCACATGTGTCGCCTTTTCATTGGTGTCCTCTTACACATTTTACATGTCTACTGGTCTCAACACGGTGTCCCACGTGGACAAAACACGGCTCTGGGTAGTAGGAAGCTACACCACTACTTTCCAATTTCCATTTTTTGACGCATTGAATTTGCAGTACCCACATGTATTAAAAAACGACACATTCGTCGTAAAATACCTTCCTTGTATTGCAAAATGCCAGAGCTATTGGGTTTTCAACGCGGAGTCAAATAATTTTTTATTCCGACCCACCCTTTCCTTTGCTACTTAATACGTGTTTGTGCCGTGTGGTTGGATCGTGTATGATTTTATTGTTGATCTGGTTATATTCGCGACAATTATTAAAATCACGAATTTATTCGGACGATTTTATGAATTTAATTTTTCTTAAACGATTTTATGAACTTCTTAATTATATATGATTTTATCAATTCGATACATTCAATACAATTAGATACCTTAATTTATCATAAATCACATAGTCATTAAAAAAAAAAAAAGGAGAAAATGGTATCTTTTAATTTATTTGCGTTTATATATAATATTTATTTATATTTATAAACCTCTCTCCTTTTTAGACAATAGCGATACGGGTTTATTTAGTAGCCTTAGACAAATGTTTGCTAAGTCCTAAGTGAAAAGAAGAGTCAAATTTCCAATTCCTCTATAAGACAATTTCAAGGAAATTGATCCTCTACGATATGCCTTTTTTTAACAATTTGTTAATGTAAGGGTATTATAGATGTTATTTATTAATAAAATTTTTTTTAAAAAGAATATAAAAATCATATAATTTCTTAGCCAATAACCCCAAAAACCACGTGAGCATAGCTACACGATGCTCTTACTAGTTTAAGTACTTAGATAATTCACTATTACGGGCCAACTCTTTAATCCTAGCATATTGGATCCACCAATATTTAGGTTCCTTTCCATCTTTCGTGTAAATTAGGCCTTGTTTAGATTTTTTTTTTTTATCTTATCTATATTTTATTAGCATCTAATCCGCATATATTTGAAATTTGGTATTTAAAAAATTATTGTATTTATATTTTATCTATTTTTATTCCATGATTATGATGAATATAGTAATTGAAGTGTTCAAATTAGGAAATAAAAATTCATATACTTTGAGAGAAAATATTTAAAAAATATATTTGATGTATTAAAAATGATAATTTTAATTGGTATTTTTATAAATATAAATGAAGTAAATGATATATAGATTTAACTTTATAAGGATTTTCCAAGTATTTTATTTTAAAAAAGGAATATATATGGAACTATGTTTCCATCTTTTTTAATTTTATTGTTGTCAAAATTTGAGTAGACAGTAAAACGATATTAAAAAGAACAAGAACCAAACAGAACCTTATACTAACCATCATATATATTTTGTCAGTAATAGGTATATAATATATATATATGTATTACCCTTTCTAGTTGATAATATTGGAGCGATTTCTTTTTGTCATTTCTCCGATATTAAATTATTACTACTACTCTTGACCTAGAATCTAAGAATAGCCATTCTCCAATGTCATTGAAATTGCAAGCCGAATATAACATGATTTACAATATATTATTTTATCTACCAAATAAGTATGGAATGGGTAGCATGATTTACAATTTTATCTTTGTACGATTCCACATTATTAAGAGAACAAACCGGAAAAGGGCGAATATAGTAGCTCACATCATCATAATATAATTTCCCACTTTTCTTCTTTCATCAGTCCTACAAGCATTTATCGTCGCCATGGCAAAAGTAGGAACCCTCTTATATATTCATCTCCTTCCATCCACAGGATCCACAGAACCACCACAAATCTCATTCCAAATCCTTTGGAATTTCCTCATTATAGGGCTTTCCCTTTTCCCCATTATTTGTTAACTGCAAAAGAACTTCGGACACTACGAAATCAAAGCACGCTATATGTGGGTCGCCTCGCCCAGCATGTGGCCCTGGTTGCAACTTCTATGCGTCCATCAGATGGAGCAAGGAGCACTGCGTCGTCATTGATGCTCATGAGGATGCAAAAGCAAATATCCCTTGCAACGTCCAAGAAAGATTCAAGGGTTTATCTGTTGTCTTCCTAAATGCAGGTTAAAAATTGGGACGAATGCTGAACATTACCAAATGGCCGAGGATAACCACTTACCGTGTCTAAATCCCTAATATGACGTCAATATCTAACACCTATTCTGACGTGTCAAATATGATATTATATTAATTTTATTTTAAAAATATAAATATAATACTATTTTCCTTTTTTATAATAAATTTTAATAATTAATTTGTTTCAGGTTTGAGAGACTAGGTCTCTTCTCGGCCCCCTAGATCCATCCATAATAAAAAGGAAATGATGAAATATTATTACTATATCTTTATATATCACTATTATTTTCTTATTACTTATTCATACAATGTGGCATATTTTGGGTTATTTATCCAATAATCCTTGCTGTGTGAAGAAAGGAGAGATTCTCTTTTATCATCCTCTTCCATCCCCAAGATCTGCAAACCACCAGTCCAGTCCACCACAAATTAAATCTCATTTCATACTTTTTGCTTCCTCATTTACTAGGCCATTTTTCCCATTTTGCTAAGGTTAATAGGAAAACTTTGTCGGAGACCACGAAATCAAGGCACCTTATGTGGGTCGCACCTTGATGTGGCCCTGGCTGCAACGTCTATATGCGTCTATCAGTGCCAGTGGTGCCCTGTTGATGCCAACGGATATGTACGAACAATATCTCTTACAACATTCTAGAAAGATTTCAAACTTTGTCAGTTATTTTCCTCAATGTTAGTAAAAAACTGACGAGACGCAATGCGAAGAAGAAAGAACACAAAGGTACCAATCGTATCCATTGGCTTCATGGATTGATTACATTTGCGAGCAGGTAATAGTAAAATTTTGAGATACCTGTAATGATGGTTTTTTGAAACTTCCACATTAAAAAAAGATTCAATGGATAATAAATACCATATATATATATATATATATATATATACACGTGGTATATAATTACCAATTATATTTAAACATACAACAATAATATTGGTAATAGATTTTTTAATAACCATTAACGACTTCCCAAATATATTTAAATTTGATTGGTAATTACACTTTTTGTATATTTACATGAGGCATGTGCTATTTAGTAAATCGGGAGATTTTATGGTCTTATTTTCTATTTTAATGGGATTGGTCCCATTCATTATCTCACCATTCATTTTTGTGTTTTTAAATATAAACTATTAAATTTAATGGTTTATTCAATAGTCTAAATTTAAAGGTGATTAATTTAGAGTAGGATAGATGATAGTACTAATATCATAAAAAAAAAATGAATGAGACCTTAGAAAAATCATTAGTAAATCCTTTCAATAAGTCTTCAAATATTATTGAAATTTATTTACCACTCACTTCTATACGAGATCAGTTTTCAAGAATGGAAAGATGAAGTTTGTTGTGGTAGTTATAATTTGTATGTACGTCACTACAATAAAAAAGTTCTTACTATTGTAAAGAAAAATCACAAGGGCAAGCTCTTTTTTGCAGGTGAGTGTCTTATAGGTGAAAAAAAAATATGCTAAAAGTGGTCGCCACCTAAAGGTCTCCCCATCAGACCTTAGCGAGGAATTTTGTTTGCAAAAATTGTCATTTGGTGAACTTAGTTTGCCAGTTTGCTTCTGACTTACAATTTTGTAAAATCTCCTAATTGGCAAGCTTTATTTCCCACTTAAGTATCATTGACGAACTTAGTCTGTTAGTTACGTGGTCACTCAAGCCTTGCCAACTTAGCTAATTAGTGAACTTAGTTTACCACTAGCTTAATTATTATTATTATTATTATTATTTTAATTTTTTGGCATCCTGTTCAAATAGTTAAATTTATTTACCATTTACCTTTTTTTTTTTATCAATTTCAACGATTAATAAAATTTCATTATTATATTTTTGTTAATTTAAATAATATAAATCATATTTTAATGATTTATAACAATATTATTGCCAATATAATGGAAATTTATATTATCAAAAGTATTTAATATTTAACATAATTAAGAAATAACCATAACAAATAAAAATAGGCTAAATAACACAAGTGGATTGGTACATACATAGTTCAACAAAATATCACAAAAAGTGAAATAACAAATATAGTTAGCCCAATAACAAGTACAAGTCAAAGTATAATATGATAACAATAGGAAATACAAAATTAAGTCATATGTAGAAAACACAATCTATGTGAAATTTCTAATACTTGTATCTGTACGTAGCCTCGATGCCCCTTGCACTCCACCAAGATTCACCATAGAAGTCGATTTATTAGAGTTAGAGCCAAATTGCATAGGTACCATCACATATTGAATCCATAGGGCAAAAAATGGGTATAAAGTAAATTGTTGAGATGATGAACCAATAGAAGAATATGCATGTGGTATAGGTAATGGAAAAAGCACTAGATGTAGGAAGCTACTTCGATGAGCCACTTGATTGGCCACCTAAGGATGATGTGGAAGGTAGCTCATGAAAAGATGGCCACAAATAGGGCATTTGAGGCCGAGCATCTATCCATTGTATCACTTCTTTATATTTTTTGTTTATATCAGTTAACTATCATCTAGTCCAGTGGTCTTGTTAGATGTCTAAGAGGAAGACTTGACCTAATCCTCATACATTGATATTCGTATAGGAGGTGGGATTAGCCCACCATATCCCAGTCCTTGATAGTAATCCAATTTACAACCTAAGAGACCTCCAGCATAATGACAACATCAAACCTATGTTTACCCTTATGCTTTCATACTCAAGTCTCATTCTCTACTTTCTTTTTCAACATCATCTCTTATATAAAACAATCAAATTGTTAGCTAAATTGATTAGAAGGGTTTAAGAGAGTTAAACTAAATCTAATAAGGTCTCTTTACATAATCTTGTTCTGCATTGGGATGAATCCATACTCTTGTATTTTATACTCTCCTAAGATGATGTAAATATGTCTAAGCTTCAACATCTATCATTTTCTAGAAAATAAAAAATAAAGTTAATATATATGAATCTTATATTGAGCAAATATCCAATACTAATCAATCATAAAACTCTTTAATCATATGAGGTATTATGATACAAAGCTTAGAACAATAAAAAGATAATAATAATACTACATGTTAAATTAACAAATGATAGTATATTTATAACATCAATTACTAACAGAATCTTCATATTGGATCAATAATTTGAAAAACAAAACAAGTAAAATATATAAACCATCTTCTTCTAGTAGCAAACAGAAAAAGAAAGAAAGAAAATTGCTCATCCTCCATTAAATGAAATGAAACCAGCATTGAGCTCATGAAATCCCAAAAAAATGATGAAATAAGAACAGAAGCAAACAACATTTTAATATCATAATCATCTAATTAATCTTCCTAGGAGCTTACGCATGTACTTTATGTACACTTAAGTGATCATGAAAATTTCATACAGTAACATATTTAGAAAGGCACGAAAGGAAAATCGTAGAAAATCCATCATCTTTCTCTAACAAGGTAAGCAAGAAACTACAGTAACATTAAGAATAAGAGAATCAAATATGTCCATCGAAAATCAATTTTATAGTAAAATCGAACTACAAAAAATATAAAATCAGTAGCTTAACACACGTTACAATGAGAAAATGATTTCAAGGCTTACTTAAGAAGGATATTAGAAAGAGTACTAGGGCGGAATACATACATACATACATACATACATACATATATATATATATATATATTATTAAAGGAACATGAACTTCTTTTGGGTAAAATTTTTGAAATATCCTCAATAATAACAAACTAGAAAAGGAATAAAGGAAAAATCATTTACATTTTATACTTCACATTTAGTAGCCAAGATACTTGTTCATGTCTTACTTTTTATTAAATTTACATATGCTAGATGTGTTCTTTTAATCATCATCAAGAATTCTAAGCATTATCCTCACAAAATGATACAAAACCCAATCAATAGTATTACCTATAATTTTTCTTTGGCATCTCTTATAGAGAGTGGACATAATGGCAAAGTAAAAAGGACAGTATACATAATACCAACAAAATACACTTAAGTTTAGAGCTCAACCCTTTCCATTTGTGGCTTCGAAAAGACCATACTCTTACGGTATGTGGATACTTTAATTTGGTCCTATTTTAGGAGTTCATTGATCGTACATCCTACAAATAAAAAACATAAAATTATGTTTGTAAAATTGTACTAAATTTAATACCTTTCTCATATTAGATCTAATACCTTTATCATGTAGTCTAGATCATTATCAAAGAAATTAAGGGGTTCCCTCTAATGATTTGCTCGGTGCTCTAATCCCCAATATGGTTTTTCTTGACCCTTATTCCCTTTCTTTCAATAATACCCTTGAAGATTTTTGTGTAAGTCACTATAAGATTTGCAAGCAATTTATTTGAAAAATTTTCTCCATAATCGACTTTTCTCCCATTGATGTTAACCTACATCAAACTTATCCTACAAAAAGGAATAGAATACATTAATTCAAAAGTTGAATAGATTATTTATAAAAGTTATGAAGCAAAAATTTTCAAGTGTAATCTCATCTAATAACAATTTATAATTAAACTATTTATAAATTTCATTGAAAAATGTTACAATAAATATACTTGAAAAATTAGTTATGTGCTTGTATCTCACATCAGAAACTTCTTAAATTAAACAAATCGATTCGCTTCCCTTTTGCTTGCTATGATCTATAAAGGTTTACTTTATCCTCAACAACTAGGATAGCAACAAAGGGGAAGAGATACCTAAACTTTGATTGAGAGCTACCTAGATAAGTATAGTATACTTTTATTAAATTATAAAAAGAGCATCAACAATATATAATATTCTTTTCAGTATTTCAAAGGAAGACTCTCTCTTTAACTTTGATCTTCCACAATTTCCTCAAACTATACTAATAAATTTAATTATGTCAATTCCATCAAGTACTAGTGCAATAAACTTCTTACATCAATCAAGAATCACTCCAGATTCATCTTGTACAACCCTAGGCTATCAAATCACGATATCTTTGTTTCTTCCTTTTAAACTTCAATTTTCTAAAAAACTAAACGTCTTTGAAGTTTCTAATATTTGTGCAAACTAATGAACATGATTACTAACATATATCGTATTAGCTTAATATCCTATTGAATATTACTTGAAATAGATTAAGTTTTTAGTTTGGAAGCAAACGCTTACCATAACCTTTTTTATAATGGCCTTGCGATACTCCTCATTAATTGTTGTCTAAGCATTCTTACTAGAGCTTAGTATAAATAATGGACTTTCATCAAGATACTTTAATCAAAACTTTGCATGTAACCAATTTAGGTAATCACCTGTTATTCTACCATACATAGGTGGAATCTACAACCTTAGTTTTTTACTAAGCAACCTTACTGTCTACTCATAACTCAACCCTTTGTAGTTTTCCCTCTATTTATGTTGGTCATCATCCTCAACCTCATTTATAGCATTATTATCTCCCATACTCTCTTCGTTAGTACCACCTTCCTCCTTTTTAGCATTATTCTCCTCTTCATGACTATCATTATCCTCTCTATCACCATTTCCCCTCTCTATGCTGTTACGCCCCGAAGTCGCAGAGTCGCAACAGTCCCGCAGTGTAAACCATTCTATGATAGTAACTGGCTTCACAGTGCCTACCGTAGACATAATCTATACAATGCGTCGACGACTCCTCGCTTTGAAGTAAACAGTTCAATTAATAATTATACTACAATTATGATAAATATTATAATTTCTAATAAACATAGATAATTATAAGTAAGTCTACAGAGCTTCCCAGGAAGTTTTACATAATCACCACAGTTTACTAATTTACAGAATAACTATCAGTCTTTAACCTTTAACTACAAGGTCAGTCTAGTCACACATTATACCAAGTAACTTGTTCCTCACACCCCTAGCTTCAAAAGGACTAACCTCTGGGTAATTTTAGGGCGGCATAATACTTGAAGTGCTCACAAATCAGAATCTGCAAAAGGATCTATAAGGGTATGAGCAACTACAGCTCAGTAAGTTGAATTGGAGACTCATGAATGCATACAAGCACAACCAGGGTTATCAAACAATTATTTTCATGCAATGCAACAATCAAGTGTCATCGCACAACGTAGTCCGGTCCGTTATGAAATCAGAGAAATTTCACCCGCTCCAATCCGGGTTGAGGAGTTCCATGTTATGCAGCAGCTCAAAACCAAACCCAGGCTTGTGCAATGGAGACTTCGCTCCTCCCGCGACTACCTTCGAACCATTGACTTCACCCTTGCTGTGACCTCATCCCCTGTCACTTAGTTCGACTGAGGATGAAGAAGGGACCATTTTGCAATCCTGCGCTGTCCCTTTCGAAGGGGTCGGTATTTGGTTGGAGAATCCTATGATCCCCTAACGGGTTGCAATGCATGACATTTTTGAGTATTAGGGTCGACTAAGATTAAATTCCGTTTAGGGTGTTCAAACAAGTTCATACCAATTCAATCAGTCACAAAACCATTCACAGTACAAATTTTAGTACGAATTCAGATACATCAAACACATGCGCAAACTACTTACAATTACAATCATATACAAGCCTAAGTCTCCGAGTACTACAAAACTAGTACTCTATTACAATAAGCAATAACCCAACTTACTTGAATTTACTCGATCGCTCGATCTTTTAGTCGCGAGCTGATTTGTCTCTAGGTGTCCTATAATACAAATAGGTTTTTTTTAGTACTTATATTTTATGGATTCTTATTCTAACTTATAATGTAACTCATTTTCCCCATGTATACCTATAACATACTGATGATTCGTTGTACCCTATTTCAGGGTTCGAATCCTAAACTAGATTTTAATTTTAATTCCTAAGTCTTAAATAGGCTCAAATCCCAATGTGACATTAATCACATTACGCTCGGGTATTCAAATATCCTATTGGGTCGTAATTTGGTATTTTAAACTATTCGGTACACGCTAACCCTAATTGAGGTATCAGATTTATTCCCGATGTGTGAAAATCTTACATTTTGAGATATTTACTTAAAATTAAATGTTATTTCAGATTTATTATTTTTCTGATTTCTATTATAATATTATCTAAATAACCTTATTTTTTTAGATTTATTAATTTACACTTTCACATATTACTAATTTCTTATATTAATTACCTAATTTCCCTAATTAACCATACTTAGTACCCAAAGGCTAGGATTAAGGTTCCACTTCAGAGATTAACATCCCTAAACATATAATTAATATCCTAATCAGTAATTAACATCCTAATCACCTAATTAACCTTAAATCACCTAATTTTACCATCATTTTAAGGCTAAAAATTAACTTAAAAATTTCAAAAATTAATTTTAAAAAAATGGCTTCATAGCACTGTTCTATATCATATGAGAATCCTATAGAAAAAATTTGAGCTCCAAACTACACTCCTAAGCCTATTTATTTTTCAGTTTAATCATGCTCAGTTTTGAACAATTTGTTAAGGACTCTATATTTCCAGACATAACTAAACTAAATAAATATTTTTCTCTAAATCTACATACAATAAAATCTCAGAATAACAAGTTTCATAATTTTCTAGGCAAAATAACTAATTTTACACAATTATATAAAAATCAGGGTGAATAAATGACTAACCAGTTTAAAGCTTTCTGGCTGTCCAAACCCGATCCAAGGTTGTTGGCCGGTCCAGGTGGTGGTTCTAGTGTAGGGTGGTGGTGGTGGTTCGGTCCCAAGTGGTGGTGAGTGGTAGGTTTAGTTTATCTGCCTAATCTGCACTGTTTTCTTTCTTTTTTTTTTCTTTATTTTCTGGATTTTCTCTCGATTTTTTCAGTGTTTCGATTTTTCTCAGATCCTAAGCTGACCATATGACTTCTGGAAAATTCTCCCTTATTTATAGACAATTGTAGTAATTAATATGCATTAATTTGATAAGACTTTGCCCTAATTCCTTGATTTTTGGCTTTTAGGTTGTCTAATTCTCATTGGCTAATTTTTATTTTTCTGATTTGAACCTGCCACGACCTGATCTTGGTTCAGCTTATCATCTTCTGATTTTTTCTGATTTTTCCATAATCATTTTATATTTTTCTTTAATTATTTGCTTAGTTTTCAGCCAATTTAGGTAATTACGCGTATTTTTATCTACACGTAAATACATGTGGGGTACATGTGAACATTCCTAATTATTATTTTGGTCATTCTAAAATTTTTAGTATACATATAATCTATCTCTAATAATTTATTAGTTATTATATTACACTTTTCGCCTTTTCGGTAATTAGCAATTATTATTCTTAAAATTTGAAAATTTTATAGTCTCCTATTTTACTACTTATTTTCTTAAATTTAAGTTTACGGGGTCATTTTTACTAATATTTCTTTCAATAGTTTATAATTTGGGCTTGATCGGATCCTTTAGTCGATCGCCCTAAACCTTGGGTTTTAAGTTCAAACCTACGGTTACTTGGCTTGGCTTTAGGGCTTACACATGCCTCAACTCTGCTTGACATGCATATGTTAAGGTTTCCGTAGGGGTTAGAATTTAAAGACATGATTAGAATAGAGAAAAGGAAAAACAACGAGTATATATAGGAAGGAAAATACTTTCAATGATAAACTTTACCCCTACCTAAGGCCCCGTGCTATTGAAGATCCCTTATGTCGACCTTCGGGATATTTATTACCTAATGTCTTCCATAGTAAGGTTTTCATGGGGGTTAAAACCATCCATTGCAAGACCCAATCTAATATTTTGTGGCTTACATGCAAATGCAAGATATTTTTTATCCAATGTCTTTCATACTTTTGAGTCAAATGGATGTCTCAAAACCCCCTCCTTAAGTACATAACTCTCCTTGTACCATCTCATCTTCGGAACTGTTTTTTTACATATGAACATTCTCTGGAGTTGTAAACTTAGTGGAAAATGCCGCAACACTTTAATTGGAATGCTCTTCTTCTTTCTATAGGTTTGAACCTTCCACCTTGATTTATTATACACAGAATAAGAGTTCAAGTTTTGATATTCCTTCCTAAATATCACATAATCATTCTTGGATGCATGGATTAACATCTTTTTTTGTTTATAATAAGACGAAGGAAACCTCTCGCCCTCTAGTAGTAAGCTCTTCATAATGGAAGCTAATTGTTGAAGCTTCTAACAAATTGTTGACTGTCAACCTTCAGATTCATTATTTGTATTACAGTAGACAAGATTGAAAACTTAGAGCACCTAAGATAGACCTTACATTTTACATCTTCAAATGGCATTAGTCTACAAATTCATCTTACATCAACTTCTAAATCTCCATCCATATCATCATCCTTTAGATCAATGCCGTCGTGTACTATGTCTTCCAATATCTAATCATCTACTTCGTCATCAAATCTTAAAGCTACATCCTCATGTCATCTACATTCATGACAATCTCTAAAGTTGAAACATTAGTTTGCCTTAGAATTTCCTTATGGTATGTCCATGTTAAGTAAGACCAAGTAATGCCACTTACTAATAAATGGATTTCAATTATGTTGATGAGATAATAGTATGAATTAAGGCTATCTCAACATGGACAATAAACAAGACCATCTCCTTCTCGACCACAGTGTTGTACAACTTCTAGGAAACCTTGTACACCTTCAATATATTCTCTTGAAAGCTAAGTTCGCTTTGACATCCTAATCATACATGTGGTTATTAACTTCGATCTATTAAATCATGAAATTGAAAAAGGGGACACTAAGATTTGAAAATGGAAAAGAAGAACAGAACACATAACATAGGATGTAAAGAACCAAAACTTACCATGTAGTTACTTAAGTCCATTTTTCTAGTGAAGCCAGTAACCAATCCCATGTATACAATCAAAGCAAGCCATTACTCAATATTGCATGTCTAAGCTCTACCACAATATATGTAACTACTAGTGTTTCACTAATTTATTCTATTAATAAATCTTTATCAATTTCAACTCATTAGCAACAATAATTATGGCACAAGTGAGTAAAATCTTTAATCTATCCTATTACATGTACAAGTATACATGTGCATCTAAGAATACTTGATCAATATGGGTTCTAATTAAATCTCTACTAATATGTACACTGTATAAGTAATCACCATTGCCTTCATGATCTCAACAATACACATTCACATTTATTTAGTTACTTTAACTTCTCAATTTTTCTAAGGCTAATACATCCTAAGGTAGAACTCTCAATCTATTTCTCCACATATGTTTGTTGAAATATACATTACATGTTTAAGTAATTCTCTATTAATATTAGATTTCATAGTTGCCAAGAATATAAAAATTATGAATATACCAACATTATCCATCAGATGCAAAGTTTCAACATTACCATCAATCTCATATTAAAGTAAGATTTTTTTTTTTTTTTCATATTTAAGTAAGATCAGGTGGAGAAAAAGTGGGAGAGTTCTATTAACCTCTTAAAAGTAAAGGAGTAGTGAGACAAAAATATGATATAATGTGTTCATTATGTATGTTACCAACACACACTAGCATTTGGACTAAAAAATTTTAGCCTAAGAAAATTGTTGTTACTTCTTCAATTAATATTTTTTCTGGTATTAAAATATTGAGTTTAAGTTTTAAGACGAAATTCATTATTTGAACAACATGTTCTCAAGCTCTTATTATAACTTTTTGCTTGCTTGTCAATTACTTTGACTAAATTTATTATTGTGGGATATTCAGATGTACATTCATATATCCAACTAGAATATTCTAGTAATTTCATTGCTAAAAAATTATTATCAACCTCATGGCTGTATGATGCAATGAAAATTCTACTAGAATATCTCATCTATGAAGCTTCTCAAATGAAAACCTGCCCCATCTCCTTTTAATAAACATGAAGAGTGGTTATTTGAAATATGCAAGTGTTACATAAAATATTTGCACTCATTAAGATGATAATAAAGTAGGGTCTAAATAATTTAAACAAAAAGTGGCAATAAAACCTTTAGCAAACAATAATATTCAAGCCTTAGTCTTGCAAGGTGGATTATATGTCATATCATCTAATTGTTTTTCCTCATGTTTCTTTTTTAGTCTTCGCTGACCCTATTTTGTTTTCATGCTTAGCATTTCTTTCCATATGGCTAAACCTTATCAACTATGCAATCCTTGTTTTCTTGTCATGGGTTGCTACTCTAACTTTCTCTACACTATATTCATCTTTTACATTATAAGTTCCTATACATGCGTTAGTTCATCTTAGTATTCTTATCTCCATTATTTTATCTTTTGCTTATAAGTTTATAATCTGGTATTTGAACCTCCCTTTGGTCATACAACTAATAGTTTGTAAAACTTATATTAAGTTTTATAGGCCACCTAAGTCATATAAAATACTAGACATACCTCTTAACTGCATTTATCCTACTTGCATCTTATATGTCATGTTTATACCAATGCATTTGTAATTTGTAGCATTATTATGAGATAATTAAAGCTTCTTTTATTGGATAAATATTTTCTTTTAATTTCATAATGCACTCACTCATACTTTATTTTTTACAAAACTTAAACTCCATGTACTTTATTTTTGGCCTACTCAATGCAAACGCTTTTGGGGAAATTGCATAAAACCCCTTAAACTTTGACTCAGATGCAGATTACCCTCCTAAACTTACAAAGTGTAATTTTTGGTTTCTAAACTTTTATAAATTAGCAAATAACCCCTTAAACTTTGATTTTTGTACATGAATACCCCTTAAATTATGTGTTATTTAGGAGATATTTATACACTAAAATCAAAATTTATGGAGTATTTACACATCAAAATCAAAATTTAAGGGATCTTTATATATCAAAATTAAAGTTTATGAGGTTTTTATGCTCATATAGGGATTATTTATCAATTTATGAAAGTTTAGGAGGAAAATTTGTACCTAAGTCAAAATTTAAGAGGGTTTTATGTATTTTCCCCAAAGCTTTCTTTTCTAAATTTTCACACCATACTTAAGCTTTGAAGCCTTGCATTCACTCCCTCTATTATTCATCCAACAAAACCATATTATTTGTAAACAACATATACTATGATACCTTCTTTCAGATATTATATTTGTTTATTCATAACCAACTTGAAAAGAGAAGAGCTTAAAGCTAAGCCTTAATGTAATTGTAGCATATCTTTATAAAAGCCTCTTGTAGTTTTATCACAATTTTTTCATGTCCACTTTGTTAGCAAACATGATAATTATCTCTTATTTTTCTAAACATATAGATACAAAAGCTAATTCATTCCATTCAAATGGTATTTTGTAATAATAATGAAAATAGAAAATTTCGTTTCAAACACAACAGTAGCATACAATTACACCTTTTTCTTTAAAACTACTAAACCCTGACAAGATGTATATATCCCAAACCATATTCACACTCTCGTTATTCTTATATTGAATGTATACTAGAGGAGTGCTTGGAACTTTTACTTTTTACATTATAATATCAAGCTTTTTGATGTTTATATGATGATGTCTCAACTTTTAATGCTTATAAAACATTCAAATAGATGAAAAGATAACAGGGATGTATTAGACAATGAAATGGGCAATTAACTAAAAATAGTGATAAGTTTTTGTTTTTGATGAAAAGGCCCAATCGTGTTATGACCGGTTACCTCCAAGCACATGAACTACCTAATAAAACTTGGTATCTTATAAGACTCGTACTAAATAAGAATAGCTTTTGCTATGTAAATAACCACAAAAAGTATCATAATAGATTTGACTCGAAGACCTCATATAGGTTATCATGAATGTATCCTAGGCTTTAACCATTAGGCTAACCCTTTGTAGGCATCATGAGTTGCTTTTTGATCTTTAATCTTTTAGCCTTCAAAGAGGAAAAGTTCCACTTTATTACTATAATAGAAAGTTTTATTGCTAAGGAAAATAAAATAAAACAAGATTAAAAGAAAAAAGAAAAATTGAAAGATAACCTTATGCCAAAGGACGATCATGGAGATGCAAAGGCACCAAAAGCTGAATAAAAAAAATCCTAGCAAGTCATTTTTTTATGCTTTCAAATCCTCGTCAAATCATTGCTTGAACACGTAATCTATAACTCTTCCATTATTTTTGGTCTATTAAATAAACATGGTTTGGACCTAAATATGATCCCTCCAATTAACTATACATGTTTGAGTACTTAATGGCCTTGTATTCTAATATAAAAACCACCTCTTGTTGTGTTAGCTCATGACAAAGACATGAGGTTCTACTCTTCTTTTTGCTTTTTGATCTTTAATCTTTTAACCTTCAAAGAGGAAAAATTCCACTTTATTAATATAATAGAAAGTTTTGTTGCCAAGGAAAATAAAATAAAACAAGATTAAAAAAAAAAATTGAAAGATAATCTTATGCCAAAGGATGATCTTAGAGATGCAAAGGCACCAAAAGCTGAATAAAAAAAATCCTAGCAAGTCATTTTTTGATGCTTTCTAATCCTCGTCAAATCACAGCTTGAACACATAATCTATAACTCTTCCATTATTTTTGGTCTATTAAATAAACATGGTTTGGACCTAAATTTGATCCCTCCAATTAACTATACATGTTTGAGTACTTAATGGCCTTGTTTTCTAATATAAAAACCAACTCTTGTTGTGTTAGCTCATGACAAAGACATGAGGTTCTACTCTTCTTTAATAAAAAATGGTCATATCTTTAACAAATAATCCATTTCAGTTCGATGCTTTTTAAAGAAATCAAGTCCAACCCCATTTTCAAGTGAACTAACAACAAAAAATTGGTCTCCAGAGCCAATGCAAATAACTCTAGTACTAGTATCACCACTCAAATTCATTTAATTAACCAATGAATGTATTAATGTAATTCTCCATTACTCAAATCAAACAAGACCTAGATTTCAAAACAATAATGAATCAATTCTAAAAAGGAAAGTTAGAAACTTACGTATAATGAGTGACAATATCAAGTTCCAAAAAAATGTTCTTCACAAACATACCCAATAACCTCAAATTAACAAGAAATTAGATAAAAAAGATCCAATCTTTTTAGGGTAAATGAGACAATATATGACTGCTTAAGACAACCACATATAGATACTGTATGCATGTAACATTTAAAGGGGGAAATAGAAAAGAAATAATCAAACCCATGATTCCAAACTCATATTAAATTAATCAACAAACAAAGAACAATAAAAACTTAAAAGATTAAACCTTTTTTTTATGCATGCAGTTTTAGAGAGAGAGAGAGAGAGAGAGAGAGAGAGAGAGAGAGAGAGGGAGGGGGAGATTGTATAAGATACACAACGGAGATTGGGATCGGGTGAGCTAAGAGTTTTAACCGTCGGTGAAGTTTATTTGACATGCAATTTTTTATGCAGGTAAATTACCTGCATATACTAGTAACGAATATTTTTAATTTTTAGTGATTAAAATTCACCACTATAATTAAAAAAATTTTGAAAAAAGTTGCCACGTAGGAAAAATGCCCTCTGGTCACAACGAAAACGTCAATTTGTAGTAGTGGTAAGTGCCTCGTAGACCACGCATGACTACAAATGACGTAGGACTCCGTCTACGACTACCCAAAAAATTTCTAACGAAAAGGTCAAAAAATTCAAATCTCCCTTGGCCTCCTATATATACCCTGTCCCAAGCATCAATCTCTGCATAAACTATAAACTATTCTTCACATTCCATCAACATGTTTTCCCTATATTCTATACGTGAGAAAACAATGATGATTTGTAGTGAATTTTATATAAAATTACTACACCTTTGTAGCATCTTCTGGCTAAAAACAGCTAGGGTTTGTAAATCAATCTGCTTCCTAGTCACTTCCTTCTACCGTTTCATCCTCCTCCGTGTCAACTCTTTCGCCATACATGTCTTCTACTTGTTCTTTCTCTCTGCTTTCGGTTTCGTTATCCTCAAGGCAATTAAGCCGCGCACTTCGTTTACGCCCAGGAACATAGATTTGTTCTTCACCTCGGCGTCGTTCGTAACTTTGTCGAGCATGTCCACCGTCGAAATGGAGGTTTTTTCGAATACCCAATTGGTTTTGTTGGGCATCTTAATGTTTATATCGGGTAAGGGTTTCACTTCCATGTTGGGACTCCATTTGAGGACATCCATTCTCAAAAACCATTCGAAAAGAGAAGAAGACACGAAACCCCCCTCCGAGAATAATAACAACGTTATTGTCGTGTTCGAGGATCAAATCGAGTTAGGAGTGCTTTCTAGACCGGATTCAAAAGCTTCGCAAGTTATAGACCCCGAAAACCCTGGTCTGATTGAGTCACTAGACTTGGAGCAGCTTAGATTTAGTTCAATGAGATTGCTAGGATTCATGGTATTAGCTTACCTTCTGGTAGTACAAATTTTAGGAATTTCCATGGTCACGGTATATTTCTGGGTAATACCAACCGCAAGGGATATCCTAAAGAACAAGGGTCTGAATATAATGACATTCTCTATTTTCACCACGATTTCGACATTTGCAAGCTGTGGATTCATCCCCACAAACGAGAACATGATGGTGTTTCGGAAACATTCAGGACTTCTCATGATTTTAATCCCTCAGGTGCTATTGGGGAATACACTGTTTCCCTCAGCACTTCGGTTATGTATATGGATTGTAGGGAAATTGTTAAAGTTGAATGCTGGTATGAAGATGGAGATAAATTACCTACTTCAGAACACTTGTGAAATTGGGTACCGCCACTTGTTACCTCCTATTCATTCCTCGTTTTTGGTCATCACTGTCCTCGGATTTATTCTAGTTCAGTTTGTGTTTTTCTGCTTCATGGAGTGGAGCTCGGATTCGTTAAGGGGACTAAGCTCCTATGAGAAGACCATTGGAGTGTTGTTTCAGTGCGTCAATTCGAGGCATGCTGGTGAAAGTATCGTGAACCTCTCTTCCATTGCCCCCGCAATCATGGTCTTATTCCTGCTCATGATGTTAGTCTCTCTCTCCTCTCTTTCTCTCTCTCATGTATTATTATAGCATTTTTTATGATTACTTTACACGTGCCATTACCATGTGTTCAGACATATTTATTGCTTTGCACATGACACGTAATATAGGAAAAAAGAACTAATCGCTATAACTACGTTCCAACTATTATATATGTTCGGATTTTTTTATAGTTTTATTTTTATTTTTTATAGGATTGATTTCGTAACTTATTTAGTTTAACGATTTAAATTTAAAAAAATATAAATAAATAATAAAATAAAAATTATATCGATTTATTAAAATAGAGAATAAGATCATAAAAACTCTTTACTTAGATTTTTTAATACATATTAAAATTTGGTAATTTTTTTTTAAAAACTAACCATTATCATCACTATATATTTAAATATAGTTAATAGATAATTAGTTATATATCACGTCCCTATACACCTGGTCGTGTGGTTGTCGAATAAATCTTTCTTTTTATATGGACAACATGAACTGGAACATGTAAGATAAACATATATCGAAGGGAAGCGATATATTGGGATACAGCATTTATGCTAATGTTTCATTTGGTAAATTCGTAGAAAAAGGAATAAGTGGAACTGGGGGGAAACGGTAAAGATGGGAAGAGTCTAAGATACGGAAAATACTACATATTGGAAGTAAGTGAAGAAAAGTAAAAGTTTTGATAGACTAAATCATTTCAATCTATTTTTTTATTTTGTTATTTAATTTGGCGTAATTATGTAATATTATTTTATTTATCCTTACTTCTGCCTGTTTGACCTTAAGCCTAGAAAGGGTGAAAGGCTTGGGTTATTGAAAAATTTATCCTCAATTGCACCGACTATTCTTTTCCTTTTCCAATAACCAATCACTCATTTTGTCCTTATTTATTCTCCTCTCTTCTCTCAACTCCCTCATTTTATTATTATTTCTTTGTTAATTACTATATATATATATATTACAATTGATTGAAGTAGGAGAAAACAATTTTGATATGTTGAAAACTAGTATTCATATTATTGAGTTATAATGGCCTTACTATTTTAGTTGTCCCTATATTGTACTAGACTACATTTAAATAATCTTAATTTATTTCTTAGATTGACTAGACTGTATCTAGAACTTATGCTAACATTTAGGAAAATATCAAGGATCACCTACTATTGATATAAGGTAGATGTTGGCATATCTAGAAGTTGCCTTTGAAAACCTAAACCTAATGGAAAACCGTATTTTTTCCGTGTATACTTATGATTGCAACCAAAGTGTCATGGATGGTGCTCCTGTCCCATGAGATTTTCTTAGCCAACCACGTATCTGGTGTGTAATAGAGGACAAAGAGAAATTTTTCTCACCATAGACTACTTCTGATATATATCCAAGATAGGTCTACAAGCTAAGATCGTGCATTGAATAATACACAAGAGTGCATGACTCTACCGACTACTTTTGCCTCCATGTGTTATTGGCCTATTGCCTTCCTTTTCGTGTATTATTTTTTAGCTCCAATTCCAATCTGACTTTGCTAATACATAAGATAGCAATAAATTAATAATATATAGCTATATATTAATTCCTATATCAAACAATATATATACCTAATAAGTAATAATGTATCCTTATTTTCTCTTTTATTTACTTAGTTTTATATAAGTATAACCAATAATGTTTGTTTTTCTCTTCCCACGAGATCCACTCTCCTTAATTTTTAAACAGATTATTGTGCTGATAGGTATATTGCCTGGTCCCATCTTCCATTATTATTACCATTTTCAACACAATTATTCATTTATTTTATAGCATTTTTCAAATGATATCTTGCTTTAGTTTAGCTAGTATAAGATACATGTTAAGGCTAATATAATCCAACGGTTTAAATACCAGTCTCTCAACGAGATAGATTATATTTAAATCCATTTCTCCTCTCTCTCATAATATAGTTGACAAAAAGAAAAAAGGAAAAAAGAAAAGCTAGTATAAGATACATATAAAACAATTTATCTTGATATTACTATTGAAAAAAAAAAACACATCGGAAACAAACAAATAAATAATTAAAAGAAAAAAATAATAAATAAATAAATGATGACTACATAGATGAAGCTTCTCTATCTCATATGATCTCATCGATATATTATTAGGTGCTGTTATGTGTAAAGAGAATTTAACAAATAATTTTTTTTTTTAATTTGCTTATGATGCCATTTGATTGATAAGAATATTTACCGGCATAACATTATGAAGCTTTTTTATACAAATATAAATATGCTCGAATAAACAAGTATGTCTATGTATAGCTAGTGGAATGCCCATCCTTCCATGTGAAAGAAATTCGCTTTTGAATCATTACATAACCAACAACCTGTAGAACTGGGCCAATTTTAATATAATATATCTCGTGAGGAGAATGGGATCCTCTCCAAGAATCATTGCGATAATCAAGTGACTCCTCGATTTTTTTTTTTTTTTTGTTTGGAAACATGAATTATTGCTATTTGCTAATAATGATGCTCTGAATGATTGACATGGATTATTGTCTCCCACTGTATTATCATGCATGATGATTCCTTAATAAAACTTTGTCGTGTTATTATTTCATCTAATCACCACTCGTGGTTGATGAATCGTGTAGGTCATGGTATTACTTTCGTATGGATTTCTCTATACTGTAGATATTTAGCAATTCACACAATTATATATATACATATATATATATTGTTTTCAGTTGCTATAAATACATTTATTATGTTATAAATGTTTTCGAAATACCAGTAAATATCTAAGTCTGAAAATAAATCTTTTTTTTTTTCTCTAAAATGATTATTCTTAAAAAAAAAAAAAGCACATGCATCAAAATAATGTGATAATTGTTTAATTTGAACGGATTCTCAATGGCACAATTTTATTTAGGGTTAATAAGTGCACTAAGATGTGATAGTTTTGTGTTTCTTAACAGGTACCTTCCTCCTTATACATCATTCCTCCCAGTAGAAGAGAAGAAAGAGATGGGACGTATGGCCAAAAAGAGAAAGCTATTCAAAAGAGGAAAAATCATGGATGATATAATGTTCTCCCAATTGTCGTATCTAGTCATCTTTATCATCCTAATTTGCATCACCGAAAGGGAAAAAATGAAGCAAGATCCCTTGAATTTCAGCCTCTTCAACATTGTGGTCGAAGTAATCAGGTACAAAATTTTCATCTCCACAAGCTACTTGTTTTCCTAATATATATATATATGTGTGTGTGTATATTTATATACAAATATCTTTTAAAATTATTAATTAGGTATAGGAAGACACTTAAAGTTTGTAAAGTGCGGTTTCTATAAGTCCCAATAATTTTTCAAAATATATAGTGCTACTAAAACTTAAAATAGTTGTTATTTTAAATCTCTTTAGCGTCGATTTTTGGCTGAAGTGAAATTTAAGGATGTGTTCCTAAAATGCGGTTTATATCCCTAGGACTTTTCAAAATATGCATAGAATTGTCAGTTTTTAACTGAAATTTAAAATAGTCACCATTTATAGTACTTTTGACAACTATACCTTTCAAAATATGCAAACAATTGCTAGTTTTTTACAAAAATTTAAAACAGTCACTATTTATAGAACTTTTGACAACTAATTTGAATTTATAGCTATAGTTTAAGGATGTATCCGTACTTTTAAAAGTCATGGAAATATTAAAATGCACTATTGAAATTCTATGAGCTTCTCTGAATAGTGCCAATAATTTTGGAGTCTCTACAATTTATCATATTATTCTTTTTATTTTAGATCTCAACAATGGTAATACCACATTGTTATAATTAAACATATGTATCTTGGTGTATTGCAGTGCATATGGAAATGTGGGATTTTCAATGGGCTATAGTTGCCAAAGACAGCTGATGCCAATGGGCGGATGTGAGGATAAATGGTATGGATTTGCGGGCAAATGGAGCGACGAAGGAAGGATTATCCTTATAATTATCATGTTTTTTGGTAGATTAAAGAAATTTCACATGAATGGTGGTAAAGCGTGGAAACTCTATTAAATTGTACATAGTTGAATTAACCGGCCAAATCACACAAGAGCTTATGGTGTGCATCCCTTGTAACATGTACATATGTCCTTGTCTGGAGCAGACCAAGAGGTTTCAGCTCGTGCTGTGGCCATTTCCCACCACCGGTTTCAAATTTTGGAAATTACTAGTGCAATTTTGAATTTTTTCTTTTTACAATGTATCTATGGAAATCACTTTACCTTATCCCTAAAATCTAATGACCCGAGCAAAAGTGTGGGTTCATTTGTTGTCAATGCTCTCCCAAAGTCTTAGTTAGAGTTTAAAAGGAAAAGTAGAAATTTAGTTCTCATTTACCACATTTTTTATTGTAGTACTTAACATTTAAACTTTTCTATTTCAGTTTTGACATTTGCTAACATTTATGAACAAGTTAATTGTTAGTTTTTCCATTAGGAATGATAGGTGGCACCATCTTACTGGTCCATGTATTTTATAAAATAAACAAAATATTAAAAATAAATAAAGTAATAAAGAAATAAAAAGTTTGAAAAAAGAAAAATTTATAAAAATTGCTAAACTAAAAAAAAAGGGATAATAAAACAAGGTAAGAGGAATTCTTCCTTAGGGAAATACTTTGATTGCATATGGAATTATATATTTTATTAAAGTGGATTAAGAAATAAAAATAAAAATAATTCATGAAAATATATATATAAAGAAACATTATAGAACAATTAAAAAAAAATCTGACCATCAAGGATGAGGGTAATTGGTAGTCACTGGGGAAGATCACTTGACAGTTGACCCTTTACAAATTGCTACTGCCTACCTCTATCCTTGAGGTAGCCTAAATAGCCTAACAAGAAGAAACAGGCTACACAACCCCCTCCATATTGTAGGTAGCCACCTACGGTTGCTTAAACTAAAAAGGAAAAAAAAAAAGAAAAGAAAAATAGGTAAAAAAGCCTAAAACTAAATTAGGTCAACAACTTGATTTCTAACCAATCGGGTTGTAGGATCTTTTTCTTTTTTTTTTTCTTAAAGTTTGAGTGATCATGGTTGACCATCCACCACTTAGAAAGATTTGCACTCTACCCCCAAGTGTTAGATAGCTACATACAACTACCAGCGAGTCACAGAACATATTTCTCCATATTAGGCTATTTCAACTACTCCAAATAAACCTATCCATTGGGTCAAGCTAGCCTAAAACTGTCGATTCACGGGCTGGCAATACCTTGAATTAAGACCAACCCTTTGTAGTAAGAGGGGGGAGGGGGTAGGGTAAGATATGGCTCTAGACTGGTTCATGTGAACAAGCGATTGAGGGCCAGTTTACGTGGCCTTTGAACCATAATTTCTTTTTTTTCAAATTTTATTGTTTACTTTATATATGGTACTTTATTCCTATCTCTTTTGAATAGAAAATTTTATTTTCTGAACATTCTTTTCTTTTAGAATCGCAAAATAATTCATTTAGTTAAAGCAATCAACTTGAAATTACAAGATCAAAATATAATCTCACCGAAAATTCAGCATGATATTTTATAGGAAAAATTTGCAATGTCACCACTACGATACATTATAAAATTAAATTACAATGCAAATTAAATTGTAAATTAAAAAATTTACTTTCATAGTATACTTTATCTAAACGGAAAACTAATTACAACGTTACTTCAACGTTACTTAAAATGTAGAATATAAAATTTGATTTCTCAAAGTATATTAATAAAATAGAAATGTAAATTACAATATCATAATAACAAAAAAAAAATAGTTCATATATAAAGAAATTAGTGGTAATGGTGATTTTTTTTTTAAGGTTGCTCCAAAAGTGTTTGCATGTCTGCTAGTCAGAATCAAACCACTATGATTCAATATGATTTTCTAGAAAACCTTTAGCATATCGGTTAATTTTGAATCAAGGAAAAAACACCAAGTTTATATGATTATTCATTTAATTTTTGTAAGGAAAGAAAAAACTTTTGTCGGATGTTAATTTAAAAAACATAAAAAACTTTTGTTGGATGCTGATTTAAAAAACATAAGAGTGAAGGTCTAACTTTGGATTAGTTGAAACCGCACTTGAGCTTCCATCCAATTTGTTCCAGTTGTTAAAGTACTCATTCATCTCTATTGACATACAGTGTGGCTCTTGTTCTCTATACATTGCCTTGTACCAATCTTTGGTGCACACGCTTACATCGAGACTAACAATAGAAAGGGAGGTTCATCGATCCTTAAGGAGGAGAACTGCCGTATTGAATGTTTGTTCAACAGCCATTGTCGATGTAGGAGTGGCGAGATCTTGACAAGCAATACGTGATAAGATGGGTAGCTCTTTATGTGTGTCTTTCGCAGGTCCAAAAAGTTGAAATCTTTGATGGCAACTTTATTAAGGAACTCAAAATTAGTGATCATGTAGTGTTGGAGCTCCTTTTGTGCCCCCCAAGACCTTTGTTATTTCAATTTCTAAGCTAACAACTGCTCACACGTGCATGTATAACGGTATTCAGTAAGAGGCATTGAGTAAGAGGCATTGAGGGAGAAACTACTGTCTAGCCACCATACATAAATTGGTAACATGTAAAGAGCTCTTCTATGTCCATTATGGCTTGTGTAACTACCTCCTATGCTTGTATGCTATACTTGTCTTGAGAGTTCATAAGTGAATTGATATACTCATAATAAGTTTTAAGATATAGTTACAGTATATCAGTTTTACAACAAGGGTCCAAAAGTGTAAAAAACACAATAAATATGTGGAATTTCCCTATAATAGTATAACCACTTGTACGCAATTTCAATTGCATAGTTGTGGATGTTCGAGTCTCTATACGCTTCAATTTAAGCATGAAGAATATTGATGGCTTCAATTATGAAGAAATGTACATAGGCCTGTAAACTTAAGAAAAAGTTTTAGTAGTATTATGGAAAATTTTAACAACCTTGAGCAATTTGATACATATGTCCTAGTTACTTAGGTAAATTTGAACTTTCGGTAAGTTATAGGGTGCAACGTTATACAAAAGTTCATTATAAGATACCATGCTCTGTAACAATTGATAAGTTGAATTCCAATGGTAATTAACATCCATTGTAAATTTTCTTGCTCTCTTCCTACTTTCAATACAAAAGTTTCACTGTTTCATGTATATAGAGAGCCTCTTGACTATTAATTTCACCATATACTTTATTGTTGAAACATTATCCTCCAAAATTATGATACCATCCTTGACACACAAATTTAAGACATGACATACACATATAATATGAAAAAATATTCCACCAAGCATGAGTTGATAAATGCTTTTTAGATCCTTAGTTGAGACGATTTTTGCACTAGTATTATAAAATTTGATTGAGAAAATCTTCTCAACTATATTATACTTCTATAAAATAATACTTGTAAATATATATATATATATTTTGAGCTGTGTAGCAATCATTAAACACCTTTAACACAAACAATCTTTTACACAATTGCCAATCATCATCGATCCAATGACAAGTTATGCCCATATATGAACTATTATGGAATGGATCAATCCATATATCTGTACAAATTGACATGAATGTATCTAGGAAAGCAAACTTATCTCCTATCATTGCAAATGGTAACCAAAAATCATATCGATTTTTTTTTTTAATTTGTGCTTAAATTAACAAGCTGAACCACCAGTTCTTGGGTTTACCAAATTGGCAGGCTTTAATCCTTGAACTACTAGGGCTCTTATGGCCCGGCGGTTCATCATACGATTCATGCCTACTATTAGCCGGCTTAAGCTAGTTTATGATTTGGAACCAACCCTCAGACAGGGTTTAACTCTACAGATGGGGGCAATTGGACAGTTTTTTTTTTTTCTAAATTATTATTTTTATTATCATTTTTCATTCGCTTAATAATAATAATATATTATATATTATTATTATTATTATTATAGGGTTAATGTCAGCCATATTTGGTATCTAAACTTTTCTGAAATATGCAATTTATTACCTGAAGTTTGAAAAGATTAATTTAATACTTAATTGAAGTATTTGTGGTCATTTATACTGCTTGACTAAATTTCATTACTTCTCATTTGCTAATGTGACATGAATTGACATGTAGCAATAGGTTAAACTAATATGTACCATCTTATTTTTCCATATTAATTTACATTTGATGACATGGCACTAGTTGACACTTAATAGTAACTCCAATTGCTACGCGATACCTTTTTCTTATTATTTTACATTCGTTGATAGTGCATTAGTTGACACATGGCAACATATTTATAGACACTTTATTTTTGCCTCCCTTTTAGCTTTAGATTTTTTTTTCTTTAATAAGGAAAAAAGGGTCATAATTCAGAAAAAAAAAAACAAAAAAGAAAAAGAAACTTTAGAAAAAAGACTAAAAATAAAAATTTTATAAAAAATACAAAAAAAAATATATATATAGAAAGATAAATATTTTTTTTGTTAGGAAAATAGAACATTATAAGTAAAATAGATTTTTTTAGTTTTTAAGAAAAGAAGGAATTTAGGATTATGTTGAGTCATTAGATAGATTTTTTTATTTGGTAGTTCTTGTTTTATAAGATTTTTAAGTTGTTTTATAGGTTAAATGCATTTTAGTTGCAAAACATATCAAGGTGTAAGCTAATAGCCAAATTGGTAAGAAACTTAATCTTAGCATTGGTATGAGTAAGAGGTCATGAGTTTGATTCTTAGTACATGCGCTTAAGCGCATTTTTCTTTTTAGCTTCACCCCTATCTACCTATCAAGGGAGGAATGGACTACGTGCTGGCCTTAACACGTAGCAAACCATGAGTGGACCTCGTGGCTAATGTAGTACCACATAGCATCATGTCAATATCCCTTTCCCTTTCTTTTCCTCATTTTTTTGCGAAACACATGTGTAGAGTACTTAGTTTTGGACCATTTTTGACACATTTTTCTACGTGATTTCATCAAATCAATGATGAAATCATAAAGAACACTTGGACTACTTTAGATTAAACTCAAAAAGTCATCCGGATTCAATCATTTATTGGGTTAAATAAACGCTTGAAAATCGAAAAAAATTCATTTTTTATCTAAGTATGATTTCCATGGTTCAAGCTCCATCTTTAACTATTGAAGCTTCTTATGAGTATTTTTAGAAATCTTGAGAATCCATTAACATCATTTGACTATAAAAAATGCAAGAATTATGGCCATTTACTTTGAATTTGAAATTGAAGTCCAATCAAAACCCATTCACTATGATTCTTGGATTTGATGAGTTAATGGACTTTCCATGCAAACTTGAAGCTCGATTAATATAAATTGGGCATTGAGGATTCTTTTCCAACATTAACAAGCATCGAAACACACTCACAAACACCTACTTAAACTCTTTCTCTCTCTAAGCTCGTCCCTCTCTCTCATTAGCTCGCTACGCTTATAGGGTATGTTTCAGGTTGAAAACCACCACAGTAAGCACGCTTACACCCACCACTCTCAAATTCGACCACCTACATGCTCTATTGTAGTCCTTAATGGCTTAACCAAAGCTCTACTACAAAACCCTAACCTAACCGCAAGCTCAACCACCGAAACCACCCTTACAGCCATGTTCGATGCGATCTAACACTACGGTCGAACTCGTTGTAGTCTAAGACCTACGACTACGCCTCCTTGCACTTAGCCATCTCCACATGATTCGCACTACACCACCACCAGCGGTCCACCATAAAAAACCACCCAAACAACCACCATTCACCATCGTGTTATCACCAAACCCCCATGCCCGATAAGTTTCACGTGAAACTTCAATCACCTACAAAAAACTCGTAGTGGAATTATTTGGATCAAGTCCTCTTCGTCGTCTGTTGCATCTCCCTCGTATGCACGTATATCAGGTCAAGTGACCCGAGTTTGACCAGCTGACTCGCCTTAAGACCCTGTTGACTTACGTTCCTGATCCCATCCTCTAGTTCGGCCTTCATGTGTTATGTTGTTTTGTATTTCAAATTGCATTTTACTTTTTTTTTTAATTTATTCTATTGTAATAAAAACTTGTAAGGAAAAAAAAAAGAAAAACAAAAGAAAAAAGAGAAACATATGGAAGCTTAGTCTTATTTATTTATTTATTTTATTTCTGTGGTCAACACATAAACACAAAAATAAAAATAAAAACAATAATAATAATAATAAATGAAATGAAAAACGTTTTATCACTTAGAAAAATCCATTTTCCAAATAAATAAAAATAAATCAATCATTTTCAAAATTATGACATTTTAGAATTTTTCAATAATAAAAATATCAATTTAGGACCCTTCTCTAAAATTTTTCCCAAATAAAACAAAATGGTTAAAAAACGTAAACTTAGCTACTTTTCAAAATTAAAATAAACCAACACACATAACTTTTCGGGAATGAACTACGAAAGTTTGATCCTAAATAACGGGTACATAACTACTCGTAGTAGACGTTGGGGCAACTTAAAATATGTAAAAAGTTTATTCTCTCCCTTTTGTAAATTTTATTTCAATTTCTTCTAAGTAGATATAATTTTATTTATTTATTTATAAACAACTATTGTATTTAGAAGGATATTTTTTTAAAAGGTAAAATTAAATTCAAAAGATTAAAAATAGTACTTATTAGGATTTAATAAGTTAGCCCCTAGACTTAAATATCTGGTTTTTAAAAGTCATTTTTCAATATTGGTTTTTATGTGGTCTAGTGCCTAGATTAAAATCAATCCACCCAATTGGTTTTAATCTAAACCATTTACTGAGCCCTATCAGGTCGTGACTCCAAGTATTTTTTAAAATATGTTTAAAACCCTATATTTTCCTTTCAATGATTAATATTAAACAAGTTAGGTTTAATACTGATTGGATTAAAAGAAATTAATAAAAATAGGGAAAAATTCAAGGTTGATGGTTTAGTGAGTCTATTGGGGACATCAAGAGGACTAACCACTTAAAAACTTTCCAAAATTGAATTTATCTTTTAGAATACTCATGTTATTTATTTATTTATTTATTGTTATGATTTATTTCATGTAAATATATTTTATTTTAAATTGCTGTATTCACTTGTTGCATGCATCATACATAAAATATTGGGAGGAATAATTGTATCAAGGATGTAGGGTAGATATGATTAGACCCAGGCCATCTTAGGACCCTAAGATAAGGAGCCATTTTGTGGGTTTCGGGTGTGGTAGGGTAACCATTGCTCAAGGCCGATTAGGCTATTGCACTTAAACTTTAATGTGACTAAAGAATCGTTTTTTGTTTTTTTCCAAAAAATGTGTGAGGTTGTAACCCACCCAAATTGCATATACTTAAACCATAAGTTAATACACTACTCTTAGAAGTTGTAACCCCACTATTGTTTGAGTATCTTAGAAACATGATCAATTTTTATACCTAAATGGTTCTAGCATTAGCATGCTTCTACATACATTCTTTTGTTTCATTAATAAATGATTCTTACCCATGAATTGTCTTGGCCTATAGATAATGGTAGGTAACCAACAAATGAACAACCAAAGAGTCAATAGGTTGCTAGATGCCCCAGAAATCCATCAACAGCTGTTGCAAGCCGAAGCTATCTATTGGAAGTAAAGGGCTAAAAATATTGAAGCCTCTAACTGAACCTTGTTGGCCCAAGTTGAAAGAAGCGAAAAGACCATGGATTGGGCCTTAGAGACGTTAGACAAAATTGCAGCCCAACTATGAGATGTAGATTAAGAACTTTAGATATAGTTAAAAAGCTTTGAATAAATATGAAATGTCATTAAGAATAAATGTTAGGTTCCCTTTTTTTTTGTCATAATAATAAAAGTTCCCTTTAGCATATTATTCTTTATTCTTTATTCTTTAGTTTTTCCCTTTTTTGTAAATAGTCCTTTAATAAGCATTCATTTAGTCATTGTTCCCTCTCCCTTAAGGAAATGTAAATAAATTCTATAAACTTATAAATAGAACCCCAAAATTACTATCCTTATTTGTAATTATATTTTTCGATTTCTATAAAATAATGCCCTATCTTTCTCTCTCACAAAAAAAAAAAAAAAAAATTTGCTGATAGTTATAAATTCTTATGTACTCAACCTAAACATGAATCCTTGGCCCGCTCAGGTAGCCAACCAAAACACTAACCCTTGCCCCCTTTAGATAGCTAACTAAACACAAAACCTTAGCCCCTTGAGGCAGTCGACCCACAACATTTGGGCCGTTAAAGCAGCTACCCTTTAACCCATTAAGGTAGTCAGCCCATGACACCAACCCTTAACTAACTTAAACGCAAACCTTTGGCTCATTAAGGCAACCAACATAATCCCAAATATAAGCCCCAAAGTTTAGCCAAGTAACCGTAGGATTGAACTTAAAACCCAAGGTTTAGGACGATCGGTTAAAAGATCCGATCAAACCCAAATTATAAACTATTGAGAAGAATATTAGTAAAAATGACCCCGTAAACTTAAATTTAAGAAAATAAGTAATGAAATAAGAGACTATAAAATTTTCAAATTTTAAGCATAATAATTGCTAATTACCGAAAAGGCGAAAAGTGTAATATAATAACTAATAAATTACTGAAGATAGATTATATGTATAATAAAAATTTTAGAATGACCAAAATAATAATTAGGAATGTTCACGTATACCCTATATGTATTTACGTGTAGATAAAAATACGCGAAATTACCTAAATTTACCAAAAACTAAGCAAATAATTGAAGAAAATTATAAAATAATTGAGGAAAAATCAGAAAAAAATCAGAAGGGTGTGGAATGATGTAAACTTGGTCGTGGCATGTCAGGATAAGAAAAAGAAAAATTAACCAATAAGAATTAAGCAACACAAAAGCCAAAATTTAAGGGATAAAGTAATTGTCTTATCTAATTTAATGCACAATAATTACACTAAAGCCCTATAAATAGCGGGAAAAATCCAGGAACTCATTTGGACAGTTGGGAATCAGAGAAAATTAGGGAGAGTCGAAAATTGAGAGAAAAATTCGGTTTGGAAAAAAATTAGAAAAATCTGTGCAATTAGGGCTTTTAAAGGGAACCCACACCAGACGAGGAGCTGGGAGTGGACGGCCACCACCACCACACGATGGTAGCAGTGCCCAGGCCGGCCGACAAGGCCACGGCGGCCTGCGGTGGCCGGAGCTACCCAAATCGGTGAGTTCGATTTCCAGCCCGATTTTGTGTAATTTTGCAAAAATAGTAAATATGATTAGAAAATTATGAATTTTGTTATTCTGGGATATTTTTGTATGTAGTTATTAGCAAAAATATTATTTTGATGAAATTATGTTCCGTAATATATGGTCCTTAAGAAATCGTGCAAAACCGAACACATTTCGGTTTAGAAATAAATGACCTTAGGAGTGTAGTTTCAAGCCCAAAATTTTTGTGTAGATTACTTAGATGATATAGAACAGAGCTATGAAGCCCGTTTTCAAAAATTAATTTTTGAAATTTTTAGATAATTTTTAGGCCCTAAAATGAGGCATAAAATGGGTAATTTGGAGTTAATTAGGTGATTAGGATATTAATTACTGACTTAGTGAATAAGTAGATGTTTTAGGATGTTAAAATCTGATGGAGTATGATACTTGTAGCAATTAGAGTGTTAGATGTAATTATTAGGTTAATTATGTTGTAAATGAGTAATAGGAAAAATAGTTAATTTTGTAAATTAGGGAAATTTGGAGTAAAATCTGATTTAGGATGGATTTAGACATTTTGAAATAATAATTGCTGTTTAGAGATGGTAATTAGGGTAATAGAAATATTAGAAATGCATTATGTGCATAATATGCAATAATGCATAATGTGTAATTTTTGAAAATATAATAAATAGAAAATATTAGGATAAAAATTGATATTATATAAATAATAGGGATATATAATAAATCTGATATGAAAACTTGAATTTATGTAATTATATGAAAAATGTAAAAATTTCTCACATTAGGAGTAAATTCAGTACACAAATAGGGATTTAAGTGTACTGGATGGAATAAAATACTAATTAGAGTTAATAATGGTATTTAGGAGATCGAGAAGTAATGTGATTAATTTCACATTATAGGTTGAAACGGATTTTTAGGGTTGGAATCTAAAACATTACTTAAAAATCGAACTAAAAACCTGATTTAGAAATCGATGCGAAAACCGAACCTAAACCTAACCCCAAACCTAGAATAATTATAAAAGACTTAATACCTAGATAATTAAGCATATTAAACCTTAAACAAAACCTAACAATAAGCGTTGTAGGATAAAACAAACCTATAATATTTATATGAAAAGCTGAAACCACGTTCATGTTATAGGAATAATCGGCGATGGCCTGAGCAAATCGGACCTCGAGTGAGCGAGCGAGGAGTCGAGGTAAGTTGGGATTAATACGATGCTGTATTTTTTGAGGCTTAAGATTATGCTTGGTTGTGCTTGTTAGATAGTTGAATGTGTGCATGTGCTTGATTATGGGTGATGCTATGATTCTGTTTGTTGCTTTGGCACATATTGTATGAATTGTATGTAATGATTGATCACCCTAAATTGGACTTAATCAAATATACGACCAGTAATCATAATCGAACATGCATGGCAACCCGTTAGGGGAACTTAGGACTCTCCGACCAAATACCGACCTCTTCGAAAGAGATAGCGCAGGATTGCAAAATGGTCCCTTCTTCATCCTCAGTCGAACTAAGTAACAGGAGAGGAGGTCGCGACGAGGGTGAAGGCAGTAGTTCGAAGGTAGTCGCGGGAGGAGCAAGGTCTCCATTACACAAGCCTGGGTTTGGTCGTGAGTTGTTGCATTAACGGCAACTCCTCAACCCGGATTAGAGCGAGCGCAATTTCTCTAATCTCACGACGGGCTGGACAACGTCGTGCGATGGCATTTGCTTGCACATGCATTGCACCTAATAAGTGATTGAAAACCTTGTTGTGTGTATGGTATAGTTTTAAGTCCTCCGTCCTAACTTACTGAGCTGTGGTTGCTCACATCCCTATAGACGTCGTACAGGTGCTAGCTAAGAAGCGGATACCAATTACTCTGAAGCTAACAACTGCTGGATCCTGGGGAGTGAGGAAAAACATGTGAAGAATAAATATATATTTTTAAGGTTTAAGCTTTTACTTTAGAACTTTTCATTTTTAAATAATGTAATAACTAGGAAATGTATTACGGAAAAATCTTGTAAACCTTAATTGTAATAACTGTATTATAATACATATATCTTTCCTCACTTTATTAGAGAAATGATTTATTTAAATTACAAACTGTTTCCTTCAAAGCGGGTTAGTCGTGAACGCCTTGTGTAGATCAGGTCTAAAATAGCGGTTGTAAAGCCAACTTCTATCTTAGGATGGTTTATACGGCGGGGGCTGTTACGACTCTGCCGCTTCGACGCGTGACACCAAACCCTCAACCCATCAAGGCAATTGACCCAAGTCAAAACCCTTAGTCCATTGAAAAACTGAACCCCATCGTAAACCAAGTCAAAACACAAAGTCAAATATAACCTTAGTCTCGAACTTGGATCAATTGAAAAGTATCGTTTCATACAGTAGCATATTTTAAGAAACTAGGAGGCAAAGTTAATCTCCACCTTAGGGCAAACAAATATATAGTCCTCACTAAGGAATTGGTAACTTACTTTTAAAAGGTTTAAGATGAAAAGAGACAAACTATATCCCATATACTAACCCTTAAATACTTTGAGAGTTGAGTAACATCATAGGGAAGATACTTTGGACTCATTCTTTAAAGGAGGTCTATTTTGAATTTGATACGCGGATTGGAATGAAATTAAGCATTCATTTTCAAATCTAAAACACAACTATCCTTTGCTAATCCCTTTGAACTGACTCGAAGTATTTTCAAATTCAAACCTTGTGAAGAACTACCCTACAATGAGGCAATTTAGAGGTTAGAGTCATTTATTAGGAGAGAAGGATAAAATTGGTTTATGGTTGCTCTAGTAACATTAATTCTAAGCATATTTTTCCTTAAAATGAAGAAGACCATATGTTTAGAATCCATGGATTTAGGGCCTTCAATCTCTCAAAATCAAAGACTCAACAATAGAGGCCAAAGAAAAGAAAGAAGAACAAGAAATAATGGGGCAAAATAATTAATAAAAGAGAGAAAAGAAGAAGAAAAGGAAAAAAGAAAAAGGCTTGAAAATTAGGCCTAAGTGTAAGACAAAAGCCCTAAAAGATACATCACATCCCAACAAGAACTACAAAACTGAATAAAAAAGGCTTGGAACCAAAGCCTAAATAGCCCAAAAAATCCAAGGCTCTAAATCACATTCATAACCCAAAAACACAGCCCTACATATCAATCACAAATCACAAACACAAAACCCCCTTACTTATCTTGAATCCCAAACACAAAGCCTTATCACCCATAATACTACCCGTACCTAATAAAAGTTCTTCTAATCACAAGAAATAATTTATCCTAAATGAAAATTATTTTTGAAACTGGGGCAAGCACACTTTTAGTTTTCCTAAGGGTTCTTTGTAAGCCCTAAAGTTAAACCAAATGACCGTGAAATTGAACTTAGAACACAAAGTTTAAAACAATCGGTTAAAGAATCCAATCAAACCCAAATTATAAACTATTGATAGAAAAATTAGTAAAAACGACTACGTAAACTTGAATTTAAGAAAATAAGTAATAAAATAAGAGATTATAAAATTTTCAAATTTTAAGTATAATAATTGTTAATTAACGAAAAGGCAAAAAGTATAATCTAATAACTAATAAATTACTAGAGATAGATTATATGTATACTAAAAATTATAGAATAACCTAAATAATGATTGGGAATGTTCACATACACCCCACATGTATTTACGTGTAGATAAAAATATGCGAAATTTCTTAAATTGTCTAAAAACTTATTAAATAATTAAGGAAAATTACTAATTAATTAAAGAAAAATAAAAAAAAATCAAAGGGATAAGGAATGATGAATATCTAGTCATGGCAAGTCAGGAGTTGAAGAAGAAAAATTAGCCAATTAGAATCAAGCAACACAAAAGCAAAAAATTAAGGAATTTGGATAATGTCTTATTTAATTTAATGCACATTAATTACCACCAAGTTCTATAAATAGGGAAAAAAATTTACAAAGCTCCTTTAAACGGTTAGGAATCAGAGAAAAATAGAGAGTTTCAAAATTTAAGAGAAAAACTAGAGAGAAAAAAAAAAAAGAAAGGAAAAATGTGTAATTAGGGCTAGTGAGCCAAATCTACACACCACTACCGCTTGGGACCAAGCCACTACTGCCACCACCACCCCACTCCAGACCCACCGTGTAGGATGGCCGACACACTTGGACTGGAGTTAAATGGCCAAAAGGCATCGAACCAGGTGAGTCCCTTATTTGCCCTAATTTTGTATAATTTCTTAAAATTAGTTATTTTGCCTAAAAAATTATGAAACTTGTTATTATGAGATTTTATTGTATGTAGATTTAGAAAAAAATAGTGATTAAGTTTAATCACGTTTGAAAATATAGGGTTCTTAACAAATTAAGCAAAATCGAGCATGATTAGAACTAAAAATAAATAAGCTTAAGAGTGTAGTTTAGAGCTCAAATTTTTTCTATAGAATACTTAAGTGATATAGAACAGTGTTATGACACTATTTTTTTTTTAAATTAATTTTCGAAATTTTTAAGTAAACTTTTAACCCTAAAATGATGGAAAAATTAGGTAATTTTGGGATTAATTAAATGATTAAGTAATTAATTACTGATTTAGAGATGTTTAAGGATGTTAACCTCTGTTATGGAAACCTAATCCTAGCCTTTGGAGTATTAAGTGTAATTAATTTAAGAATTAGGTAGTAATTGTAGAAAATTAGGAATATGTGAAATTGAAAATTTAATAAATATGAAAAAATTAGGGTTATTTAGATAATATTATAATAAAAATCAGAATATACTAAATCTGAAACAAAATTTAATTGTATAATAAATGTAAGACTTCCTCACATCGAGAATAAATTCGGTACCTCAATTAGGATTAGCGTGTATCGAATAGTTTAGAATACTAAATTAAGACCCAATAAGATATTAAAATACTCGAGCTTAATGTGATTAATTTCACATTAGGATTCAAGCATATTTAAGACTTCACAATAGGGTAGAAAGAATTGTTAGTACATAATAAGTATACATGGAAAAAATGAGTTAAATTATAACTTAGAATATGAATCCTTAAAGTATGAGTACTAAAAGATCTATTTGTATTATAGGATACCTAGAGATGAATCAGCTTGCAATTAAGTAATTGGGCGATTGAGAAATTCCAAGTAAGTTGGGTTATTACTTACTGTATTATAGTACTATTTTATTGAATTCGGAGACTTAGGATTGTATATGATTGTGATTGTAAGTAGTTTACGCATGTGTTTGATGTATTTGAATTTGTGCTAAAATTTGTAGTATGATTGATTTTGTGTTATGATTGAATTGGTGTGAATTGTTTGAAAACCCTAAATGAAATTTAATCTTATTTAACTCTAATGACCTAAAATGTCATGCATTGCAACTCGTTAGGGGATCATTAGGATTCTCCAACCAAATACAGATCCCTTCGAAAGGGATAGCGCAAGATTACATAATGGTCCCTTCTTCATCTTTAGTCGAACTAAGTGACAGGAGAGGAGGTAGTAACGAAAGTGAAGTTAATGGTTCGAAGGTAGTCGCGGGAGGAGCGATGTCTCCATTACACAAGCTTGGGTTTGGTTGTGAGCCGCTGCATGACATAGAAACTTCTTAACCCGGATTAGAGCAGATGAAATTTCTCTAATTTCACAACGGACTGGACTACATTGTGCGATAACACTTGATTGTTGCATTGCATGAAAATAATTGTTTGATAATCTTGTTTGTGTTTATATACATTCATGAGTCTCCAATTCAACTTACTGAGCTATAGTTGCTCATACCCTTATAGATCCTTTTGCAAGTCTTGATTTCTAAATACTTCAAGTATTATGCTACCTTTTAATTATCCAGAGGTTAGTTCTTTTGAAGCCAAGGGTGTGAGGATCAATTTACTTAGTAGTGATGTGTAGCCAGAGTGTCATTTGTAGTTTGAGGATGAAAGACTGATAGTTATTATGTAAATTAGTGAACCGTTGTGTTTATGTTGAATTTCTTGGAAAGTTCTATGGACTTTACATATAATTATATATGTTTATTAAAAATTTGTGATATTTACCATAATTATAGTTAAAAATTTAATCGGACTATTTACTTCAAAGTGAGGAGTCGTCGACACCTTGTGTAGATCATGTCTATGGTAGATACTATAAGGCCAGTTACTATCATAGAATGATTTACACGGCGGGACTGTTGCGATTCTGCAACTTCGAGGTGTAACATTCTTGATTAGTATGCCCAGGTGGAATAAGTAAATCTTTCAATATTGGACCATTTTTTATATGTTTTTCTATGTGATTTCATCAAATCGATGATGAAATCATGAAGAGCACTTGGACTACTTTGGATTAAACCCAAAAACTTGTTCAAATTCAATCATTTATTGGGTCAAATTGGTGGTCAAAAATTGAAAAAAAAAATTCTTTTTTATTCGAGTATTATTTCCATGATTCAAGCTCCATCTTTGACTATCGAAGCTTCCAATGAGTATTTTCAAAAATTTTGAGACTCCATCAACATCATTTGACTATAAAAAATGCAAGAATCATGGCCATTTACTTTGAATTTGAATTTGAAGTCCGGTCAAAACCCATTCATTATGATTCTCGAATTTGATGAGTTAGGACTTTCCATGCAAACTTGAAGCTTGATCAGTATAAATTAGGCATTGGGGATTCTTTTCCAATGTGAACAAGCATCAAACACATTGACGAACACCTACTCAAACTCTTTCTCTCTCTAAGCTTGTCTCTCTCTCTCTCTCTCTCTCTCTCTCTCTCTCTCTCTCTAGCTCACTGCCCTTATAAGGTGTGTTTCAGGTTGAAAACCCACCACAATAAGCATGCCTGGACCCTTCACTTTCAAATCTGGCCACCCCCATGCTCTACTGTGGTCCCTAGTAAGCATACCAAACCATTGTTATTTGTTACATCTCCCTCATGTGCACGTATATCGGGTCGGTGACCCGAGTCCGACCTTCTGATCCGCTCTAAGACCCTATTGACCTATGTTCTTGACCCCATCCTCTAATTTGGTCCTCATGTGTTATGTTGTTTTGTATTTTGAATTGTATTTTATTTTTTTTAATTTATTCTATTGTAATAAAAACTTGTAAAGAAAAACGAAAGAAAAAAAAACAAAATAAAAAAGAGAAACATAGGGAAGCCTAGTTTTATTTATTTATTTTATTTCTTTGGTAAAAATATAAACAAAAAAATAATAATAAAAAAAAATAATAATTAAAAAATGAAATGAAAAAAATTTTATTGCTTAGAAAAATCCATTTTCCAAATAAATAAAAATAAATCAATCATTTTCAAAATTAGGACACTTTAGAATTTTCTAAAAATAAAAATACCAATTTAGGACCTTTTGCTAGAATTTTTCTCAAGTAAAACAAAATGGCTAAAAGACGTAAACTTGGCTACTTTTTGAAATTAAAACAAACCAACGTACATAACTTTTCAAAAATAAACTACGAAAGTTTGATCTTGAATAATACGTACATAAGCACTCTTAGGAGACTATGGGGCAATTTAAAATATGTAAAAAGTTTATTTTCCTCCTTTTGTAAATTTCATTTCAATTTCTCACAAGTAGATGTAATTTTAGTTATTTATTTATTTATAAACAATTGTTATTGTAAGAAGGATGTTTTTGAAAAGGTTAAATTAAATTCGGAAGATTAAAAGTAGCATTTGTTTAGATTTAATAGGCTAGCTCCCGGACTCAAATATCTGGTTTTCAAAAACCATTTTTCAAAATTGGTTTTCATGAGGTCAATGCCTAAATTAAAATCAATTCACCGAATTGGTTTTAATCTAAACCTTTTGCCAATCTCAATTGAGTAACGACTCTAAATATTTTTTAAAACATGTTTAAAAACTTAAATTTTCCTTAATTCTTAATCAAGAGTTAACATTAAATGGGTAGGATTTAATATTAATCAGATGAAGAAAAAGTAATAAAAATCTGGAAAAATTTAGGCTCGACAATACCTAACTACCACAAATCACTACATAGTGCCATGTGTCAACTAATACCATGTGGCACTAATTTTTTTTAAGGGAATTTTTTTTTTTAATTTTGACCAAACATGAGAAAGATTCAAGTGTAACATGCACTACACTAACCTCATGAGCACTATTTTTCATACAATGACTTAAGACAATTCATATAAGTACAAGACTTTTCTCATAAAACATTCCTTGTGGGACATATGAAAGAGAAAAGGGATTTTTAAAGTACAACTTGCAATTTTTCACTAGAAAAAGAGTTATCTTTGACTCAATTTTTCTTATTTGATTCAACCTACAATTTAGAAGAAAATGATTAATACTTAATCTACTTCACGATTACTTTTAAATCATATAGAAATTTTTAGAAAAATGCTTCTATAACATACTTAAAATTCATGTCAAAGAGGACCCCTTTAATTAAAAAACGTATTTAAAGAGCTCATTTTGATATGAATTTCAAGCACATTTTAGATTTTTTTTTTTGTTAAATCTTTTTATGATTCAAAAGTAATCACGCAGTATATTGAGAATTTAACTTTTTTTTTTTCTAAATTGAAAATTAAATGAAGTAAGTCAAAGTTAATTCTTTCTCTAGTGAAAAATTGCAATTTGCACTTAAAAACCCTTTTCCTCTTTCACAAGTTCTACATGGAATGTTTCATGAAAAAAGGCCCGCATATATATATAGATTGTCTCAAGTCATTACGTGAAGAATAGTACTTATAAGCTTGACATAGTGTATGCTATGCTTGGATCTTTGTTGTGTTGGCTGAAATTAAAAAAAAAAAGTTTTTCTCCTAAAAATAATTTTATGTCACATGGTGTTGGCTAACACAAGGTACCACGTGGCGACACGTGCTGTTGGATATGTTGCCATGTGTTGACTACATAGCGGTTTGAGCTACTACTAAGTGTCAACTAGTGCCACGTTATCAAATGTAAATTAATATGGAAAAAAAAGATGTCACATATTAGTTTAACTTATTGCCACATATTAACTCATGTCACATCAATAAACGAAAATTAATAGAATTTAGTCAAATAATATAAATGATCACAAAAACTTCAATTAGGTATTAAATTGATCTTTTCAAACTTTGGGTAGTAAATTGCATATTTTAGCAAAGTTCAGGTACCAAATACAATATTAACCCTTATTACTATTAGTAGTAGTAATATTATTACTACTATTACTATTACTACTAATTATTACTATCATTATCATCATTATTATTGTTATCATCATCATCTTACTTCAATTTAACTTTACAGTTTTCCAAATTTTTCCTTTTCATTTCCAATTATTTTTATATTTTTTATCACTTTATTTATTTTTTCATATTTATTATATTAGTTATTTAATAAAAATATGTAGATTAATTAGATGGTACATGACAAGTGTCATTCTTAATGGAAAAACTAAATACACACTTGTTTGCAAATGTTTACAAACATTTGTAAACATTGACGATTGAAATAGGAAAAAAAATTAAATATTTAAGATTGAAATAGGAAATATAATGAATGTAGAGAACTAAATATGCCCTTTCCCAAGTTAAAAAGGAAAAAATGCACCAAAAGTTTATAAGGTTTTATTAATTTTAGCAATTAAGCTAGTAATAGGATTCAATCCTAGAAAACTTAAATGGACTTATGATATGATAAGGTTGATTTCAATAAAAATATAACAAAAATAGTTATTTGTCCCTTGTAAATATATTCCTATGCTTAATTGGTGAAATTGTTATTCCTTAGAATTACTTTGCTACAAAATGAAAATTTTCAATTCCTTTATAGGATCGAAGGAACATTTTTTTTTTTGTCATTTCTGACATATTTCCAATCCATAAGACATAAAAAAAAAAATTATAAGAAATAGCTATTATATCTCTATTAAATTCCTTAAAAATTATAATTCTCTTCCTACCTCATCTCATTCCTAAAACAAACTTGTGAACATAAGAAACATTTCCAATTCTCATTCCTATTTTACTAATATTTAGTCTCCTTACCTAAAGTTGATAATGTGATATATAAGAAAGTTAAAATTGTATGAATGAATAAAATATATCAGTTCATTGGAAGTAACCATCAACTACCAGTAAAATAAGATGCAACTTTTTATTTGAAGGACAATTAGAGGAATTTATTGTGCAAAATGAATTTCCATTTTGTTGCTATAGGTCAAATAATTTTCACTTGTAGAACTACCAATAGTAAAATATAAATACAATATGTTATATGTACAATATATCATGTATCAGCATAATATAATTATTACGCCTCAAACCCAAAGCATGGCCACTCCACGGAATATTCTTAAATAAAAACATGCAAGGTTTGTTTGCCGCTATGCATTCCAAATCTTCAAGAACCTAATCAATTACTTAAAAAATATTTTCCCCAAAAAATTTAGTAACTGGCCCAATGACATACTATACTACATATACATATGTAATAATCACATATTGGCCTATAAATACTAATTACAACAAGCAATTGTTTAAGTATTTAATTCATATAATTCAAACAACTAATATAATTCTAATAATCAAAATTTAAAGTAACATAAATTTCACTTTCATATTGATACTAAACCAAAAGTTGCAATATAAAATAAACAACCTGTAATTTCTCCATTTAGGGCCTCATTCCATGCTATATGGTTAAACAAGTTTAACAAAATAAAAGTTCCTAGATGAAAGCTTGCTAGCTAGTTACCAGCCATCCCTTAGCTTTGGGATACAAAAGTAGTCTCTTTATTTTTCCACATTTTTCCTTTTTTTATTTTGATTTTTTTAGGTTCTTATTTTTTTAATTCTATAAATTTTTTTATTGTTTGCTTTTTCATTTCTTAAATTTTTTATTTTGTATAATTTTACTAATGTTTTTCTTGTTTTCTTTATATTTTTTAGATTTTCCAAATTTATTTATAATTTTATTTTTTTTAGTACTTTATTTTTTATTTTTAATTAACTAGCCACATTAGTACCATGCATTAGATATTTTGCCATGTAAGCTTAAGTTTACGATATTATAATAGCAGGATAATGACATTCCTTATTTGAATCACTTTAGATGATGTTGATCCTTTATTTTAACTAGTAGAAAGTTCAATTCACTATTTGACCATACCTCCCAAACATCTATCTCATGTAGTGTAATTTTCCCCTAAAGTTAAAGGCAACATGGTAATTTCATCCCTATTGTAAAAACTGAAATCCACATGTATTTTGTAGAATTCTAGCCTAGTAAGAGAAAACATAGTCTCTTCCTCGCCTCTTTCTATTAGTGCAAGCAACATTCCCTCTTTATTGATGTTGTATAGGTTTTTCTACGAATCCTTAAGTAAGAAAATGCCAAACACAAATAAACTTTCATGGTAGAAAAGATTCTAACTTGAATTATATATGCTTTTTTGTTCTAAAAAAAAATAAAAAAAGGAGAAATATTGGTGCTAATGGAATTGATAAGCATAGAATTTTGGTTATGAGAATCCTACTGTTTCTATTATGTTGATGACAAAATAGGAACCTAAAATTCAATCCTAATTGAAAATTTCTTAGAAAATTAAGGATAAATCATGCTTTAGATCCATAGTCATAAACAGGGAAAATAGAACCTTTCAATTAATATTTGAACCATAATATTGTTCGTTTAAATATTGTTGATGTAATATTTGTAGTGATTATAGAAATCTAGGATGAATGGAATACTATGATATCATTGGGAAAGTAATAATTAGAAATTTTAGTTTTTATACTGATGATTGTAAGGTTAATAAAGTGTCGAAGGATAGATTTAGAGGTTACCTAAGATGCTGTAGAGGGAAGTCCCTAAGAACAAGTGTAGTAGACCGTGACCAAAAACAGATAAGGCAAGTTACTGAATAGATCCAAACTTATAGAAAGCTCGAAAGGGAAGTGATGGGAAATGAGAGAAAGAACGATAAAGTGAATGAAGAGTAAGCAAAACCCATGAAAAGCTCTAAGGATATGACGTACTAATGAAACTTTCAAGGACTTACGGCACAACTCAATATGACGCATGAATTAGTCTAGTGAGATTACTCGTCACTTAATCTTGCTTAAAGATTAAGATAAGAGTGAAATGAAAGTAAACAATTAGTGTTTACGGGAGGAAGGATATTTAGTGTATTGATGTTAAGCTCATGTTTCTAGCTACAAGTATAAGGGTATTTATACCTGATAAGTTAAGGCAACTTGCCTTAAAGGTAAAAAGATAAAAAGGGTATTTTTCAAAGAAGTAATGTACAAATAATACAAAGGGTAAAAATGAATATTCAAGAAAAACAATAATTAGTGTAACAGATACTACATGTGGTCTTCTACACGTGGCAGAGATGCATTGGTAAGGCCGTTGGAGGATGGAGACAAAGGAGTACGATCAGATTGCTTGTTTGAGCAGGGGTGACTAAGGATTAGTTTGAAGTCTCTCTCTCTCTCAGCTTCTTGACAAGGATGATGCCAAGCAATTGGTCGGCTCGGATATAAGCAAGGAAGCATGCATGGTATGGCCGTTATCTTAACATTCTATAATTCAGCATAAGACCATTAAGAAGTGGGCAGTCACATGACTCGGCATGTAAAGTTATGTGGCAAGGAGATACTCGGCTTTAACAGGAGTCGCCTTGCCATTCCCTCTAGCCTTCAAGCTCAACTACAGGTTAAAGGCCTAATAGCCTTATTCTTATCAATGGAAGTGTGAGCATAATTAACTCAGTAAGTGAGACGAAGTTAAAAGAGTACTAAACAATCACAAGCAAAGTTATTAATTATGATAAAATGCAATGCAACCAATCACTTGAAACATCACACAATGTTATTTGGTTCATTGTGAGGTTAGAGAAATTACATTTGCTCCAATCCAGATTGAAAAGTTTTACCATGACTCAAATCAGACTAAACCCATACTTGTGCAATGGAGAACACCCTCCCACTATAACCACCTTCGAACCAAGGCCCCCACCCTTGCAGCGACCTCCTCGCTTGTCACTTAGTTCAACTAAAGATGAAAAAAGCACAATTTCAACTATTATCATCGAAAGGAGTCAGTATTTGGCCTAATACTCTTAATCGTTTCCCCTAACAGTTGTTATGTATGTCCAGTTTCATTATAGTTGAATCATTATTAATTCTAGTTTAAAGTGACCAAATAAGTTCACACAATATAGAAATGATGCAATCATGTAGAATAATATGCTAAAGAGTTTAATTCCTGTCATGACTGAATATCAATCACTTGTAGACACCTAATTTTTTATAAACCGCGCCCCCCCCCCCCCCCCTCCGGCATAGTTTTAAGTTTTTTTTTAATAAGGTCCTAATTCTAAAATAAAAATAATAATAATAAATAGAAAATGATGAAAGTAAAAAAAAATGAAAAAAATTATTATTAAGGATTTTTTTTTAGATTTTTAGAAAATGTTTTAAGGTTAATCATTTTAATTTTAGTTCGATTAAAATAGTTTTAGAGAGTCATGTGATTTAAGTACAATTTAATTGTACTAAGTATCAAGGTATAGACCAACGGCATAATGAATAAGTATTTAAGTATTGGCATTAGATTAGCTTAAGGTTACAGGTTTGAATCTCACTAAGCATAAAAGTGTTTTTCATTTTTCTTTCTTTCATTTTACAAAAAGCGAGTTGAACGTACAGGATCCAAATCTAATCAAATCTTTTCAATCTAAAGCGATAAAGATTTGAGAGATTAAAATCTAATTTGATTTTTATCAAATCGGATTTAAATTGATATAAAAGATTTAAATCTAATTTGATTTTTATCAAATCGGGTTTAAATCGAAATAAATGATTTTAATCTAATTTGATTTTTATCAAATCAAATTAAGGTCAATATAGGAGATTCGATTTGATTTGATATAATTTGTTTCTGGATTTTATAAATATGGATTGCACGGCATAAAGAAAAACACAATTACACACTCGCCAAAAAAAAAAAATCAATTTCATCCTCAACCAATAGTGCCCTCACAAAGACGGATCTACTCCGATCATACACTATGAAATCAACTCCCCACCGCCACTCTACTGCAGATCACATGAAGAACACTCCAGCCTTAACATCACCAATCCAAACCCATGCACACTACTTCAATCAGCAAGTCCATCACATGAACACGGCCTACACTCCCTCTCAAGTCCACAAGCCTACACTCACGCATGTCCGAATACCCTTAACTACACAACACACAGCCGCACGTTCTGCTTCACAACACCGTCAACTTGCCAAGCTACTGACCAACATGGACAACTATGGCTACTGTTGTCTTCTCCATCTACAAATAGCATTGTGCACAACTCGTGACCACAAACACTACAGCAGCACCCTAACCTACATCCAACACTGCTGAACACAATTAAAGTCACTACACCACACATGATCGTCACAGTTACGTCGAGCAGCCGCAATTCATACGCTGGCCACAACACCAACACTAAACAATACGCCTACTGACTAAACAGGATATGTGCAGCAGTCTATCTACAACGACTCATTGTTATACGTTGCTGCAACAAATTTACACACGATCTACGTCATAACTCCGATTAGCCACACAACAGTCTACGCCTACAGCAGCTTACGTATGTGCTCATTGTCAATGATCTACATCAAGCAACCACATTGAAGATAGCAGGCAACACTACATTCACAGCAGCTATACACGTCCATTACTGCTCTGTCCATGCTTACTGTAGTCACCTTCGCCGACGATCAGCTACGGTTCCATGATCGGCACATGCATTGCCGTATAGTGAACAGCTAAGTAAGTTTCGGATCTTTTAAGTTTTTTTATTATTATATTGTATTAAAACCTTAGTTATTTATTAGTGATACATATTAGGTTAGCAAATTCTTTTGGAATTAGTTTCTATATATATAATTAAGTATAGTATGTTTTATTTATTTAGATAGGTAGTTGTGTAATATTAATAGTATAGACATATATGTGTAGGAGTTTTTAGTATCGTCTTTTTTTCTTTTTTTTTTTTGAATTCCTCACATAGAAATTTTTTTAAAAAAATAAAAATTAATAATAAAAAACCGCTTTTAAAAATTTTAGGACTTTTAGAGTGTTTTTTTTTAAGCTTTCAAGAAAGAACTACAGTCGTCTGATCCTAACTAAAAGATATACAGGCACCTTCGGGACGACGTTAAAATTTATAGAAACTTTAGTTTTTTTATTTATTTTATTTCATTGTCAGTTTCTTAAAAATATATAAAAAAGGGACAATTTAGAAGAATAAACCATATTATGGTTTAATGGGTTAGCCCCCAAATTCAAAACCCTCTGATTTTTCATTCAAATTGAAATCAAAGACCGGTAGTTAAATCATAGTCAATCTATCTAATTGATTATGATTTCTTTTTTCTCAATTCTCAACTCTGGTTAGGTGACAACTCCAAAAGTTTTTTTAATAAAAAAATCAAAATTTCCCAATTTCTTTAGTCAAGGGTTAATACTGAATGGGTTAGGATTTAGTTCTAATTAGAAAATGGGAAATCAAATTGAAATAGAAGACCAAAAATTCAGGCTGGACAGTTTGGCGACCCCATTGGGGAAACCATCAAGAGGGTTAGCCATTAGAATCTACCGAAATTAGAATTATTTTTCAAAAACAAAAAAAAAAAAATATTTGAGCTGATCATTATTTTATCTTGTCCTATTTTTGTTTTGTTATATACTAACACGTACGTTGCAGATTATCTAGGGGGTAGTTTTGGGGGGTTTGTTTTATTTTATTTTCCGAATCATAAATGTATGATAGATACGGTCAGAACTAGGGCATCTTAAAACCTTAGGAGGGAAGTCATTGTGTAAGTTTCGGATGTTGTGGGGCAACCACCTTCCGGGGCCGATCAAGCTACCCCACTCAAGTTCAGATGTAACCATAGAACCGTTGCTTTGAAAAATCACAAAACTTGAGGACTTTTAGAACCTATTCTTTACATGCATGAAAACCTTTTTTCCAAAAATCACAAGAACCAATGATGTAACAGACCTAAACGAAAAAGGGCAGTTATGAAGTTATAGTTGTAATATTTTCTTGTAAATAGCTTATAATAATTCTGTGTAAAGTTTAGCATAGGGTGTGATTGTAATTTTAATATTTTCTTTAGATAAGTATGGCTAGATCGAGTCAAGGGCCTTTTGAAGAAATCTATATCTACCTACTACATTAGCTTCAAAGATTGCTTCAAATGTAGTTCCAACTCTTCAACCTAGATAAGCAAGAGTTTATCAAGAGTAAGATTAGGCCTACCCTCTCCTTGCAGAAGATCCATGCAAACATCACCTTATTACGGGCCTTGGTTCATCTTTGGGAGCCCGAATTCATCAGTTTTTGTTTGGGCCCACATCAACTAAGCCCAACCTTAGAAGAGTACTCCCAATTTTTGTAGGCCCCTACTATCACAGATGATAACTACGACCCAGATTTGGAAGCTATAGCACCAAAGATCTTTAGCAAGTTATTAAGAGTCAGAAAAACTAAGATAAACTAAGTTTTAACTCATTGTTCTTTTTACCCCTTTTTAGTATGATTCGTGTAACGTAATTGCAAAATACCCTTTTGTCTTTTTATATATGTAAAATAACCTTAATGGGTAAGTATATAAACCCCCACTTTCCATATACGCAGACATTCTGCTTTTAATACATAATTACTCACTTTGAGCAACCTTGGTATTCTCGTTATCGTTCAACTCTTATCTATTCCCTTTAGCAAGAAGTAGTGGTAAATAACTCTTCAATTTGGACCGATATATCATATCCAGTGGATTGTAGGCCGAGTAGGATGGAGTGGTGAGTCATATTCATTCGGTAGCTGCTCGAACTTCGTTAGTTTCTTTTTTGTTTCCTTTTTAGTTCATTCGTTATGGTGTTTCTCTGTGTATCCAACCCCAGAGATACATCAGCTTCATTGATATTAGGGCATAATTCCATAAGGGAGTATACAAAGTTGCAATGAAGTTTTAGCTTGACTTACTATTAGTGGCCATTATGTTCCTTCCGTAGCTACTACAATATGCTTGTGTGTTTGTAAGTGTAGTTTCATTGATACTTTATTTTCCATTATGACAACAAAGCGAGTTTGTCTCTATTCTGTTTGAGTAACTCTGGGTACTAAAGTTGTTAATAGTTTGTTAATCTGTCTGAAAAGTATTATACTATGTCAAAATCGAGTATTCAAGGTATCATTGGTAACTAAAGTAGTGATACTCGACCTGGTCTTAGACATAATGGTAGTAATACCACAGGGTTTATTGGTGACAAACTTGACAGACTCACAAACCTTGTTGAGAGTCTAGTTACCGCAATGCAAGCTAATAGGCAACAACCCCAAGGTGTACAGCAACAAAACCCACAAGATGGAACCTTTAAGAGACACTATGGCCAAGTCAATCAAACCAATCACCTAGTTCAACCTCCTCGAGCTAGAGGAGTTGCTAGACAAAAATTGGAGTTAGAGAAGATTGCGGAGGATGATGAGGAGCTAGATGTTGACAGGTTTGGTGATTAAGAGGAAGTTAATTATTACCAAACACAAGGACGAAGACGCTAAGTCCCTCAAGGGTTAGACAATGTCAAGGTTCAAATTCCACCCTTCAGTGGAAATGGAGATGTTGATGAATACTTAAAGTGAGAAGAGAAGGTTAAGAAGGTATTTGACTGTTATAGGTATACAGATACTGTCGATGTCTGACTTGTTGTATTGAAATTTACTGGATATGCGACAATGTGGTGAAAAAATTTGAATATAGCATGAGCAAAGGATGGAAGATGAGGTGTTAAAACTTGAGATGAAATGAAAAGGTTGTTGAGGAGTAGATTTGTGCTCGAGACGTACCTATAAGATACGTTTGCAAAGTTACAGGAGCTTTGCTAGGGAAGCCGATATATTGATGACTATGTCAGAGAATTTTAGATGTTTATGATCTGAGTCGACGTGGAAAAACCAGAGGCTCGTACAGTATCAAGGTTCATTTATGGGCTTAAGTATGCAATTCATAATATTGTGGAAGTGTAGAGGTTTTATACCTTAGAAGAGGCGATCAAGATCGCATAGAGAGTCGAGAAACATAGGAGAAATGTTCCTAGCCAACCTGGGCCAACATTCTCCTAAGCCCTAATACCACGCCGACTTGTTTAAGCCGAGCCAAGGATAAGAGTGACAAACCTGATGACAGCCACGCTAACCAATAGGGTCAAGTTTGTCAGTTGAGCCGATCTGAGGCTAGGCTGAGCTCGAGAACATATGAGAAAGGACCAACCTCCAAACGAAAGACTAGCGGGGTGAAATGCTTCAAGTGCTTAGGCTTTAGACACATAGCTGCTGAGTATCCAAACCGACGCGTCATGGTGCTCTAAAGAGATATAGTGGATAGCATCGACAAGAGTGAGCCTAAAGAGGAAGATGTTGGGAAGCCCGAGGTTGCAGAAGAGGAGGAGACATGTATCTATGTCGACAAGAAAGAAATGATGACCCTAGTCCTAAGACAAGTCTTGAGTATCTTGCCAAACTCTAAGGAGGACCAAAGGGAAAATATATTCCATACCAAGTGTACCATTAGAGGCCAATTATATACGATCATAGTAGATGGAGAAAGCTGTACAAATGTTATTGCACAATCCCTTGTGTAGAGGTTAGGTTTGCCGACCTAAAAGCATCCCCAACCTTACAAGCTGCATTGGCTTCATGATAAGGGTGCTTTGTACGTGACTGAACAAGTGATCGTACCGTTCATTGTTGGAAATATATACAAGGACAAAGTGGTGTGCGATGTCGTCTCCATGGGAGCTTCACACCTACTACTTAGACGACTTTGGTTGTTTAACCGACGTATTATGTACGATAGGTATAAGAACACTTATGCCTTTGTCAAGGATAGAAGGAGGATAGTATTGCAACCCCTAACCTTGTCCCAAGTCAATAAAAAAAAGGCCTTAATGATAAGTCGTAGGAAGCTCTGATCTATTGAGAAGGCTGATAAACCTATGTTCCTGTTGGTTAGAAGATTGATAGAGATGAAGAAATTACAAGATATTTCAGAAGAGATCTGAAGCTTGCTAAATGAGTATTCTGACCTGTTTTCGAAAGAACTGCCTAAAAGATTGCCACCAATCCAAAGCATTGAATACTGTATTAACCTACAGCCAGGCACCACCTTACCTAACCAACCTGTATATAAGATGAACCTTGAGCAGGCTGTTGAGCTAAAAGGACAGGTGGATGAACTCATTGAGTGAGGATATGTAAAGGAGAACATAAGCCTTTGTGTTACCAGCTTTGACAGCTGAGCAATCAACCAAATTACTATCAAGTATAGATACCTAATACCAAGACTCGATGACATGTTGGATGAACCTCATGGTGCAATGATATTTTCAAAGATTAATCTGTGGAGTAGCTATCGCCAAATTCGCATAAGGTTAGGTGATGAATGGAAGACTGCCTTTAAGACTAGGTACGGACTCTACAAATGGTTGGTTATGCCATTCGAACTTACTAATGCGTCGAGCACATTCAAGAGGTTAATGAACCATGTGATGCACTCTCTTCTTGGAAGATGTGTGGTCGTGTACTTCAATGACATATTGGTGTATAGTGTCAACCTGAATAACCATGTTCAACATCTTCATGAAGTATTTGGCATTCTGCGAGCTGAGAAGTTGTATGGGAATGTAAAGAAATGCATGTTTTTCTAAAAAGAGGTGATGTTCTTAGGGTTTGTAGTGTCAAGGGAAGGAATCCTAGTAGATAAGGAGAAGATTCGAGTTATTCTGGAAGGGTCAATGCTAAAGAATGTCATTAAAGTCCGAAGTTTCCATGACCTAACTTCTTTTTATAGGCGATTTATTAAGGACTTTAGCACAATAGCCGCCCCATTGACCGAATTGATAAAGAAGAATGAAGGGTTCAAGTAAAACAATTGAGCTAAGCAAAGCTTTAGGGAAATCAAGGAAAAGCTCACCTCGGCACCTGTCCTTTTACTAAAAGATTTTGACAAGCCCTTCGAACTGGAATACGACGCATCAGGAGTTGGAATTGGTGCTGTCCTAATGCAAGAACAATAGCCTGTCGCTTACCACAGTGAGAAACTAAGTAGCCCAACCCCTGAATTATTCTATATACGAGAAGGAGTTGTACTTCCTTTTCCGAGCCCTTACCGTTTGGCAACACTACCTGCTACCACGAGAGTTTGTTATTTACACTAACCACGAATCATTGAAGCATCTTGGGAGTCAAAACAAGCTTTCGAAGAGATAAGCTAAGTGCTTAGAGTTCATGGAAGGTTTCTCGTACATCATTCAACATAAGAAGGGAAGCGTAAATGTAATCGCCGATGCTCTATCACAACGTCAAACCTTGCTGACCACTTTGCAAACAAAACTATTAGGATTCTCACTCATCACTAAGCAGTATGCTAATGACCCTCACTTCTATTCCGTTGTTGAACAGTATCGTGAAGGACTAGTTGTAGGAGGATATTATCTTAAGGATAGCTATCTATTTAAGGATCGCAAGCTATGTATTCCAAACTACTCCATACGTGAACTATTAATCTGAAAAGCTCATAGCGGTAAACTTTCAAGCTACTTTAGAGAGGTCAAGACAACCAATCTATGAAAGAGAATTTTTATTGGTCAGGTTTAGCTAAGAATGTCCATAAGGTAGTAAGTCGTTGTGAAGTGTGTAAGCATGCTAAGGGTAAGAGAGAACCCCATGGAGAGTACATACCTCTACCAACGCCTACCTTACCACAGGTCGACCTCATCATGAACTTTGTCCTAAGGTTACCCCAAACATCCAGAGGGAAAGATTTTAGTTTTGTTGTAGTAGGCTGTTTCAACAAGATGGTGCCATCGAACTAACGATGCTTTATATATTGCTGATTTGTTTTTGTAGGAGATTATCCAACTACATGGAGTATTAAAGACTATTGTCTCAGATTGGGACATAAAATTTTTAAGCTATTTCTGAAAGACATTTTAGAGGAAATTTGGGACTAAACTAGTATTCAGCTTCAGTAGCCACCCTCAAACTGATGGTCAAACTAAAGCGGTAAACAGGATACTAAGCAATCTGCTCAGAGCTATTGTAGGGAAGAACTTGAGGGTTTGGGATATGTATCTACTAATCATGGAGTTCGCATACAATCGAATTGTCTACAGCACTATAAGAAAGACCCCATTTAAGGTCATCTATGGCCTTAACCTAACCATTCCCCTAGACATGATCAACACCCCAGCAGCTACTAAAGAAAGTGAATCCGGAGTTGATCGAGCTCAAGAATTACATGAACTGCACCAGTCTGTAACAAAGAAAATCGCCAAATTCAATCAAAGACAACAAGAGATTAGTAACTAAAGCTGCCAAACTGTTTCTTTCCAACCAAGAGACTTAGTATGGATTCACCTCAGCCGAGAGTGATTCCTACACTAAAGACAAAGCAAATTATCTCCTCAAGTTAACGGCCCATTCAAAGTCCTATATAAGATCAACCATAACGCCTACCAAATTAAGTTGCCTGATGACAATGGTGTCTCCTCTACCTTCAATGTGTTCGATTTGATTCCCCATCAACCAACGGAAGAAGACCCTATGAGCGCCCCAGAAGAACGAACAGAAACTGCTTTAGATTTGAGAACAAATATTTTTGACCCTTAGGCAAATGATAGGAATCAATCCTTTGGACCGATCACAAGAAACCAAGTTAAAGGACTTCAAGGGCTCGCAAGGAAAATACTAGCTCTAAGCCCTAACTAAGATAAGGACTCCTATCCTAATCCAACCTCCAATCGACCTGTTTGTCAGATTCTCACATATATCCAATATGCTCTTACCTAGCTGCGAAGTCTTAACCTAGAAGATAACCTAAGGAAGGCTAGCTAAGCCAAGCTCTCCAACTGACCACTGGTGCCTGACTTTAATTCTACTGACTTCCTAACCAAATTAATTGGCTCTTGACCTGATCCAAATTAAGTTGGCCCCTGATTACCAACACTTCATGTTTCTACCTATGTTGTATCATACTCGTAACGTACAACTATCAAGCAATACGTGTCTTCTAATACAATGTTCCAGAATGATTCTTTCTTTTCCGTACTGGATATTCTATCTTTTTTATCCCTTTTTAGTATGATTCATGTAACGTAATTATAAAATACCCTTTTGTCTTTTCATACATGTAAAATAACCTTAGTAGGTAAGTATATAAACCCCCACTTTCCCTGTACACAAACATTCCACTTTTAATACAGAATTACTTACTTTGAGCAACCTTGGTGTTCTTGTTATCATTTAATTTATATCTATTCCCTTTAGCAAGGAGTAATGGCAAGTAACCCTTCAATTCGGACCGATATGTCATATCTGACAGATTGTAGGCTGAGTAGGACAAAGTGGTAAGTCATATCCATTTAGTAGCTACCCAAACTTTGCTAGTTTCTTTTTTGTTTCCTTTTCGATTCACTTGTTGTGGTGCTTCTCCTTGTATCCGACCCCGGAAATGCATCAATGACATAACTAACTAATAGGAATCAACCCCTTGAACCGATCACACGTAACCAAGCTAGAGGACTCCAAGGATTCACCCAGAGAACACTATCTCGAAGCCCCATCCAATACGGGAATTCCTACCCTAACCTCTACGTTTTCTACTACTGCTAATCTGATTATCAAGCTATCACATGCATCAGACCTAATGAACAGTTGTGCCATGACACAACATCCAAGTAGATAGCCTCGAAAGACCATCTGAGCCGAGTTCCCAAGCCACCTACCAATGTCTGACCCTAACCCAAGTTGAGTACTCTCTAGCAAATAACTAACCGAGCTCTAACCTAATCTAGATTAAGTCGGCCCTTAATTGCAAACTCTCTCTTTTCTTCATTTCATCCAATTTATACTATAATTCAGAACGACCAACCATCATGCGACAAGTACGACATTCTAGAAGGATTCTTTACTTTTTCGTGCAAAATATTCTTTATCTCTTTTATCCTTTTTAGCATGTTTTATGTATCCTATTTATAGAATATCCTTTGGTCTTTTTATATATGTAAAGTAACTCTATTGGGATAGGTATATAAACCCCCACTTAATGTATGTAAACAACAACTTTATTATTAGAATTTATATAAGTTACCCTTTGAGCAACGCTAGTGTTCTCATTATCCTTCAACTCTTATCTATTCTCTTTAATAGGGAGTAGCAGTAGGTGACCCTTCAGTTCGAATTAGTGAGTTATATCTGGCAAATTGTAGATTAAATAGGATCAATTGGTATGTTATATCCAGTTGGTAGCTGCCTAAACTTTGCTAGCTTTTCTTTATTTCCTTTTGTTTTCTCTTTGTCATGGTGCCTCTCAGTATGTACGACCTTGAAGATGTATCACCAGCAGACACAACCACATCCAACCAAGATGCTCATTATCAGAGGAAAACAAGGCTGATTATTAGAAAGTTATACAGCTTAGGGACACAACTGTATCTCTAGGTCGTATACGTATAATAGGAAAAGTTACAGATTTTTTGTCAAAAAGTTACATGACTTAGGGACACAACCGTGTCCTTAGGCTGTATCCCACCCAAGATGATTTTAACACCTAAAATTAGTGAGTTACACGACCTAGGAACACAATTGTATCCCAGGCCGTGTCTGGAGACAAAAAAGAAAATTTCCTAATGTATTATATAAGGACTTGTAGGGGTTTTAGACATGATTTTTCACATTCAACATAGAAGAAACTTGAAGAGAAGAGGGAGGAAAAAGCTGAAGCATCACCTAACTTCATTTCTTGATTTTACTGCAACTTTTTTCTAATTTCATCATGATAGTTTAAGATTCTTATATTTAAGATTGTGGAACCTAAGGTTTCATGTGACTGTTTCATTTATTGATAATTTTCAATAAAATTTCTATATTTTTTTATTCAATTATGTGTTTTTATTGTTAATTGATATTTCTAGAATATCAATTTATGATATTTCTAAAATATCAATTTATGATATTATGCATGATTATTGAGAAATCATATGTGTAATGAGATTTTAACATAATTAAAGAGAGTTATACGTATACTTAGAGATAAGATGCATAATTCTTTTGGAAAGTTGTTATTTTTGTGTGGAAATTCATTGTACAATAATGCAATTCTAGATTATATTATTAAGTGAAATGATTCTAGTAAATAATTTAAAGTTAGGGTTAATACGCTTAAGAAAGGTATTAACTTTAATTGTGATTCCCTTTGGTCAAGAATAATAAAGATAGAATTAGATGGAGTTTAAGCAGTTACATATTAAACACTAGGGAAAACAATTCCTAAATATGTTATTTGCCTTCTTGAAGTCATTCTTAATTTTATCGCTTCCTAAATTGCTTAGTCAAGTCTCATAATTAGATTAGTTTGTTAATTTTAGTATTTTTAATTCATTCAACCCATCACAATTTTTTAATTAGATAATAGAGTTAAGGTTAGTATTAGTACTCAAGGTCTCTTAGGGATTGACTTAGACTCATATCCACTATATTAGAATTTAATAGGTGCACTTACCTAACATCAGCCTCCAAATAACTTCCTCCTTAGACTGGGCTGGAGGTACGATCATCGGCACAAACTCTTCTACATATAGAAGTAGTTGAAGAGTTCGAGAGTAGCTCTTATCACCAAATATTCACAGAGCTCCTATAACACCTTCAATACCCTCTACCCATTGAGAAGGACTTGTATCGAACTATATCGATGGAAGTGGAAGAGCCCCTTCTCAAATTCGCTTAATGGGAGGCATTGCCCATACTCCAAACATTTTTTAAACACCACAAAACTCTTCCCTAACAATAAAAGTACCCTCTCTTCCCTTGTTGGTAGCCGTACTATCCAGCTAAGGGTTAGTCTAACCATAAAGTTCACCAAGACCCAGTTAATAGCAGAAGACTTGCTTTTACTGATCCAACTACTCGAACCTCTGTCTGTCCTAGGCACAGTGAGCAGATCTGTAACCTCAATAAGGGATCGTACACATAAACATCCCTTGGGATGGCATTGACAAGCCTTATCCTATCCAGTGCCTCATTGCCATTTTTAAGTCATCATCCAATTGTGTAAGTAATGTGGCTTCATTCTCTCCTCTGTGGGGGGAGTCACTCCTTGTAGCTTTAAAGTCTGTTTAGGTTGTATTTTGATACATTAGATGGCATCTCACCTGTGTTTGTTCTATTATTGGTAGCCATTCTGATGTTGAAGAAGCGAAGAAAAGTAAAGAACTTTGAAGAAAAGTTTGAGAGAAAGAAAGATAGCTTTGCAAAAAGGTGATGAAAGGAGAAAATAAGGTTTCATCGATTACAACAAAGAAGCAAGGAAGGTTGCAAAAGAGTAATCTATCAAAGTGATTTTGGTATTTACAGGTTGAACATGTTAGAAAGAGAACCGATAGTTATAAGGATTTATATAAGCACAAATCTCCTAAAACGCTGTGATGCGGACTCGTGGATATAATTTTGATCTAAGGTAGCATTCAAAAGACAAAACGTATGCTATCGCATGCATGTTTACAGTGAGAAGTTACTTGTCACATTACATGAACTATACTACGAATGTGCTCGATAAAGTAAAAATTAGAAAAGTCACGTTCGCAAGAAGCTTTCTCAAAGTCCCTCCCACTTCCACTAAAGAACTTGTTCAACATTTCATCAACACTACTCCTCGACATGAATAGATGGTAGCTGCTCAAACAATGGTCAATTCAACTTAGTCTTACTACCTAAAGCACTTAATCTACCGAATCTTCACCTTAGCTTGGAGTACTTAGCTCAACTCGTTGAGTATCCACCTCGGATTGCCTATCCACCTCCAACTTAACCTAAGGCTAACCACTCGACAGGCCTTGATAGCCAAGGAGGTCAAACCTCTCGTATCTCACCTCAGGTCTAGAGCACCCACCTCGGCCTGGGTGGTAACTTGCTCAGATAAACTATGTTGATTTGACCCATATGTCACTCAACTCAAACATCTTTGCCACCACGTTGGCACATCAGCACTGGCACTATGGATGCCTTCAGACTAGTTTGACTATACACTTAAGAAGCCCATCTTTCCCCTCTTTACCTCCACAACGGCAATGAGGCTACTTCCTAAGTAAGGGGTAGGTATAGGACAGGTAGGATAAGTGTTGATAGAGCCTTTTGAACATAAGTCCTTCATGCTTGTGTCGACCTAACAAGGTTCTCAGCCTACGATATGCCTCTTGAAGACTCAGCCTTCTCCCTCATGGCCAACATCAGTCTAGGCCCATTACACAGTTTTTCCAACTATAATAATCACCAATGACTAGAAGAGTTTAGATAAGGTCGAAAACTAAGTTAAATAACTACTTTTTATATTTGCAGACCACATCAAACATCATGACTATACCACTTAATACTTACGAACGTGACTACTATCTACTACTTGAGCTTATATTCTACCTTTGAGTACTTTTGCCTTCTTTACATACATACCTAACTTAAGTATTAGGGTAGCCATGTTGAACAATATCACAGTGCCCCCTCACTATTCTTTATTTTATGGGCTCACTTACTTATGTGAAACCCAATTCCTTCCTAAATCTCTATCGACTGAGATCCTAAGACAGACAATAATATTCAAGAATGATATGATAACCAAACCGTAAAATATGATGTTTGATTGGACCAATTCAACCGAATAGCAGGTTCCCATCCTTGAGCAATTCTTTATCCCATGAAATCGTTGGACGACGATTGTTGGAGATCCAATCAAAAATATATTTCTGACCGTTTTGATTGAACGATAGGACACGTGCTATCTACATCCACATAAGGATTTTTAAATGATGGACGGCGCATAAGTAGTTATTATTATACTTGCATGGATTTCATATCTTAATACTGCATATGCGGGTAAATAAAACGTAGGCTAGTGCTTATTTATTTCGCCATAAAATAATTTTTGAACTACTTTCTCCATTTACCATAATAAAGACATTAATATTATAAAATATTGTCTAACTGCAAGTACTACGGACATACACCATCACATTAGAGCAATCGAGCTTTGCTTCTATTAAGTCGATGTCAGAACCATTTGTACAATAAATTCATTTAGTCTGATTTTCAACAAAATAAGACAGGAAATACTATGAAAAGTTATCATTTAATTCCCATGACATAGAAAGAGATTCTTCAACGTTGTTCAAATCCTCTATGGAATGATGATATACTTAAGGATCATTATAATGGATTTCATGCTTTTGGTGGGCTATTTTGAACTTGAGCCCTCATGTCTAGATTGATTTGTTGAAAACTTGGATCGAGTTCTTATGGCTCAGTCCGACCTAATTACCGAGCCAACTACCTTCAGCTCGAGAGTTTTCAATAAAAGCAAGGCTAAATCCGGAGAAAGTCTTACCGACCTCACTTGAGTTACGAGTACAAATTTCGACCTGATTGAAATAAGATCTTAAGCCCTCGAAGGCTCAGGTTAACAAAAACCTAGCACATGAAGCTCACAGTAATTAAGCTGCAGAGGAACAATTGCAGGAATGGAAGTCGAAAATTGTCACCAGTTCACTTTCCACAAATTCTAGACCATGCCATTAGTGCGTAAAGATCCCTTCTATTCCGGTTTGGCCTCATCCACAATAAGACGAGACTTACGGGAACATCATTTACACACTTTTATACATTCATACTCTCTCTTGCTTTTCTTGTAATCTCTTTCTCCTCTAAATATTGACTTAAGTATTAAAATAATCGAGTTAATAAATCATCACAACTTTTGGTATTTACGTATACCTTATTTTACAAACCTTAGTGTTCTTACAATTTATCAAATCCAAGTACAATATATAAGAAATCATTTTTATATTAATAAGAAATTTTATAATTATTATTATGAGTAAGACATAATACAATAGACGATATCAAAACATCCACCTTATGATAGGATTTGCATAATCTTTTATTCTTGCATGTTTTAATATGTATCCACTTTAAATTAAACCTGGGCATCGGGTCGAACCAGCTCAAAACCGGTTCTAAAGTGTCGGTTCACAAGTCATTAATATAGTGAACTATAATCAGCCTGTGAACTAATAGTTTCGGGTCGTCTTGAATCGTTTTTTTTTTTTTAATATTTAATTTTTTCTATTAATTTTTTAAAATACATTAATAATTTATAATAATATAATCTCTTTTCTCTTTTTTTTAAGTGTACTAATTTATTAATAATTTTTAATTTTTTTATTAATTTCCAACTTTATGTAATTTCAACTATTTTATCTTTTTTTTCTTAAATTTATTTTTTTTCTCATATTCAAGTCCTTAATATTTGATAAATTTTACAAAAGAAACTTACATTAACTAAAATTGAATTTTTTATCTATCCTTAACATATAATTAATTTATGATTAATCATTTATCATTAGTTTGATGATATTATTTTAAAAAAAAAATATCATTCACCATCACAAATAAAATAATTTTGATATATAATAACTTACCGAATATTATTTAATTATTTTTTCCGATTTAATGATCTTTCTTTTTTCATTTAAAAGAATAAATCAACTCAGCCGACCCGCTAGTTCAATAGTGGGTGGCAGATTGGCCTAGCAATTCGTGGCCCGCTGGTTTGAACAGTTCTGCTCAGGCAAACTGCTTGATCCCTTAAAGTCTGGTGATTTGCTAGAGTGGTTCAGCTCAATCACTATCGGATTGGTTCCGAGCCGATTCACAATTTAAAACCTATCCTTACCTAAATCTATTTTGAATCAATTCTAAACTTTATATATTCGAGCAACCATGATGATCGACGCCTAAATCGAGTTGCTAAGTCACTTTCGTGCATACATGTTAAGGATTCCAACATGCGATTGAAGTTATTGTTAGCGTCAGATATGATAAAATGTCTCATAAGTTTAAATATTAACAATTGAAAAAAAAAAATCTTAATGGGATAAACTTAAGAAAGCACTTTTCATGCTTATGAGAAACGGTTATGTTTACCATTTCAAGAAAATATATCTTCTAATAAATGAAACTGATAAATTATTTTATCCATGCTAACTAATTTGAATCCATCCATATTTTTATATTTTTATTAGTAGCAAGTGATACTATAAGATGAAAGTGCCAGTCGATATTCAATTTGGCAGTTCATCATTATGAAAAGCGTCGTATCTATTTTTATGGAGAGGAAATTATTTTCTCGATCATCCGTTAGTATATTCCGAATTTATCAATCACTACTATCGGTAGTAGCGAACTACTCTCATCACCTTCAACAACCAACTATTGCGAATGATTCAGCGATTTTTGTGAAAAGCTAAAGAAAAGAGTTGAGCATTAGGGTTTCGCATGATCGGAAGTTGCACCATTAAAGATACTTTCAAGTGCTTTTTGAATCGATCTCCGTCCCATCTATGTAATTTAATATTTTCCTTCAATGAAAAGTTGAAAATCATTTATAGACATAATTTTTTTTTATTACTTATAGTTTCTAAAGTAATGATGGAGGTTTTTTAAAATGTTTCCATAAAATATGTGCTGCCCTTTGTTCATATAATATAATTTAGAGCTGCAACCTTTGTTTAACTAAACGCTGAATCATATGATTTTTTACATTCCTACATTTGGCAACCTTATGTGTCATTATTTTTGTATTCAATATAAATATATATCTTAAATCGATATTCACGGCGTAGCTTTACCCAATTATAACTACACAATCTTTCAATTCATTTTTACTCTTCAGTTAGGAGAGGACGACCCCAATTACTTATATGATAGCTTGTAATTAAAATTTAGAAAATTACATGGCAGGTTTTTATTTATTTATTTTTCTTTCCCACGAGATAGTTATTATTCCCATCCACACTTGCTCTAAATCCCTTAGCCATCATTTTTTAATTTATTTATATTCAATTAATTTAATCTTGAGAAATAAGATGCCATACGTGTTGTACATTAGATAGAGGTAAAAGAGTAACAAGACTGTAAAAGGATCTAATAAAATGATTTAAACCAATATTGTTAAATCTTAACTGATTCATACGATTCAATTTAATTCAATTTGATCTAATTATAAAACTAGTCCCGGATAATCCCATTTTAGCCCCTCGTTGGACTCAATCCATCTATTTAACTCTTAATTTTTTAACATATATGGGTTAACCATTCGAACTAGGACCGAAAAAATTATTCAAACAAGCCATCGGCAGCCATATCTCATTCCTGATAGTAAAACTCATAGTGATTATTTATTTAGTAATTGCTTGTACTTGCTTCAGGAGGAGACAAGACGTGCGAACGTAGGACATGGACCCAACTCCCAAACTTTCAATCCGTAATACCATGGGCTCATTTTCTCTTCACCAAGGAGGCCACAGAACAGGCCCACGCACCAAGTTCTGAACTAAAGGATTGAAAAATTTCAGCAGCTAAAGGTGTAACTGATTGGGAGAATTTATCTTTATATTAGTTTTGCGTTGTATAGTTTTGTATCTATTTTGTCACAGTATGTAAGACAGATCAAATCGAATGGAGATTAAAAATAATCTTTTTTTTATAATCATGTTATATTTGTGTTCCGTTTGAACCTTTATCACGATATCTTTTGCATTTTATTTTATGATCGAATTTCTACTAGTATTCATATTGGCAATTAAGTTTGCACTTCTGATGAGGAATTTGAGACAAAGTAATTTTCAATGCTTTTATACATGTAGACACCTAATTTTTGCCCATAATTTTTATTTTTACAAAAAGGATTCTAATTCAAAAAAGAGATAAAAATAATAAAAGATATTAACAAATAATGAAAATACCAAAAAAAAAATAAGAAAAGAAAAAATTATAAAAATTTCGTAGATTTTTAAGAAGTAATTTATATTAGGAATAATTAGTTTTAGTGTTAGTTTTAGTTTTAGTTTAGTTAAAAATTTTAATTTAGAGATTTAGATAGTTTAAATATAATTTAATTATAATAAATATCAAGACATAGACCAACGGTTTAACGGATAAGTTGCAAAGCACTTGGATGAATTTAGTTGGAGGTCACGGGTTCGAGTCTCAGTAGGCACCGATGTTTTTATTTTTCTAATTTTGCAAAAACGAGACGAAAATCGAAATCAGATTTAAATAAGATTTGAATCTAGTTTAATCAAATATAATAGGATTTAATTTGGACTTTATAAAAGAAAAAAACCACAACAGAAATCAAATCATCAGCTTCATCAAAAAATTTGCTTCATCCACACAGTAGCAGCAATCCACGAACTACTGCACATCCAAACTCCAATCCAACATCCATAATCCCCACCCTCCAACGAACAACAGCTGCAATCCAACGAATAGCAGCCGAACTCTGACCAGTCTGCAGCAGTCACAATCCAACAAACAGCAACAACAGCAAATCTACGCCACGCTCCATCGATCCATAAGACGAAATCCAACGTTTTGGAAGCAAACGCCAAATGAATTCCAATTCGCATCGAAGTCCTCATGATACAATCAAGCCTAACGAATTAATGAAGTCCTCGTAATTCGAAGCTTGACGAACCAACGAAATCCAATGAAAATCCCAAGTCCTCGCATCCAATTGCGAAACTAATCCAAAATTCGGACAATTACAAGCCACGTTTCGTATGCTTAATGTCATCTGAATAATTGCAATCCTCACTATTGGACGTCAATTCAATCGCACATCCTCAATCTAACTGAAGCCCCATAGCAGCAACAACAATCCACACACCGTCGACTCCCCATGCGCGATCTGCACATACTATCGACTCCCCACGCACGATCAGCCGTACGCCACGAACCGCAGCTGCACTACAATTTCAGACCAACCTAAGCTTCCTCGGCTGGATTGCTCTCGCCAGACGTTGCTGCGCTCGCTCGACCGTTGCTGCGCTCATCGACTGACCGACCAGACACGTTTTCCTTCGCCTGGAAATTTGCACACACGCCCAATGAACCTTGTCCATCACCACTGTTGTAAACAGCAATTCAGGTTCAGTTTAGTTCAGTTTTTTTTTTATTATTTAGTTATTATATTATGTTATTATTATTATACTATTAGACATAGCATATGTGTGTATATATTAGTTTAGTATATTCCTTTTAGCATTATTCTGCTTTATTATATAAGTTAGGTATGTTATATTGATTTAAGTAGATAGTTGTTTAATAGTAGTAATGTAGATACAAATAATATATATATATATATATGTATATATTAGTCTAGGAATTTTTTAGGATTAATCTTTGTTTTAGATTTCTCACCTAGAAAATCAAATTTTTTTTAGAAATATAAATTAATAAAAATCAATAAAATTTTTAGGGTATTTTAGAGAGTCTTTTTAATCGTATCAAAAGTTAGGACCCGTTAAATTTTTTTAAGATAAACCGAATAAAATAAAATGTAAACTTAGACGGTTTTCAAAAATTAAAATAAACCAACACACTAAAGATTTTTTGAAAGAATTATGATCGTCTGATCCCGGCTAGCAAATACATAGGCAGCTTAGAGGCGACAATAAAATATATAGAAACTTAGGTTCTTTTTTCTCTTGATTTTATTTATTTATTTTTTAATATTATAGTTAGAAGAACAATCCTAATTTCGGCAAATAAATAACGGTACCCGTTAGGATTTAATAGGTTAGCCTCCGAATTCGAAACCCTCTAGTTCTTCATTAAATTTGAAATCAAAAACCGGTAGTCAAATCGTAATTAATCCACCCAATTGGTTACGGTTTCTTTTTTTTTTCCGACTTCGGTCGAGTGGCAACTCCAAAAACTATTTTTAATAAAAAATTCTTTTCAATAAAAAACCGGAATTTCTCAATTTCTTTAGTCGAGGATTAATATTAAATGGATTAGGGTTTAATATTAATTAGGAAATGAGAAATTAATATTATAAATAGAAAACCGAAAAATCAGACTCAACAGTTTAGCGACTCCACTGGGGACCGCTAGAGGGCTAGCCACTAAAAGTTGCCGAAAATAGGATTATTTTTCAAAAAAAATGAAATAATAAAAAAGAACTTAGATATGTTGTTTGATGTATTTATCTATTTTATTTATTTGTTTTTTTTTTTTACTAACATTTTTTTTGTTGTGCCAGTTTATTTAAAGAGGGAATTTTGGGAGGTTTTACTTTTACTTTGTTTTCTGCATCATAAACACATGTTAGACACGGTTAGAACCAAGCCATCTTAAGACATTAGGAGGAGGGCCATTGTATAAGCTTCGGATGTTGTGGGGTAACCACCTTCCGGGGCCGATCAGGCTACCCCACTCAAATTCAAATGCAACCACAAAATCGTTGCTTTGAAAAACGTAGTGGGTGCAAAACTTGAGGACCTTTAGAACCCACCCTTCATATTACATGAAAACTTTTTCTAAAACCACAAGAACCTATGATGTGGCAAACCTACATTGATGAAAGCAGTTGTGATTGTAATTGTAATCTTCCCTTGTAAATAATTTGTAATATTATTTTTATGTAAAGTTTAGAATACATTGTAATTGTAATTGTAATTTTAATTTTGATTAGTCATGGCTGGACCGAGTCAAGGGCCTTTTGAAGACATTCATGTCCACCTACCGCATTGGCCACAGAAGCTACTTCAGACATGGTTTCGACTCTTCAGCCCAGATAAACAGAAGTTTATTGAGAATAAGATTAGGCCCATCCTTTCTTTACAGAAAATCCCTGTGAACATCACTCTAGTCCAAGCCTTAGTCCACCTTTGGGAGCCCGAATCCACCAGTTTCTGTATGGGTCTACATTAGCTAAGCCCAACTATAGAAGAATACTCCTAATTGTTGTAGGCTCCTGCAATCACGGATGATATTTATGTCCCAGTCTTGGAAGCTGCAGCACCAAAGATCTTCAGCAAGTTGCTGGGAATCAGAAAAACCGAAATAAATCGGGTTCTAAATCAAGGAAAGACCATTCAATTAGAGGATGTCATGGACTGGTTTTCTACTGAATTGAAGCACAGAGAAAAGCGTGAGGTTTTATGTGCAAATTTAGAAGTGTGGCACCAATACTGGGTCAACGCTTTTATACTGGTAGTCTTCAATACCATCCTGTTCCCTGATGAAAGACGTCGAGTCCATTTTAGAATTGCAAAACTTGTAACCTAATTCCTTGAAGGGAAATCATATATCCCGACCCTTCTGGCCGAGTAGATCCAGTCACTAAACCATCTCAAGAAAAAGAAATGAGGAGATCTGAAAACTAACATGGTCCTACTGGTGGTCTGGTTCGTTAGCCACATGAGAAGTTACCAACTTGATTTTAATCGGGCCGAGTTTACTCAGCAATATGATCTCATCAAATCTTTTGGAGAAAGAATCGAGCTGCCAAAAAATATAGCTAGCCGCTACTGGGTCCAGTACTTTCAGAGTATGAAAGCGGAAGAGTTGTTATTGACACCCAAGTGGTTTGCGAGCAAGGAAATGATAAGAGGATGTAGAGACTTTAAAGCAGTTCCTCTGATCAACTTCAACCTCTGCACCGCATATGTTCCAGCCAATGGACTCATTGAGGACATAATCCCTAGACCATCATTAGAAGCTGCCTCGCTGGACTTCTTTAACCTTGGTATAACGATGGTTGATAAAATAACCAAGCCTCAAAGCATCCGAGCTCTTTGGTGCACGAAAAGACCACCCCTACCACTAAAGGGATAACAGCCAGGAGTCAGATAACTAAAGGATTTCTTTATCATTAGCTAAAAGAGCTTAAAGATATAGAAGACAACGAAGAAAAGAGGGAAGTTCAAGCTGAACCGGAGAGGATGAGTAAAAGAGAGCAGGAGTTGGAAAGCCGTTGCAAGGAGTACCATCAGAAGATAAAAGCATTGGAAGCACAACTGAAGAAGACTAAGGGTAAAGAAGAGCAAGTTCCCATGATCCGAAAGAAGAGGAGGATGCAAGATAAGCTTACTAGTCATTAGGAGATTAAATTTTTAATTTTAGGTTTTTCATGTTTTCATTAGAATTCATTTTTATGAACAGAATAAGAGGTGTAAAGCTTCGCAATTGCAAAAATTAATAAAAGTTAGTTAGGTTTTGCCACATCAAAAGTTCCTCCCCCCCTTCTTGATTTTTCATTGCACTCGTGTGACATGCATTTTGTGTTTCCACGATTATCAACCTTTTTTTTAGAAAAATATAATATGTACTAACCCCTTATTGAGTTGTTCAATCCAATTTAGGTAAAATTTCAAGATAGCTCCCAAACGTCAAGTCTTTTAGAGAAGTCCGATTAGAACCCGTTCCCAGACCAAGATGGCCACCACTCAAGGAAATGATGGAGACCCCGAGATTAATGATCCCTTCGAGCTGAGGTTTCGTTCCATAGAAAGAGCTATGGAGTAGATGGCAGAACAGATGAGTTTCCTAGCAGATAGCATTTCTTTGCTACGAACTATAGCACCGACCAATGAAGAAGGTTCCAAAACCCATTATGGGAAGAATACACAACCTCCTGAAGCAGAACACGAATATCAAAAAGACCCATTCGAATCAGAAGGAGTTTACCCAAAAGACAACCCGACTTTCGAACCTGACACGTATGCGGCCCCAAGACTTGTCGACCATAGGCCAAGTACGGACAGCTTGAAAGAACTGGAAAAGAAATTGACACAACAGATCACTGAGAAGATGAAGGCATTTGTAGGGTGTGATGGATTTGAACAGGCGGGGATCACAGAATTTTCCACGTATGACATGGGATCATACCCTGAGAAGTTTAAGGTACCGGAATTCGAAAAGTATAACGGGACGAGTTGCCCCAAGCTTCACACTAGGTTGTATGTCAGGAAGATGGGAAAATATGTTCAGTATGACCCACTCATGGTACAGACATTTCAAGATAACCTGACCGAACCGGCCCTGACTTGGTATGCTCAGCTTGATTTGAATCAGATAAATACATGGGAGAAACTTGCTCGAGCATTTTATGAACAATATTAATTCAATGTGGAAGTAGCCCCGACTATGATGGACTTGGTTGCTTTACGGAAGAAGAATAATGAATCATTCAAAGAATACACTCAAAGATGGAGGTCCTTAGCTATAAGAATCTCTACTCCAACGACCGAGAAAGAGCTCACATCGGCTTTCATTAACACCTTGGAGAGGCCCTATTTCTCCCATCTCATCGGGCAGGCCTCATCTAGTTTTGCTGAGGTAGTAGCAGCCGAGCGCAGGATTGAAAGTGCCGTCTCTTCCGGTAAACTGCAGGACTTAGCAAATAGAAGACCACCTACATCATCATCTGGTCCTAGACCAGCTGTCAGCAAGCCCAAAGAATCCACGGTTGATATGGTAAATTCAAATGCCAGACCAAATGCTCAAGTCGCTTTTAGGGCGAATACACCTCCCGCTCAGCAACAGTACAGAGATTAGTTTCAAACTAACAGGACTTATAGGCAACTTACTAAGATACCGATTCCTTTGAGTCAAGTCTTTGAGAAGTTGCGAAGGGATAATTTGATACGGTATGAACTTCCTAGCGATCGATATCGACCGAGATTCTTTGACTCCACAATAAAGTGCGAATACCACTGTGGGCAAGTGGGGCATTCGACTGATGCATGCTGGAGATTAAGGAATAAGATTCAAGACTTGATAGATGAGGGGACAATGCAGTTGGATTTTGTGGAAGCCCCGGTTCCTAATGTTAACAACAACCCCTTACCTAACCATGGGCCCATGATTGGTATGATTTTTTATGACTGTACTGTTAATGCCATCGATTTAGATAAGAAGCCTAAGGTTTTTGAGTTCTATACTGGCAACCGAGCTCCAGAAGTGAAGAGGTACACATTTCACGTACCGTTGCCACAAGAAAATTACAAGGCTACTCCATTTAACTATCACCTGGTAAATCAGGAGAAACCAGGTTCTCTGGTAGGGGGCATTACTCGATCGGGAAATATTTATCACCCAAGAGAGGAGTAGGAGAAGAAAGTCATGTTGAGAGAATCAAATGATAAGACGGCGGCCGAACGCATTGAGGGACTATCGGATTTTACTAAAATGCTCAAGTCAAGTGAGTATAAAATTATGGATCAACTTAGCAAGACTCCTGCACAAATATCGCTAATGGGCCTGTTAATTGCATCTGAACCACACAGGGAGACTTTGTTTCACACTTTAAATGAGGTGAAGGTCCCTCGGGAGATTCCAACTAAGAAGATGGGACTGGTTACTGATTCGATCCTCGCAATAGATCATATTTCATTTTCGACTGAAGAATTGGGCGAGGAAGGGAACAAACATACAAAGCCACTCTTTATCATGGTAAGGAATAATGACATAATTGTCACTAGGGTGCTCATTGACAACGAATCGTCGCTAAACGTCTGCCCCCTCGCCACCTTGGATTTGCTAGGCATCGACACATCTGTAATTAAGCCTTCTTCTACAACAGTCAGGGCCTTTGATGATTCCAGAAGAGAGATCGTAGGGGAGATTGATTTATCCGTAAGTATTGGCCCTCAGCACTTCACTATTCGATTCCAAGTCATGTACATTCCAAGATCTTTCAATCTACTGTTAGGAAGACCTTGGATTCATGTAGCAGGAGCCATACCTTCGAGCCTGCACCAAAAATTGAAGTTTATCTCCAATGGCCAGGTGATTACAATTCTGGGAGATCAAGATTACGAAATCTATAAGGAGACGGCTATACCCTACATAGGAAGTGAGGGACAAGAAGAGCTGGGTTTACAAATGTTTGAAGAAGTGAACATGATTACTAGTCCCGACAGAGAGGGTGAAAGAAGGAAGGGATTCAAGGAAGGCCAGATTGGTACCTATGGCCTTAGTTATAATCCTACCCCAGCGGAAGAATTCTAAAAGAAGCAAGCAAGGGGCAAGAAAGGTAACAGATTATACTATGCCTCGATGACCTTTCCACCACTAGCTGAGACGTTTATACGAGAAGAGACTCAAGCCCGAGAATCTGACAAAGAAGGATCAACACACTCGTCACCCAAGTTCCAGCATCATTTGAACAATTGGTTCTCCATCCCAGCGAATTGCAACAAGTCTTCCCTAGGGTAAAGGGGTGACCCATAGTTAGTATTTTTTGAATTTTTATGTTTAATAGTCATCGTTTTGAATGTGTCGTTGAATCTTTCGTTCAAAATTAGTTAGGCTTTTATCTCATTTGAGACCATACCTCCATTTATTCAATAAAATCTTAGTTCGTTTCTTTCCGATGTTGCTCTTCAGTTCTCTTTTGTTTACATGCATGTTTTTATACATTCTCATTCAGATTCAATGAAACAAGCGAAAACCAGGAATACCTCGCGCAAGTAGAAAATGAGAATATTGATATCGTTTCCGGCCCTACTGAGTTAGTCGTCAGGAGCGATGTCGATAACCACAATAATATACAAGAGGAATAACAAAAACATGAACTGGATAAGATCACTATTGATGAACCGATTGAGACAATTAATGTGGGGAACAAAGAAAATCTTAGGAATTTAAAAATTAGGGGAAGTTTAAAAGAGAAACAAAAAACAAAAATGATTACATTGTTAGCTGAGTATCAAGACGTGTTCGCTTGGTCATATGAAGATATGCCTAGGTTGAACCTGTCAATTGTAGTCCACCGTTTACCCACATAGGAGGACGTCAAACCAAAAAAGCAAAAATTATGGAGATTTCGACCTAACATCTTACTGAAAATTAAAGAAGAAGTGAAGAAACTACTGGAGGTTGGATTCATCGAAGTGTCAGATTACCTGGAATGGGTAGCTAATGTTGTTCCAGTAATGAAGAAGAATGGGAAAGTTAGATTATGTGTAAACTTTCGAGATCTCAATCAGGCAATGCTTAAGGATAATTTTCCATTGCCTCACATTGATGTATTAGTGGATAACACTTCTAGAAATCATCTATTCTCTTTCATTGATGGTTTTTCGGGATATAATCAGATTCGAATGTCCGAAGAAGATAAGACGAAAACGACTTTTATTACGACTTGGGGAACATTTTGCTATAAGGTGATGCCGTTTGGGCTAAAGAATGCAGGTGCAACATATCAGAGGGCCATGGTTGCAATATTTCATGACATGATGCATAAAGAAATAGAAGTGTATGTTAATGATATGATTGCAAAGTCCAAAGAGGAGGAGGATCACCTGGAAAACCTGAGGAAGTTGTTTAATAGGCTAAGAAAGTACCACTTGAAATTGAATCTAGAGAAGTGTACCTTTGGTGTGACGTCAAGAAAATTGTTAGGGTTCATAGTTAACCAAAGAGGTGTTGAAGTTGATCCTGATAAGGCCAAAGCTATAATTGACATGCCTCCTCCACAAACGCTCAAGGAAGTGCGAGGTTTGTTGGGGCGTTTAAATTACATTGCCCGATTCATAACACAATTAACGGACAAATGCAGTCCTCTTTTTAAGTTGTTAAAAAAGAACACAAAGATCAGTTGGAATGAGGAATGCGAAGAGGCTTTCACGAAAATCAAAGAATATCTCATGAAACCTCCAGTGTTGGTAGCTCCTAAACTTGGAAAGCCGTTGTTTTTGTACCTAACCATAATGACAGAATCAATGGGATCCGTGCTTAGCCAGAAGGATGAAGAAGGGAAAGAGCGAGTTATTTACTATCTAAGCAAGAAGTTCACAGAAGGGGAGCAAAAATACTCAGAAGCTGAAAGAACCTGTTGTGCATTGGTTTGGGTTATGCATCGGCTCAGACAATACACATTGTATTATCAGATCGAGTTGATAATATAACACAATCCTCTGAAATACTTAGCTGAAAAATCGGCTCTCATTGGTAGAGTTTCAAAATGGCAGATGTTGCTGACAGAATTTGACATTAAGTATGTGAGCCAAAGTTCAGTCAAGGGGCAAGCTTTGGCGAATCAATTAGCAGAGAATCCTTCTGAGGATACCCCTCAAGGAACATGAGTTGAGTTTCCCAATGAAAACATCCTAGTAGCGAGAAATGATTCTAATGGTGAAATAATCGAAAAATCTTCAAGGTGGAAAATGTTCTTTGACGGAGCAGCCACTGTGTCTGGATGTGGAGTAGGGGCAATTTTGGTATCGCCTGGAGGTACACAATATCCAATGGCTGTGAGATTGGTTTTCCCATGTACCAATAACATTGCAGAATACGAAGCGTGTATTTTGGGGCTCAAAATCGCATTGTTTAAGGAGATACGGGAATTGCAGGTGTATGGAGATTCTTCGTTGATTATAGGCCAAGCTCGAGGTGAATATAAGACGAAAGACCCCAAATTAGTACCTTATCGCCAACACTTGGCCGAGTTGATAACCAAATTCGAAAAGATTACCTTTGTGTACATACCAAAGGTTCAAAACCAATTTGCCGATGCTCTTGCTACTTTGGCATCAATGATTCAGATATCGAAAGGAGTGGAGATTCATTCACTTAAAATTGAAATTGAAGAAAAGCCTGCTTTTTGTTTGGCAATGGAAAGTTCATGTGACAAAAAGCCTTGGTATCATGATATCAAAATATTTTTACAACATGGTACGTACCCCGAAGGAGCAAAGAGGAAGGATGAAAAATTAATTAGAAGATTGGCGGCTCAATACTTGATGAGTGATTCTACGTTGTACCGATGATCGTTTGACGGTACACTTTTACGTTGTGTAGACAGGAAAGAGGCAGAGACACTAATGAAAGGAGTGCACGAGGGAGTATGTGGCCCTCATATGAATGGCCACATGCTTGCCAAGAAAATCATGAGGATGGGATATTACTGGTCAATTGTAGAGGCGGATTGTATTGCACATGTTAGACGCTGCCATTTGTGCCAAATCCATGCAAACAAAATAAATGCTCCACCTCAGGAGTTGCATACACTATCAGCACCATGGCCTTTTTCGATGTGGGGAATAGATATCATTAGCCCAATCACTCCAAAAGCATTTAACAGGCACCGATTTATACTGGCAGCTATTGATTATTTTACTAAGTGGGTTGAAGCCTCATCCTACTCTAGTGTAACAAAGGGAGTAATGGTCAAGTTCATCAAGAGGGACATACTAGCTCGGTATGGTATGCCAGAAACGATTATTACTGACAATGGTACAAATCTGAATAATAAATTGATGTCCGAGTTATGCCGACACTTCAAGATCATTCATAGAAACTCGACTCCTTATCGGCGCCAAATGAATGGAGCCATAGAAGCAGCCAATAAGAATATCAAAAGAATTATTGAGAAAATGGCCATTACGTATCGAGATTGGCATGAGATGTTACCATTTGCACTCATGGCCTATCGAACTTCTATCAGAACATCAACAGGGGCAACCCCCTACTCGTTGGTATACGGAATGGAGGCTGTACTACCAGTGGAGGTTGAGATCCCGTCTCTCAGAATATTGTCAGAGACTCAATTAGATGAGGCTGATTGGGTAAAGAAGCGTGTTGAGCAGTTGAACCTAATTGATGAAAAGAGGGTGATAGCCTTATGCCACAACATTTGCTATCAGCAACGAATGGCCAGGACTTTCAATAAAAAAGTACGACCCCGAAGTTTTGAGCAAGGAGATATGGTGTTGAGGAAGGTATTGCCTAACACAAGTGATTTAAGAGGGAAGTTCGCCCCAAACTATAAAGGGCCTTACATTGTGAAGAAAGTATTGCCTGGGGGAGCTGTTATTTTGTCTTAAATGGATGGTCCAGATTTGAAGGACCCAGTAAACGCTGATGCGTTGAAAATGTACTATCCTTGAACATCAATGAAATTTTTGCAAATAATCTTACCATTACTGTGGTCTCGTTTTCATTTTCTACGTGCAAAGTTGGCATTCCTAGTAGTCGTTAGCATTGGATAATATCCTTAGCCTTTCTTTTTCTCATTCCACTAAAAGATCCTACTTCTGGCTCTATTATTTACCCAAACAAACCTTACACACAAAGAACCACAAGAAAAATAATCATTTAATTTGAAGCGATGACTATTGATAAAAATTCTTTTAATACTTTGTTGTGGTTAACCCCCCAAAGAAAGGGAGATTTGTTTCCTATTTTTCAGGACAGGGCCATGTTCAAAAGGGTAACGTGTGGCGTATAAGTAAAAACTCGCTTGAGAACAAATGCTTGCTTGGAAAGCCAATGTTTAGACCAGAAGTTCAATACAGTACATCCTTGTTCGAGAAGAATATGTTTTACATTCGATTCAAGTTTAAGTTGTTTTCAAAAAAAAAAAGAAGAAGAAGAAAAAGAAAAAGAAAAATAGGGGTTTTGGAAAGAGGTGGCAGAAGAAAGAATAAGAAGAACAAGAACAAGAAAAGCAATAGTAAGGGTCAAAATCATGGGTTCTAATCGGACTGCTCAATAAGACATGTGACGATTTGGGAGCTATCGATGAAACCAAGTAAGTGGTTCTAAACCTGATAAAATTTTGCTTTGGCAATTGGTTTCCCCTTAAGGATAATAGCTTATTTTCCAAAAACAATTAGTTAGCTCGTAGATCATGGTCCCAGTGTATCTTCAACTTCCAATCATCCAACTCGCAAAACGTTATTCAACTCAAAATTTCTTCAAGGGATTTAGCGCTTTGGTCAGCTTATGGAGTGCTATTTCGACTTACATTCTCATTTAGGGATCCAGCCAGCTCATAGAGCGCAATCCCAATCTAAAGCTTCTTAAGTTTCTGCCTAACTTCTAAAACAATCCCAATTTATAATCTCTTAGGGATTTAGCAAGCTCATGGAGCTCTATCCCAATTCAAAGTCTTCTTCATATTTTTAGATCTTAGCAAGCTCAAAGGGCGCTTTGACCGCCTTGGTGAGTCAGCTCATTAAGGGCACGATCCAAGTCTTCTTTAGAATTTTTAGGTCTTAGCCAGCTCAAGGGGCGCTTTGACCGCCTTGGAGAGTCAGCTCATTAAGAGCACGATCCAAGTCTTCTTCATATTTTTAAGTCTTAGCCAGCTCAAGAGGTGCTTTGACCACTTTGGAGAGTCAGCTCATTAAGGGCACGATCCAAGTCTTCTTCATATTTTTAGGTCTTAGCCAGCTCAAGGGGCACTTTGACCGCCTTGGAGAGTCAACTCATTAAGGGCACGATCCAAGTCTCCTTTAAATTTTTAAGTCTTAGCCAGCTCAAGGGGCGCTTTGACCGCCTTGGAGAGTCAGCTCATTAAGGGCACGATCCAAGTCTTCTTCAAAATTTTAGGTCTTAGCCAGCTTAAGGGGCGCTTTGACCGCCTTGATTAGTCAGCTCATTAAGGGTACGATCCAAGTCTTCTTCAAATTTTTAGGTCTTAGCCAGCTCGTAGGGCGCTTTGACCGCCTTGGAGAGTCAGCTCATTAAAGGCACAATCTAAGTCTTTTTCAAATTTTTAGGTCTTAGCCAGCTCAAGAGGCGCTTTGACCACCTTGGTTAGTCAGCTCATTAAGGGTACGATCCAATTCTTTTTCAAATTTTTAGGTCTTAGCCAGCTCATGGAGCGCTTTGATCACCTTGGTGAGTTAGCTCATTAAAGGCACGATCCAAGTCTTCTTCAAAATTTTAGGTCTTAGCCAGCTCATGGGATGCTTTGACCGCCTTGGTGAGTTAGCTCATTAAGGGCACGATCCAAATCTTTTTCAAATTTTTAAGTCTTAGCCAGCTTATGGGGCGCTTTGACCGCCTTGGAGAGTCTGCTCATTAAGGATACGATCCAAGTCCTCTTCAAATTTTTAGGTCTTAGCCAGCTCATGGGGCACTTTGACCGCCTTGATTAATCAGCTCATTAAGGGCACGATCCAAGTCTTCTTCAAATTTTTAGGTCTTAGCCAGCTTAAGGGGCGCTTTGACCGCCTTGGAGAGTCAGCTCATTAAGGGCACGATCTAAGTCTTCTTCAAATTTTTAGGTCTTAGCCAGCTCAAGGAACGCTTTGACCGCCTTAGTGAGTCAGCTCATTAAGGGCACGATCCAAGCCTTCTTCAAATTTTTAGGTCTTAGCCAACTCAAGGGGCGCTTTGACTACCTTGGTGAGTCTGCTCATTAAGGGCACGATCCAAGTCTTTTTCAAATTTTTAGGTCTTAGCCAGCTTAAGGGGCGCTTTGATCGCCTTGGTTAGTCAACTCATCAAGGGCACGACCAAGATTCTCGTCATTCTTTTTTAGAGATTTTTGCCAATTCACAAAAGCACTTCCCATTATCGTTCTAACCCTCGTCAAGTGACTTAACGTTCCTTAGGATAAAGTCGTCCTGAGGCAAAAAAGGTGTCTCTTTTGTCTTTGTGGCAAAGTTTTGCTCAAACTTCACCATAAAGAGGAGCAGCTGTAAACACCTAATTTTTGCCTATAATTTTTATTTTTACAAAAAGGGTCCTAATTCAAAAAAGTGATAAAAATAATAAAATATATTAAGAAATAATGAAAATACCGAAAAAAATAAGAAAAGGAAAAATTATAAAAATTTTATAGATTTTTAGGAAGTAATTTATATTAGGAATAATTAATTTTAGTGTTAGTTTTAGTTTTAGTTTTAGTTTAGTTAAAAATTTTAATTTAGGGATTTAGATAGTTTAAATATAATTTAATTGTAATGAATATCAAGACACAGACCAACGGCCTAATAGATAAGTAGCGGAGCACTTGGGTGGATTTAGTTGGAGGTCACAGGTTCGAGTCCCAGCAGGTACCGATGTCTTTATTTTTCTAACTTTGCAGAAACGAGACGAAAATCGGATTCATATTTAATCAAGTCGTATGAGTCTAGTTAAATCAGATTTGAATCTAGTTTAATTAGATATAATAGGATTTGATTTGGACTTTATAAAAGAAAAAAACCACAACGGAAATCAGATCATCAGCTTCATCAAAAAATCTGCTTCATCCACGCAGCAGCAACAATCCACGAACTGCTGCACATCCAAACTCCAATCCAACATCCATAATCCCCACCCTCCAACGAACAGCAACCGTACTCCACGCAATAGCCGCAATCCAACGAATAGCAGCCGAAGTCCGACCAGTCTGCAGCAGTCGCAATCCAACAAACAGCAACAACAGCAAATCCACGCCACGCTCCATCGATCCATAAGACGAAATCCAACGTTCTGGAAGCAAACACCAAACGAATTCCAATTCGCATCGAAGTCCTCATGACATAATCAAGCCTAACGAATTAATGCAGTCCTCGTAATTCGAAGCCTGATGAACCAACAAAATCCAACGAAAATCCCAAGTCCTCGCATCCAAATGCGAAACTAATCCAAAATCCAAACAATTGCAAGCCACGTTCCGTGTGCTTAACGTCATCTGAATAATCGCAATCCTCACTGTTGGACGTCAATTCAACCGCACATCCTCAATCTAACTGAAGCCCCGCAGCAGCAGTAGCAATCCACACACCGTTGACTCCCCATGCGCGATCTGCACATACTGCCGACTCCCTACGCATGATCAGCCGCACGCCACGAACCGCAGTTGCACTACAATTTCAGACCAACCCAAGCTTCCTCGGCTGGATTGCTCTCGCCTGACGTTGCTGCGCTCGCTCGACCATTGCTACGCTCATCGACCGACCGACCAAACACGTTTTCCTTCGCCTAGAAATTTGCACACATGCCTAACGAACCTTGTCCATCACCACTGCTGTAAACAGCAATTCAAGTTCGGTTTAGTTCAGTTTTTTTTTTATTATTTAGTTATTATATTATGTTATTATTATTATACTATTAGACATAGCATATGTGTGTATATATTAGTTTAGTATATTCCTTTTAGCATTATTCTGCTTTATTATATAAGTTAGGTATGTTATATTGATTTAAGTAGATAGTTGTTTAATAGTAGTAATGTAGATACAAATAATATATATATATATGTATATATTAGTCTAGGAATTTTTTAGGACTAGTCTTTGTTTTAGATTTCTCACCTAGAAAATCAAATTTTTTTTAGAAATATAAATTAATAAAAATCAATAAAATTTTTAGGATATTTTAGAGTCTTTTTAATCGTATCAAAAGTTAGGACCTGTTAAATTTTTTTAAGATAAACCGAATAAATTAAAATGTAAACTTGGACGGTTTTCAAAACTTAAAATAAACCAACACACTAAAGATTTTTTGAAAGAACTACGATCGTCTGATCCCGGCTAGCGGGTACATAGGCACCTTCGGGGTGACAATAAAATATGTAAAAACTTAGGTTCTTTTTTCTCTTGATTTTATTTATTTATTTTTTAATTATTATAGTTAGAAGAATAATCCTAATTTCGACATATAAATAGTAGTACCCATTAGGGTTTAATAGGTTAGCCCCCGAATTCGGAACCTTTTGGTTCTTCATTAAATTTGAAATCAAAGACCGGTAGTCAAATCGTAATCAATCCACCCAATTAGTTACGGTTTCTTTTTCTTTTCCTGACTTCGGTCGAGTAGCGACTCCAAAAACTATTTTCAATAAAAAATTATTTTTAATAAAAAACCAGAATTTCTCAATTTCTTTAGTCGAGGATTAATATTAAATGGGTTAAAGTTTAGTATTAATCAAGAAATGAGAAATTAATATTATAAACAGAAAACCGAAAAATCAAACTCGACAATACATATATAACGTATATATGTATATAAAAAACATATAAACACTTGTTAGCCTTTAAATTATGTGAGTCAATAATGGTAAATTTCATAGAATGGTTTCAATATATTTATTAGACCTTTGAGAAAAGTAAACTTTGAATTTTCAATTTTTACCTACTTTCATATTCGAGTCATAAATCTTTTTTTCTCCTTTTCTTAACGTTTTCAAAACTTTACAAAATAAGGATTTGCATTTAGCACCATTGAATCTCCTCTCTAACTTAGACATGTATTAGCATTTAATTGTACTTAAGTTAGTCCAAAAAATGGTTAACGTGCGCGCACGCGCGCGCACACACACTATATATATATATATTTTTTCCTCTTAATGCCTTTTCCCATTTTCAATTATTTTTTTGTTTTTTTAATAATTTTGATTTATCTTATATCAATAATTTTATTTTTATTACATTATGTAAATAAATATGTTTGATGGTATAATTTTGTTAAATAAATTATTGTGGACCATGTTGAAGTTGATACATGTCAACCTTAATAATTGGTTTTATAAAGTAATTGATACATGTGTGCTGCTTTTAAATTTTGGATCACTCTTTGATTTTGAGGCACAAGGATAGCATTATAGCAGTTAATTGGTAGTTATTCTTGCAATAAGCCTAACTATTTGTACCCTTTGGTTAACTAAGTCATAGAGAACAATATGTAGCTTAATTGAGCTAATAGAGGCTAATCTGACTTATTTGATTCAACCTACTCCTAACCATTTAGGCGAGTGTTCAGCTCACTAGCTCCCCGAGTAACCGACTCTTAAGAGATTAGTTGCTATAGCTCAGAAATGTGGTGTAGAAGCAGCTAAATGTAGATAAGCAGGTCAATGTATTTCATTTTAGGTTTGTCCAGGTCTTAAGGAAAAATTCCTATCAACATTTGCCCCCTAACTCTCCTTAATGGGTCCATCAAGGCGAGTAGATGTGTTTCAATCATATTCAAGCTACATGTTCCAACCTTGTCCATGAGGTCAAGCTAATTTTTGTTAAATTCAACCCGATATGGAGCCGTAGATGAACACACAATGTGCAGTATCATGCGAACCATGAGGGAGTGGGTTCGAAATATGAGATGGTTCAAAGGGCAAACGAGACTCGAAGGTTAAGTAAGGGTGCTCATGCACCAACAGTGAATATGATGTACCAACACCTTACACGAGCTCAAGTCGTACTTGATATTACGCACAAGTGTAGATATTACGCACAAGTGTAGCCAAAGGATACTTACCATTAATCTATACTCACAATAGACTAGATAAAAGCAAACAAGAGTGAGCAAATGATACTTAACTCATGAAAGAAAGAAGTGTCTGAAAGCTCAAATTTCATTCACTATTGTGGCTATTACAAATTACAGGTATTTATATGGCCTAATTAGGGTAAGTTCTAGGTATTTGTAATTTACAAAAAAGGATTCTTATTGTTAAAGGAAAGATAAATAGTTTACGAGGGCAAAGTTATAATTAGGTAAAAGGATATTCAGATACAAAAAGGATAGTACGGATGTTAGGAAATTAAGCGCGTGTCAACTGTCCACTTTATGGTCCCAATGATGTTGTTTATTGAGTAGATTAGGTCGAGGTCGGATGTTCGGTAGCTTGGATGTTCTGGGCTGAGGAAGGACCGGTCTAGGTAATGGCCTATTATCTAGTTTACCTTAGTATGTAGGCTTAGGATTGGGGGTAGCTCCACCTCAACAATATATTAGGTTAGCAGTAGGTAAGTTCGATGCTTGACGTTGGCTTAATGTATTGTGAAGGGGTTAGCTCAACATCAAGCCGGTCACCTCGGGAGTCTCTTTAATGAGGTAGAGAGCAAAGTAATTGGGCAAGTCAGACTAAAGAAAGGATCACTCTTCACAATTCAACTCTCTTCAAACAGCTCGACGAATCATTTTAATGGGTTCTTAAGCTCGAGAGTAAGTAATTGTTACTTAATCTTGATCATGACCTGTCTTCCATTTGACTTGTTGGGGAAGTTTTGTGTCTATAATATGTTGCTTCATATTTCTATCCTCAAGAAACATGTAGTTTCGCGCCCTCGATATTGTGATTTAATTTACAACCGTTCAATTTTTTCTAGGCCTATATAATCCAATAACCAGAAATAATTTATAACTACATTCCACATGAATCCCAAAATCTTCCTTTAAACTCTTGGTCATCTTTTATTCCCTTTCTACATTTTCTTCTCTTTTTCTCCTTTCTTGCACTTTGCTTCTTCTATCATCTCATGCTCACAATCTCTTTTTTTGCTTCTTTCATTTCAGTAATTCTTGCTTTCGCATTATCTCCCTAATTTACATCTCTACCTTTGATAATATTGTCAAGGTAATTATGTCTTCCACACAATCAAACAAACTTACATGTAAGAATGGAGCCAAGAATTGACCACTGCAAACAAGGAAGGCGGCTCAATAGTATGATGAAGACAAATAGTGATTTCTAATGGGATTTATCAGGGCTTACAAGTTTAGTTAAGGTCCATATCCTTTGGTCATGGAGGATTAGAAAACTTCCTTTTGACAAGTACCATTTAGATGATGAAGGTGACACCTAGGCAATCAGCTATATTTAGGTATTAAGTATTGTAAATACTTAATTTTAGCCCCTTTATTTTATTTCTTCAATAGGTTCTAAATTAGTAAAAACACAAAAAAAAAAAAAAGAAATTAAAGAAAATGCCAAAAATATGAAGTTTAAGAAATACCAAAAAAAAAATAGGAAAATTGGAAAAAGCAAAAAAATAAGAAATTCAGAAAAAATAAAAAAAATGGAAAAATTTAGAAAAATATATAAGAAATTTGAAAAGGCATAAAAAAATAGGAAAAATTAAAATAGGGAATTTAGAAAATAATAAAATTTTTAGGTTGTTTAAATAGAATAGAATTTTAATTAAAATAAATTTGAATAAAAGACCGTTAGGCTTAGGTTTAGATTTGAATATAACCTAGATTGACCTAGTCCATATGTATAATTTAATTGCATATATAGATAAGGTATAGGCCAACAACCTAATGGCAAAACATTTGAATTAAGTATATGAACTTAGCCGGAGGTTAGGGGTTCGAAACTAACTAGAGACACGAAGGTAACTTTTTATCTTTTTTTTTTTTCAAGTTCCGTACGTGGCCACGTGTCTAAAATTGATACGTAGCATTTTGTGATTAATCGCGACAACATTTTTTCTTTCGCCCCCATATTTTTCTCCTTTTTTCCTTTTCTTCCTTTAGCTTTCTTTTTTAAAATACATACAGATTAGGAAGGGGGGGATTGGTTTTTCAAAAAGAAACACATTAACACACGCAAGGGAGAAAGGGGGATTAAATTTTCAAAAATCAAACATACAAGCGAAAAAGGGGATCAACCAAGCCGAAGACATCATCTCTCTCTCTCCAAACTAACACCCTCTCTCTCGGCGTTCTATCTCTCTCTTTCTCTACTGTCATTCTCTTGGACCCTCTTACTCTCTAATTCCTTCAACTAATCCCCAAACATACAAACCCCCACTCTCTCTTTAGGACAGTCCTCTCTCCCAACAAACCTCTCTCTCTCACATTCAATACAACAATGAACAAGGTAGGTTTCTCCTTCTTGCTCTCCACAATCTCTCTCACTTTCGATCTCTCTCAACCTCCTCCTATTCACTGTACCCATGTACACCACCCCCTCACGCGCACCAACTCCACACAACCACACCTCTCGCAGGACCCCCTATGGCCAGCAAACATTGTACCCGCTCCTTGCCGTTGACACAATGAAAACTAGACCCACGTACACAAAACCTCACCCTTTCACATAGACCCGCCAACCTCTCTCCCTCCAATCAACCTACACACTCACACATCTCTCTCTCGTACGATCCAAACCCGTACACACAGCAGACCAAACACACAATTCCTCCATCCACCGAACACCCACACACAAACATACACCGTGATCCCTCTTAGCCAACCCCATTCATACAAACACAACCACCTCTCAAAACACCATCTATCACCACCCCAAAGCTCCAACCACCAAAAAACACCACCAATGGCTAAGATACGACCACCATTGGACCTTTCGCCAATGAAAAGCACATGGAAGTGCTTTTTCCCTATTGAAAATCAAGCTAAAACTACCCCCCTCGATGCCTCTGTCTCCTTGTATAAGTTGGGTCATTTCACCCAAATCCAACTCGAACCACTCTAAGACCTACAGATCCAACCCAGCAAATCTAACCCAATCGTTGACCAAGTCATGTCCAACTCCAACCCATCCCCCTTGTTCCTTTGGTCCAGCTTTGTTATTTCAGTTTAGGCCCATGTAATTTATTTTTTGTTTCTTTATTTCGTTTTTTTTTTTTCTTTTTCTTGTTTTGTTTAGTTTTGGGTATTGTAATTTTTTACCAAAAAAAAAAAAAAGAAAAGAACGAAAAGAAAAAAGAAAAAAGAAAAAGAAACAAAAAAAAAAAGAAAAAAGAAACTAAAAAAAAAAGAAAGAAAAAGGAAAAGAAAAGAATATTTTAGTTTTTATTATAATAATCAAATAAAAATAGTGAAAATCGTTTTTATTACTTAGAAAATTGACTTTTCAAAAATAAATAAAAATAAACAAATCCTTTCAAAATTAAGACTATTTAAAATTTTCAAAAATAAAACACCGATTAGGATCCTTTAAAAGAATTTTCTTGAATAAATTAAACTAGGTAAAAACGTAAATCCAACCATTTTTCAAAAATTAAAATTGAACCACCTACTAAAATTTTTATAAACGAACTATACAAATCTAATCTCAAATAGTAGATACGTAGACACGTAGGCATTCGTACGTCAGTATGGGGTGACTTAAAATATGCAAATTTTTTGTTCCTTTTTATGTAAATAATTGTATAAATTAATTAAATTAGTTACATGTAACATGTTTAGTCATTTAGAAATTTAAAAAGGATATATTGAAAAATGAATTTAAAATTGGAAAGTTCAAAAGTAATACTCATTTAGGGTTTAATAAATTAGCCCCCAGACCTAGATCTCTGGTTTTAAAAAAAAAAAACTATTTTATAAATTGGTTTTTTAATCAATAGACTGATAGCTAAATTATAACCAACTTACCCAATTGATTGTTAAGTATTGGTTATAACTAAACTCTTTTTCCCGACTCCGATTGGGTGGCGACTCCAATACCATTTCAAATTAAAAAAAAATGGTTTTCTTTTAAACCCTAATCAAGAATTGGTATTAAACAAGTAAGGTTTAATACTAATTGGTGTAAAGAAGGCCTATTTTTTAAAAGAACCGAAAAGGTGAAAAACTAAACTCGACAAGCACGATATGAGTCTTAATGGGGTTACTAGTTTAATGATGGAGAAAGAATCCATTGCTTTGAAGCTTCATTTCCAATCTACCCCTTGAAGTTAGAAGATATAGAGGCCTTAACCATGTAAACGCTTCACTTCGTAAGGTGATCATGAGTTTGCCCTTTTTGAAAAATGTTTTTTGGTTGGTTTGAGATTTCTATTTTCTTTTTTCAAAGGTCTTACTTTACATATCATCATATCTATCCCTCCATGTTGACTCCAAATTCTTATATATTGATTGTTGCTTTTGAATGCATTTGTGAAGATTTAGAGGTTAAGGTCACTGTAACTTTATTTCATTACTTTTTCATCCAGAAGAAGGGCGATTGATGGTTTTATATTTATGCCTAACCTCGTAGGAAGATTTTGATAGGATTAGAATCCTCCATCCATGATTGGAAGCAAAAATGGGTTATAGTAAGGTTTAAGACCAACCTACATTTCCTTATTGTTTAGACTTGCCCAATCAAATAGTCCAATATCAAGAAATTGCTCCTTAGTGACAAAAAGGCTTACAATACCATCATGGAGGCTTATAACAACTAGTTTCTTTAGGATGCGAACACCATCGGAGACAAGTATTCTTATGGTGTTTCTATCTTCTCTAAGGATGAAGTAAGAGATCTTGAGGGTGCTAGTGCTACTCTAGGCAAAGATATTAATGGCACTAATGAAGGTATCATTATTGAGCAAGGTATAAGCTATTTGTTGTTTCGTTGTACTAGGTAGGCTTATAAGAGGAGGGATCTCTATGTCTACTTCAAGAGCTGAGTGATCTTCTTTACCTATGCTCAACATGACATTTTAAGTCGTTTTGTTTGCATTCTAATGTTTTCCCAACCTAATTCCTCGATCTTCCTTTTGCAAATATGCCATTAAAAGACCACAGCTTGAAGGATCTTTTTTGCTCAGTTGAAAGATAGTATAGTAGGAAAAAAGAAGATGTGAATAAGGCTCTTGTAAAGCAACCCGTTAAGTCCACCACACCACCAAAGCTACTAAAGGGACATAACCAACAAAAGTTGTACTAAAAAGGAAGGTCACGGAGATTACTAAACTAAGGAAGTAGCTCAATGCATACCATTGAAAAGGGATCTAACGAAAGGAAAAGGTTTTGATGAAGATCAGAAGAAAGATGAAAAGACTAATGGAGGTTCCAAGGATTTGAAGAAATCCAAGGAAGTTCCTATGACTTTTCCTAGGCTGATGACTCCTTCCAAGAAGGAAAACAAAGAAGTCCTTCAATTCTTTCCTTTCTAGAATGTCAGTATTGTTGACAATGCTCTAGGCAATGGGAAGATTGCTTTAGAACTGATAAGGGGTATCCGTCTTCCTAAAGACGTGGTTTCCTTACCAATATGGTTAAATTTTTTCAAAATTCTAAATCTAGCAACTTGCTACGACTAACCACTTCAAAAGCTTATGATGTAAGAGTTCTCACCCTACTGACCTCTAAGTAATGCCTTGATCTTCCTCTTAACCTTGCTTTTATTTTAGAGAGATCCCAACATTTGTTGATGATAGTTAAGGCTTTAGTGGAGGAGAAGAATGTGGTATGATTTATCCCTATAACTTTTATTACTCTTCAACGATAACATTTTGTGTTTTCCTTTTAGATTGCTGAAGATTGTAAAACCAAATTGCCAGTCTTAAGGTTGAGGACTTAAAGCTTCAGCAGAAATGGGGGGAGGAGAAAACACAGTTAGAGGAAGGGGTAAGAAATTTAAAGGATAAAGTAAACCAAGATGCTAAGCTTAAAGAAGAAGAGGTTACTACTTTAATTGAAGAGTAGAAGAAAAACCATTAGCTCATTTTCAACCTATATAAGGCATAGAATGAGGTGGAGAGCCTTAAAAAAAATACTAAAGGGATTGTAGACCTTGAGAAGGAGCAAGTTTCAAATTATGAAAAGGCTTATGAGATGGCCCTTAAGGACATTCAGGAGAGTCAAGAGTATATTAATCTTACGGCCAAAAAGATGCTAAATGGGGTGAATCTAGCTTTGAAGGAGATTCTAATCCACCAACCCGATTATGAGCTGAGTTGCCTAGACTTTGGCAAATGAGGTCAAAAAGGAGGAGGTCCCAACCACTAAAGAGAATGTACTGAAACTGAAATCGTGGGTTAACCCGTTGAAGGCACTGATATCACTATGGTTGCTCTTACTAATGTCCAAGAAGCCTTTGATGCTCTTAAGGTTTCTGAGACTCTTGCTTCAGATCCTCCATCCAATCCCCATGCTAACCCCAATCAAACTCTTGATGACTAAACTCTAGTCCCTGACGAATCAACTTTTATTTATTCTTTCTTCCCGTTACTCCTAGATCAAGATGTCTACCTTAACATTATGTAAAGATAGTTGGTTGAACTTTTGCCAAGTCCTTTGTGAAGACTTATTGTTGCTTTTAATATTATGTTGAAATTCAACTTGCTTTTGTTCTAGCTCGTAATTGTCTTTTAGCCTAAGGTGTTTGCTAACGTATCTTTATTGTTGCTTCATAATTTTGTGAGCCCTTTAGTTCATTATTGAGTAATCTAGGGCTTATGTTTAGCTTATCATCCTTGCTTATAGTTGGACTTAGAGTATTGTGCTCTTAGCTAACTAATAACTCAAAGCTTCCAAATAGCTCAACGTCTATTTAGTAAACTTAAAGTGTTTAGGTCCATAGTAATTTGTTGTCTATTTATTAGACTTAAAGCACCATATTTGTCTTCAATTGATGATTTAGAGCTCTTCAAATAACTTATAGTCCTTTATTAAGACTTATAGCAATTGTACCTGTCACTCTTAGAAGAGTTTAAGGCTTTATATCTTGCTGTCCAAGTTCTTCTCTAGATTTAGAGATTTATGGATATTCATTTCCCATTGCCCATTGAATATAAGAATTAAGGGTAGCAGTTTATGTAATTTACTTGTCACCCTTTTGAAGTATGGCTTACAAATATTTTGGCTATTCATCATAAAAGGGCTAACAAAAGGCTAATTAATTATGTGTGTTAGAATGGGCCAATCAAGATCTTTTAAATCAAGCATCCTATGCATCATCTTCATGCTATTACGAAGAATTTCACAACAAAAGTAAAATATGAGATAAAGTTAAGAGAAGTTGTGATAGGAATTGGTCTCCAACCTCTCAAAGGACTCTACCGACCTGTCTTAGGCCTAGGTTGACCTATTCAATACATGGTCGAACTAATGCCAAAATGCTAAGAAGAGGAAGGAAACATGCTAACAACAGTCGTGTTGACTATTGAGCCTAAATTTTTTTGTTTCCATTATTTTTATTTGATTTCACATTTTTTAATTAATACTAAACCCTAACTCATTTAATATTAATCCTCAACTAGAGAAATTAGGAAATTCTAATTCTTTAAAAAAACTTTTGAAGTCACCACCCAACTAGAGTCGAGAAAAAAAAATTATAATCAATTAGGTAGATTGACTAGGATTCAACTATCGATCATTGATTTTAATTTGATAAAAACCAAAGGGTTCCAAATTCAAGAGCTAACTTATTAAACCCTAACATATATCACTATCATTTTTCCAAAATTAGGCTTATTTTTCACAATTATCCCTTTTATATATATTTTTAAGAAAATAAAAATAAAATAAATAAATAAAACTTAAGTTTCTATAAATTTTAACGCCATCCCGAAAGTGCTTACATACCTACTAAATGGGATAGCTGGGATCAAACGATCGTAGTTTTTTTCTAAAAACTTTAGTGTGTTGGTTTATTTTAATTTTGAAAAACCAACCGGGTTAAGTTGTTATTAATTTAGTTTATTCAAAAAAAAATCTAAAGGGTCTTAATTCTTTAGTATTTAAAAAAACTCTCTAACGTCTTAATCTTTTTTTTTTTAAGTTTTTTATTATTTTTATTGATTTTTTTTCTAAAAAATAATTTTCTAAGTGAAAATAATTCAAAAATCACCTAATGTTAAAAAGTTTCCTAATCTATTATATATATATATATATATTATATTTCAAAAAGACAATCGCTAAACATATTAACATAATAATAATAATAATTTTTAAAAAAATTAATGAGGATCCGAACCTTGAATTAGCTGTTCGATTGTGCAATTCTGTATGTTGGTCAATTGGCGTGTAGTGCATCGGTTGTGACTGCTACTGTAATGGAGATTTTCATTAGTATTACGCATGGCGAATGTCGGTACTACTGTAGATCGGTGCACTATGCTATTAGGAGGCTATGCGTAAGTGTGGGGCATTAAGATAGAGTAGTGCGCGGTGAATTGTGATGTGTGTGTGTGACATGGATAGTAGCGAGAGCGTGTGTTCGAGTTTGATGGACATGGATGGAGCAGAGGATGTCGTGACAGAAAGAATCAAGCTAAGGGGGTTGCTAATGTGCATGCTCTGCAGTGAATAGGTGAATAGCGGATAGACTGTGTGTAGATTGATAGTGTGTAACTCGCGTATGTTCAATGACTGTGCATCGTGGGAAGTGAATGTATGAAATGCAGCAGTGTGTAAATTAAGAGATTGTGGCTATCACTGTGTGTGTTTGTAAGATCAACGTGTGTTGGCTGGTCGTGGATTAGAGCTTGGTGGTCGTCTGCAGTGTGGATTGCGGCTGATCGGTAGGTAGGACGTAGATGTAAACGTAAGCAGTGGCCTGTAAGCTGATGACTGCGAACTTTGTGTGTTCAGTGACTGCGTATGTATTCAGCAATGGCATGGTGACAACTGTAGGAAGTATGTTGTCATGTTTGTGTACGGCTACTAGGTTGTGATGATTTCTGGTGTGTGTATGTATCATGCACGTCAAGTTGAGACTGCTGCAATTGTGTTGTTACAGTATTGGGTTGGATCCGTATGAAGACAAGGTAATGGTTGTTTGTGTAGAATGTATGGTACAATAACTGGATTACTGGATTTGGGATTTGTTGAAGATGAAATTGGTTTTTTTTTTTTAAGGCAAATGTGTAATTCTTCCCTATTTTATTCTGTGTGAACGATATATATAAAATTCGGAAAACAAATCTTTAGGTCATAACAATCCTAATTTAAGAAAGATTTAAAATAGATTTAAATCTTGTAAATCTTTATCGTGTTAAATTCAAAAGATTTGATAAAATTTAAAATTAGATTTGAATCATATACGCTTAACCTATTACCTTAAACTAATCCAATGCTAATGCTCAAATGCTTATTCATTAGGTTGATAGCCTATGTTTTAACATTTAATACAATTAAATTATACTTAAATTACGTAACTCTCTAAAATAAAGTTATTTGAACCAAGTTAAAACTAAATCCATTAATCTTAAAACATTTTACCTTTTAAAAATCTATTTTCTTAAAAAAAAATTATAATTTTTATTTTTCTCATTTTTTTGTATTTTTATCATTTTTTAATTTTTTTTATTTATTTTTCATTTTGAATTAAGACCCATTTTTTTTTAAACAAAAATGAGAGAACAAAAATTGAGTATCTATAACCGTCCCTCTTTGTGGTGAAGTTTGAGTAAAACTTTGTTATAAAGACAAAAAAAACACCATTTTTGCCTTGGGACTGACTCTGTTCTATGATTAGCTATCTTAGGGTCAGTCCATTGGGGATTTGGTGACAAAAAACTCAAAAAGAATAGTAGTGAGGAAGGTAGTACCCTATGAGCTAGCTATCCTAAATAAATGGGTGAAGCATTCCTTGAGCTACCTAAAATGCTAAAGAGAATATTGAAGACTTGGTCGTGGCTCCTATAGGCTAACTAACCACGATAAGATGGCCGCGGCGCTCCTTGAGCTAGCTAAGACCCTAAATTAATATTGAAGACTTAGTAATGCCCCCAATGAGCTAACTAACTAAGATGAGATGGGTAAAGCGCTCCTTGAGCTGCCTAAGATCCTAAAGAGTTATTGAAGACTTAGTTGTACCCCCTATAGGCCGATTAATTAAGACAGGCAAAGCGCTCCTTGAGTTAGCTAAGATCTTAAAGAGATATTGACAACTTAAGTTAGGGCAGTGCTCTATGAGCTAATTAAAACCCTCAATAAAAACCCGGTCATACTCCTTTGAGCTGACTAACCTAACTAAATAGGAAAAGTGCTCTTTAAATTGGCTAGAACCCTAAAGAAAATGTGGATCGGGTTAGTGCTTTAGGAGCTAGCTATCTTAAATGAGATGGACGAAGGGTAAGTACCTTACAGGTTGACTAAAAACCTTAAGAAGCAAAATTGGGGGATGTAACATTTTGGTGAAAACAATTTATGGCATGAACTGAAAATTTTGCCACTAAGGCCGACATGGATTTGAAAATGAATAGAAAAAACTTGTAACAAGCCTTTACTTTCTCTCCTTCTTTTCCTTTCTTCTCTCTTCTCATTTTCTTTCTCTTTTTTTTTTTTTTTTTCTCATCATCTTTTTTCTTCTTTTTTTTTTCTTGAAAGTCTACTAATGGATACAAATTCTTACCTAAGGAACAAATGCTATAAGCATCCCCTTCCTTGGTAACCATGTGGAGTATCTCATGTCTATCTTAGTTTCTGGCCTTGATACTAAGTTTCTTGGATAGGCCTTATGATTTTAAACCTTCATTTCCTAAGAAAAAGGTAACTCATAATTAATATAGTCAAAGAGAGTTTCCTTGAGCACTCTCGATCTAAATTTTGCTCTTGACTACTATTCTAAAAATTATAGTCTAGTTTGCAAATAATACACTTTAATCAATCTGTTAGGTCTTTTTGGTTTCAATATTGTAAATTGGGCTTTTGGTTAGATGGTTTCAAAAGGGATTAATTAAATGGCTTATTTTGAAAGAAATACTTTTATCCAACTCAATAACCCTTAGGAAAAAACTAGATGTGTACCTGCCTCAGTTTCAAAAATAATTTTTATTTTAAATAAATTATTCTTTAAGATCAGAAGAGCTTTGAGTAGGGAGGTATTGTAAGTGGGGAGGCCTTGTGTTTGAGATTTAGGTGGATAAAAAGGTTTTATATTTGTGATTTGGAGTTTGATTCTAAAATGAATATGGGTTTTTCTGTTTGTGGTTGGGAATGTGATTCTGAACCTTGCGTTTTTAGAGCAGCTTGGGCTTCTAGGCCTTCTTTCATTAAGGCTTTTCTCAAGATTGATGTTTGGGCCTCTCTTGCTTTTTCTTTCTTCTAGTTTTTTCTTTTTTTCTTTTTTTCTTTTTTCTATTTTTCTCTTTTTTATACCCCATCATTCCTTGCCCTTTTTTTTTCCAAGATTAATCATCTCTTTTGTCGAGTCTTTGTCTCTAAATGAATCAAGGCCCTAAATCCATGGGTTTTAAGTATATGAGCTTGGGTAAGGTATGTGTGGTTTTCTGGTATTTGGAAAAGTATTAGCTCTTCTTCAAAAGGGAACAATTTATCAAAAACAAAAGTTATCCTTAAATTATTGTTACTAAGATAAGCACAAATTAGTTTTTTCTTATCTCTTAATCAATGACCCTAACCTCCGAATTGCTCCACTATGGTTTATAAGGTTTACATTTGAAAGGACTCTAAATTAGTTCAATAAGGTTGACAAAGGATAATTGTGTTTAGTATTTGAAAATGAATGCCTAATTTCATTTCAATTTGCGTATCAAAATCAAAATGAACTTCCTTTAAGGAATAAGTCTAAAAATCCCTGACTATTATGTTACTCAACTCTCAAAGTGTTTGAGAGTTAGTGTATAGGATATAGCTCACCTCTTTTCATTCTAAACTTTTCAAAAGTGAGTTACCAAGTCCTTAAGTAAGAGCCTATGTTGATTTACCCTAAGGTGGAAATTGATCTTGCCCGTACCACCCCCTCCCCTTTGCAATTTCTTAAAACATACCCTTAGTTGCAAAACAATATCTTCCATTTGATTTGAGTTCAAAATTAAATTGCAACCACCAAATGTCCAGACTTTTTGTGTTTTACCTAAATTCCCCTTTAACTCCCATGTGTGAATTCGAGCTTAGTTCTTTAGAGTCAAACGGGGCAACATTAACATCTTTTGAAATAGAAGGGACTATGAATTGTCCTTTTTTTTGTACTAAGGATCAAGCTTAGGATGGTATTGCACGGTCTTGTGTTTTTAACTTGGTTCGTGTTTAGGCTTGATGGACTAGAGGTTTTGGGTTAGTTCGACCACCTCGATAGGCTAGGGATTCATGTTTGGTTGGCTACCTTAATAAGCTATGTGTTTAGGCTAGCTACCTTAATGAGCCAAGTGATTGTGTTTGTCTCGAGTCCCATCAAAATTTGTAACCGTTAGTAACTCTCTTTTTTCTTCTTTTCTTTTTTTCTTTTTTGAAAGAGAGAGAGAGAAAAAGTTAAGGCCTTTATGTTATAGAGACCGAGTAATCAAATTATAAATGGGGAATTACTTTCTTGGAATCTATATATAGGCCTACAAAATTTACTTACCTATAGAACAATACTACTAAGGGTCTATTTACAAAAGAGAAATTCTAAAGAATGAAGAATGAAGAATGAAGAATGAAATACTAAATAGAGAAAATATCTAAATCCTATTTATTTTGAAACAGGAAGCCTATTTACAAGGTGTTAATCTATCTAGAAGAACGAATATTCCTAGCTTGTAGAATACTTGGAGCATTGGAAACTACCTAAAATTATATTACATGATTGATTTTTATTGTTTTGTTTGCTTTGTTTTTTTTTTTTTTTCACTTTTGCTCACTTAAGAAAAGAACTGTGATATTTTATAGAGTAGCAAAACCTAACTTTTAGAAATTATCGAACATGAATATTTATAGACGACTAAAGATAAGAAAAAAAAATGTAGAATGAAGACACAAAGATACAAGGAAATCGGCAATCAAATGGTATTTTGGCAATATTAAGTGTTTAGGGTTGTAATTATATCAGAATTCCATAAAATTTACAAAGAATTTTTATATTTACAAAGATGTAATTTACAAAACAAAATATAGGGAAATAATGAACAAGCCCTATACATAGAACAAATATACATGGAAAATTATTTAAATAATATGGGAATTTCGACATAATATCGACCTTCGGTTAACATGCCCCATTATTATTTATTCATCGATCAAGATTCGTCTATGCAATTAGGGTAGGTTTTAAAGGTTCTCAAGTTCTACGACCATCACGTCTTTCAAAGTAACGGTTTTGTAATCATATCTTAACTTGAGTGGGGTAACCTAATTGATCTTGAAAAGTAGTTGCCCCACAACATCCGAAGCTTATACAATGACACCCCACCCCAACACCACCCCCCCTTTTCTTAAGGCCCTAAAGACAACCTAGTTCTGACAGTATCTACCATGTATTTATGATACAGAAAAATAAAATAAAAACCCAAAACGACCCCCCTAGGTAAGCTTCAATGAAAAATGTTAGTATATAAAAAAATAAAATAAAATAAAAATGGAATAATAATCAACTTAAGTATATAATTTTTTTGAAAAATAATCCTAATTTCGAGAAATTCTAGTAGCTAGCCCTCTTAATGTCCCTAGTACCAAACTGTCGAATCTGAATTTTCAATTTCCTTTATTTTCATTTGATTTTGCATTTTCTAATTAATTCTAAATCTTAACCCATTGAATATTAATTATCAACTAGAGAAATTAAGAAATTCTGGTTCTTTAAAAAAACTTTTGGAGTCGCTAATCAACCAAAGTCAGGAAAAAAGAAAAAGAAATCGTAATCAATCAAGTAGGTGAATTGATTACGATTTAGATACCGGTCTTTGATTACAATTTAGCAAAAACCAAAGGGTTCCAAATTTAGGGGCTAACCTATTAAACTATAAAGGGTCTATCACTTTTCCTAAATTAAGCTTATTTTTCACAATTATCATTTTTTGATATTTTTAAGAAAATGATAATAAAATAAATAAATAAATAACTTAAATTTTTATAAATTTTAACGTCACCTCGAAGGTACCTACATACCCGTTAGTCAGGATCAGACAATCGTAGTTCTTTCCGAAAATTTTAATATGTTGGTTTATTTTAACTTTAAAAGATCGACTGGGTTTAAGTTGTTATCAATTTAGTTTATTCAAAAAAAAAAACTCTAAAGTGGCCTAAATCTTAAGTGTTTAAAAAAACTCTCTAACATCCTAATCTTTTTTAAACAAGGTTTTTTATTAATTTTTATTTCTAAAAAAATAATTTTCTAAGCAAAAATAATTCAAAAAAACCTAATGTTAAAAAGTTTCCTAATTTATATATTATATTTCAAAAAGACAATCGCTAAACATATTAACATAAATATAATAATAATAATAATTCAAAAAAAAATTAATGAAGAACCAAACCTTAAATTGGTTGTTCGGCTGTACAATTTAGTGTATTGGTCAATCGGCCTGTAGTGTATCGATTGTGATTGCTGCTACAATGGAGGTTATCGTTAGTGTTAGACATGGCGGATGTCGGCACTATTGCAAATCAGTGTACTATGCTATTGGGAAGCCATGTGTGAGTGTGGGGCGTTGGGATAGAGCAATGGGCGATGAACTATGTGTGTTTGTATGTGATGTGGATAGTAGCGAGAATATGTATTCGAGTCTAATGGATGTGGATGGAGCAAAAGACGTCGTGATAGAAAGAATCAAGCTAAGTGGGTAACTATTGTATGTGTTCGATAATGAACAACAATGACGTGATGACTGTGGACAACGAATGGACTGTATACAAATTGATAGTATACGACTCTCATGTGTTCAACGACTGTATGGCGTGGGAAGTGTATGTGCGAATGCAGCAACATGTCAATGTATGTAGAGTGCAACAATGTATGAATTGAGCAACTATAGCTGTTGATGTACGTGTTTATGAAATCAACGTATGTTAGTTGGTCGTAGATTGGAGCTTGGTGGTCATCTCCAATATGGATTGTATCACGCCCTGAAGCAGTAAAGTTGTAACAATCCCATCGTGTAAATCATTCTAAGATAGAAGTTAACGTTACAACCGCTATCCTAAACCTAATCTACATAAGGCATCTACAACTAACTCGCTTTAAAGTAAGCAGTTTGTAATTTAAATAAATCATTTACCTAAGAAAGTGAGAAAATATATATATATACACTAAAATTCAGTTATTACAATTAACGTTTACAATATTTCTCTATAATATATTTCCTAGTTATTACATTATTCAGAAATAAAAAGTTCTAAAATAAAAGCTTAGACCTTAAAAATATATGTTTATTTTTTAAATATTTTTCCTCACTCTCTAGAATCCAGCAATTGCTAGCTTCAGAGTAGTTGCATGTCGCTTCTTAGTTAGTACCTGCATGACGTCTATAGGGATGTAAGCAACCGCAGCTTAGTAAGTTAGGATGGAGGACTTAAAACTATACCATAAACATAACAAGATTGTCAACCAACTTATTTGGTGCAATGCATGTTTAAGCAAATGCCATCGCACGACGTTGTCCGGCCCGTCGTGAGATTAGAGAAATTGTGCCTGCTCTAATCCGGGTTGAGGAGTTGCTGTTAATGCAACAGCTCATAACCAAACCCAGGCTTGTGCAATGGAGACACCGCTCTTCCCGTGACTACCTTCAAACCATTGACTTCACCCTTACCACGACCTCCTCTCCTGTCACTTAATTCGACTAAGGATGAAGAAGGGACCCTTATACAATCCTGCGCTATCTCTTTCAAAAGAGTCGGTATTTGGCCGGAGAATCATAGGTTTCTCCTAATGGGTTGCCATACCGGTCCGATTATGATTACAAGTCGTATACTTAATTAAGTCTGGTTTAGGGTAGTCAATCATTTCATGCAAATCACATAATACAAGTTAGAATAACAAACAGAATTATAGCATCACTCATAATCAAGCATATGCACACAACAAACTATCTAACAAGCACAAACAAGCATAATCTCAAGCCTCCAAAATACAGCATCGTATTAATCCCAACTTACCTCAACTCCTTGCTCACTCACTCGAGGTTTGACTCGCTTAGGCCATCGCCGATCATTCCTATAACACAAACGTGGTTTCAGTTTTTCATATAACTATTATAGGTTCGTTTTCTCCTATAACGCTTCTTGTTATATTTTGTTCAAGGTTTAATATACCTAATTATTTAGGTCTTAAGTCTTTTACAGTTATTCTAAGTTTGGGGTTGGGTTGAAGTTCGGTTTCCATATCGATTTCTAAATTAGGTTCTAGTTCGATTTCTAAGTATTGTTTTATACCTATACCCTAGAAATTCGTTTCAATTAATCACATTGCTTCCAGATATTTTAAATACCATCATTACCCCTAGTCAGTATTTTATTCCACTTGGTACACTTAAATCCTTATTAGTGTATTGAATTTACTTCTGATGTGAGAGATTTTTATATTTTTCATATAATTACATAAATTTAGGTTTTCTATCAATTTTATTAGATATCCCTATTATTTATATAATATCAATTTTTATCCTAATATTTTCTAGTTATTATATTTCTAATAATTACATATTATGTATTATCACCTATTATGTATATAATACATATCTAATGTTTCTATTACTCTAATTACCATCTCTCAACATCAATTATCATTTCAAAGTGTCTAAATTCATCCTAAATCAAATTTTACACCTAATTACCTTAATTTACAAAATTAACTTAAAATTTACTATTTTTCCCTATTACTCATTTACTACATAATTAACCTAATAATTACATCTAACACCCTAAATACTACAAGTATCACACTTCATCAGATTTCAACATCCTAAAACATATAATTATTCACTAAATCAGTAATTGACCATTTAATTACTTAATTGACCCTAAATTACCCATTTTATGCCTCATTTTAAGGCCTAAAAATTATCTAAAATTTTTGAAAATTAATTTTTGAAAATGGGCTTCATAACATTGTTCTATATCATCTAAGTAGTCTACACAAAAATTTTAGGTTCAAAACTACACTTCTAAGGTCATTTATTTCTAAACTAAAATATGCTCAGTTTTGCATGATTTCTTAAAGACAATATATCACGGGACATATTTTCATCAAAATAATATTTTTCCTAAAATCTACATACAAAATTATTTCAAAATAACAAAATTCATAATTTTCTATGAATATTTACTATTTTTTACAAAATTACACAAAATCGAGCTAGAAATCGAACTCACCAGTCTGAGTAGCTCCGACCGCCGTGGCCTTGTCGACCGGTCTAGGTGCTGCCACCACCGTATGGTGGTGGTGGCCGTCCACTCCCAGCAACTCGTCTAGTGTTGGTTCCCTTTTATGGCTCTAATTGCACAGTTTTTCTTATTTTTTTTCCTAACCCTAATTTTTCTCTCAATTTTGCCTCTCCCTATTTTTCTCACTCTCTAAACTAACCAAATGAGCTTTTGAAATTTTCTTTCTATTTATAAAGTTTTAGGGAAATTATTATGCATTAATTTGATTAGACAACTACCTTATCTCTTCTTTTTTCCACTTTCTATTTATTGTATTTTAATTGGTTGATTTTGTTTCTTCAATTCCAGATTGCTACGCCTCATTTTTGGATTTTTTCCTCATTTTTCTTGATTTTTCTTTAATTAATTATGAATTTTTTTAATTATTTAGTATTATTTTAGCACATTTCACGTATCTTAAGTAATTACACGTATTTCTACCTACATGTAAATTCATATATAGTTCAAATAAATATTCTTAAATATTATTTAGGTCATTTTATGATTTTTAGTATACATATAATTTATCTCCAACAATTCGTTAATTATCGGAATGCATTTTACGCATTTCCGATAAATAACAAATTATACACTTAAAATTTGGAATTTTTATATTCTTTTATTTTATTGCTTATTTTCTTAAATTCGAACTTATAGGATCATTTTTACTAATATTTTTTGCTTTACTTATAATTTAGGCTTAATCGGATCTTTCAACCGATCGAAACCTTAAGTGGCTGGTTGTGGGGCTTACAAATTATAGTTGATCGGTAAGTAGGACATGGACATAGACGTAGACGTGAGCAGTGGCCTGTAGGCTGATGACTACTTTCTTATGTGTTCAACGGCTACGTATATATTCAACAGTAACATGGTGATAACTGTAGGAAGTATGTTGTCGTGTTAGTATACGGCTACTAGGTTACAGTGATATCTAATGTGCGTATATGATGCGCACGTTAAGTTGTGGCTGCTGCAATTATGTTGTTGCAGTGCCAAGTTAGATCTAAGTGAAGATCAAGGAATGGCTGTTTATGTAGAATGTGCAGTACAGTAGTTGGATTTGGGTTAGTTAAAGATGAAATTAGTCTATTTTTAGGCGGATGTGTAATTCTTCCCCATTTTATTTCATGCATTCAATTTGATAAAAATCAAATTAAATTTGAATCTTGTAAATCTTTATCCATTAGATTTAAAAGATTTGATAAGATTTAAAATTAGATTTGAATCCTATACGCTCAACCGATTTTCGCAAATGAAAGAAAAAATAAAAGGCACATATATGCCTGATGAGATTCAAACTCATGAGCTCAAGCTAACCCAATCCCAATGCTCAAATGCTCGTCTGTTAAGCCATTGGCCTATGCGTTGACGTTTAGTACAGTTAAATTGTACTTAAACTATATGATTTTCTAAAATAAAGTAATTGGAACCAAGCTAAAACTAAATCCATTGACCTTAAAATGTTTTACTTTCTAAAAATATATTTTCCTAAAAATATTTGTAATTTTTATTTTTTTCCATTTTTTTGTATTTTTATCATTTTTCAATTATTATTTTTTTTTTATTTTTGAATTAAGACCTTTTAAAAAAAAATGAAAAAGCAAAAATTAGGTATCTATAGTAACCTGTTGAATGACACAGGACTTATCAATCGTAGTCTTACATTTAGTGATTAGCTTGGCTAAGTGTTAAGTTACCTTTGTCAAGCAACTCTCATGTTCGGCAACTCTAGGCTGACCTCACTAGACATCAACTAAGCATAGTAGGGCCGTAACACTTTAGTTTTACATCTTACTGCCGAGCTGACCAATTTCCAAGGCTAAGCAAATGAGTGACTATTTATTAAGCCAACACTCTCCAGACTCTAACATGCCAAGTTGCTGTCTATCCGAGATACCGACTTAATCATCTCTACTCAACACTCACTATTCTATACCATTTGAACCACTAGATTAAGGAGTTGATGCATGTCCCACCCTTTGACATCCATGCTATCCTCTGCAAGAATATTCCTTTTGTCGAAATCATCAAATTGCCCTTGAAAATATGTCCTTTTCCTTTTCTAACAAGAATTATTTTTGTAATTTCTAGTAACCTAAGACCTGTCCTAAATGGGACATATAAGTACTTGCAATTTGTATCAACCAGATCATCTTATTATCATCAATATTAAGGATATATTTTTCAATTAAGTCATATGAGGCGAGAACTTGCTAAGCTTATGCTTACTAATTATTGAGTGTAGTCTTTCCTCTTTAATACCCTTAGTTCTTATCAATCTACTCGTGAGATTGTGGTGAACTTCTTCATCAGAATGAGTTAGTGAGTCATATCTAACTCCCGTTCAAAACCCAAGTCACAATTTAGTGTTTGTAAGTAATATCAAACACTATTTCTAACTCAACCTTGATTGTGTTTGTGTTTATGTTTTTAGTGTTTAATATCCATTCACATTCACATTCAAAACCCCTCATTCACTAACCTGAGCATCGTCATTCGATTCTTGAATACCCATCCATAACATTCGTGTTCATTGTATCTTATATTTGCTCCAATGGCTTCCAATCTTTTGGGCGGCATTTCGTATCATGTTGAATAAACAAACACCTCATTAAACAAATTGTAGAACATTAACATTCAAGTCGGTTAATTAGAACTGAAAACTCATTCATTGAAACAAAGCTAAATAGACATACAGGTCGCTCAACCAACATTGATAATATGAAATTAAAAATCCACATATCTTAATTACCAGACTAATCACTCAAAGTAAGGCTTGAGATTGCTAGCATTCCATGCCCGAAGACAAGGTTGTCCATCTAGTCTCTCCAATCTATAAGCTTGTCCATTCCCTACCACCACCTTGACCCTCATAGGGTTTTCCTAAGCTAGAGTCAACTTTCCCTAGCTCCTAAGGCCCATAACTTCCTACAGACTAGATCACCAAGTCAAAAACACTTATACTTAACATTGCTAATAGACAGTAAGGTAAGCTTTGGCCAGTGCTCGAGTCTTGTGGATAGTGTCTAAATCTGCTATGAGGTAACATCATTATACTTAGGGTCATAAGCTCGGACTCTTACACTTTCTACTTGAAATTCAATTGGTAATACTACTTTAGATCCAAAGGCAAATTAGTAAGAGGTGTAGCTAAAGTTCTTTGTGTAGTCCTGTAACCCAATAAAACATTTAGTAACTCATATGCCCATTTACTGCCAACTCAGTTCACTCTCTTCTTTAAACTTTGAAGAATGACCTTGTTCATGCCCTCTACTTACCCATTACTCTAAGGGCACACAACTGACGTATAGCATAGTCCGATTTGTCAAGCTTCACAAAACTCTCTAAACTTATTGTTGTCAAATTGTGAGCCATTATTCATAATAATAGTATAAGGTATTCTAAATTTAGCCGAAATGTTACTAACAATGAAGGCCTCAGTGCTTCACTCTATAATACTCGCCGCTACCTTTACTTCAACCCATTTTGTGAAGTAATCCATTGTAACAATGATGTATTATCTTTGTTTGTTGGTCTTCGGGAATGGGCTCAGAATATCTAATCCCCATTAAGCAAATGGCCAAGGGCTAGTGAGTGGAATTAAATACACACTTGGAGCTCTTTCAATTAGAGCATTACTCTAACAATGGTAACAAATTTGGACCAAATGAAGGGCATCCTTTTTCATTATAGGCGACCAATATTAAAGCCATAGAACTCTCACATATAGAGTTCCAACCTTAACATGGATGTTGCAAACTCCGGCATGTAGGTTAAAAAGGACCTGCTTTACCTAAGATGGTTACAAACAATTCAAATAAGCATACTTGATCCTCTTTTGTATAACTTCTCATTAATTATAGTAAAATTAGCAACCTTATAGATGAGTCTTCGAGCCTCTTTACTGTCTTGAGGCAAGACCCCAATCTTTAGGTAGTTAAGAATAAGATCTACCCAATAGTACTCCATCTCCTTCTCTTGCACCTCCAAAAATTCCGCAAGTTGCCTATTCATGCTCTTTTCTAGTAGATATTCTATAAAAATCCTTTATTCCCAAGTTGGCAAACTTGTGGAAGCCAACTTGAACAACTTGTTCGCATCATAATTTTATGTTATTAGAATTTTCACCAACTGCTAGGATTCAAAGCTAGCTCTGAGCTCTTTAACTAGCTATAAGTATTTAACAATGTTCTCATCCTTCACAATACTATCTCCTTTAACCTGATTACCAATCGACTGTGAATCAAAATAAATATCTCGCTGCTTATCTCCAACCTCTTTAGCCAATTTCATCCCTGCTAAGGGTGCCTCATATTCTAACTTGTTTTTGCTAGTCAAGCCAAATTTTAAAGCATAAGAAATTCAAGCTCCCATTGGGCCTTTCAAGACTAGGCCAACTTCACTTCCTTCACATGTAGATGATCCATCAACATAGAGTGTCTAAGTCAACTCTTTGCTTTATGTAGCAAATCCCTCACTCCTAACGAACTTAAGTATGAAGTCAACCAAGATTAGAGCTTTATAGGCCTCCTTAAGGTGGTACTGAATCCCCAAAGCACTAAGCTCTAGAGCATACTTAACCATTCGCCTTGGGGCATTAGGCTTTTGAAGAGATTGTTTCAAAGGTTGATCAGTTAAGACTACAACCTAGTGAGGCTCAAAGTAAGGTCGAAGCTTCCTAGCTGCTACAATAATGGTTAGGACGAAATTCTTTAACTTTGTATAACGTAGCTCAAGTCCTTATAGAACATCATTAACATAATAAATCAACTTGTATATTTGTCCTTCTACTCGTACAAGTACAAATGAAAGAGCTTTATCACTTGCAAACAAATATCAATAAAGAGTTTTACCCTCAATTAACTTTAACAACATCAGTGACCTAGTCAAAAACTCTTGTAAGGCCTTGAAGGCTTGCTTGCATTATGTGGTCTATCTAAACTCAAACGGATTTGTTAAGACACAAAAACTTTACAAACCTCTCTACTCTCTTTAACAGAAATAGCTCAATGCTGCCACCTTGACGGTCAACCTCTTGACCTCTTTAATAGACTTTGGCTATTCCATATCCAACATAGCTTAGATCTTCTTGATGTTGGCCTCAATTCCCCTTTGTATCACCATGAAGCCTAAAAACTTCCTTGAAGACACTCCAAGCACACATTTCTGAGGATTTGATTTCATATTTTGACATCTAAGTATGTTAAAGATCTCTTATAGGCTGGAAAGGTGCTCATCATTGGTCTTACTCTTCACGATCATATCATTAATATAAACCCCAATATTCTAATGTATCTAAGGCTTAAACATCTTTGTGACCAACCTTTAATAAGTGGCATTCGCTTTTTTCAGACGAAATGGCATAATCTTATAATAGTATGTGTTGAAATTAGTGATGAAAGAGGTATGCACCAAATTGGAGGGGTATATCTTGATTTGGTTATATCTAGAAAAAGCATCCATGAAACTCAATAAGGCATGTTTGAGGTTGAATCAATCATCTGATCAATACAAGATGAAGGAAAACAATCCTTTGAACATGCTTTATTCAAATTAGTGAAGTTGATGCACATTCCCCACTTTCCATTTGCCTTCTTAACCAACACATAATTAGCTAGCCAAGTGAGATATGGTTCTTCTTTGATGAAATCTACCTTCAGCAGCTTTCAAACATTTTCTTCTATGGCTGCTTACCTCTCTGAGGTGAAATGTCCCTTTTTCTATTGCACTACCTTAGCAATTAGATCAATGTTTAACTTATGAGTAATTACCTCCTCTGGGATTCCAGGCATATCTAATGGAGACAAGGCAAAGATATCCCTATTAGCTTAGATGAAGCGTACTACACTTTCTTAGAGGTTAGTTGGCATGTTAGCTCCGACCTTAGTGGTGTACTCAAGGTTATTGCTTAATTGTATGGTTAAAATTTCCTTCGCTGACTCTCCCCTCACTTGCAAGCGATTACTTGTACCTTGCTTAATGTCATAGACTTAATCCCTCTTTAAAGCTTTTAAGTATAGAGCTTTGGCTTGTTGTTGATCTCTATGACGCGTTCTTATTTTAGTCATGTAAACACTCCATTTTTGCCACCTTTTATTTTAATTTCAATCTTTGTTTTTTTATTTTTAGGTCAGGTTTACAAAAAAATTGAATTGAAAAAAATAGAAAAAAACCTAAAAAAATCGAAAAAATATAAAGTGTTAGAAATGTTCAAGTTGATTTAGTCAATCATTTAAGGTTGGATAAGCTATAGTTGAAAATATATGTGCAATTTAAAAAATTCAAGTATTTAAATAATTGAGTTTCATTAGGTAAATATTTTTTAAAAATAATATAGTAAAGTATGAAGTAGATTTTTATCCAATTTTAAAATATTTTAATTGGACTAATTAAAATAGACTCAAGATTTATTAAATGGTTAACATGTGTATTTTGAATCATGGTTAACTTAAAACAAGTGGGATTGAGTCGGGCTCAAGATAGAAAACCTAAATAGAATTTAAGGCTTCTAAAATTTAAGAGTGGATTAGATTAAATCGTGATTAGATAATTTAAGAAATTAACAAATCTAAAGTGGATATTGTCATATCTTAGGAAAATTAGATTTGTTAAGTTTTATTGAGATTGAATCTTCACAACAAAAAATGCAAAAGATTTAAATTGATAATTTATAAATAGTAGAATTCGCCTATCATAAAGAGAATTTTTTTTTAAGTCCTATACACAGTCATAATTTCTGCCTTACTCCAATCCCAAACGTTGTCCTCATCTTCGTCAAACCGTCTCCCAATCCAAACAGCTACACGTCCCACCTACACACCATTCACGTGCCTACTTTACAATCTACTCACATCCTTCACACGTCCTACAACATTAAGTCCAACACATTACACAATTCAACACAGTCTCATGCCCATACATCTAATGTAATTGCATGTTTCCTAACTACAATACACGTACACAATCCAATACGCACAACAACACACGGTCTAACACGTATAAACAGCAACACACATGAACAGCTTCACACGCTTATGCCCACGATCACTACAGCATACACTCCACATGAACAACAGTTTACTACAGGTCGACACACATACTCCACGTGCAACAGCTCGACGAACAGTAATCTACACTTTACCCCCGACATATGACTGGATGCATGACTACTGCAGCAGCTCTAAAGCTCCATGCAACTCCTCATGATTAGCAACTCCCCAACGAACAATAGTTCCATGTGATGCTAATCCGATCCCATGACCTATGTAAGTTTTCTCTCAAATTCGACCCATTTGAACGAGTTTTTATTTTATTCTATTTATTTATTCATTCATTTTAGTATTATTTTATTTTATTTTATTTATTTAGTTAATGGAATTATTTTACTAATTTTATTTTTTCTTTTAGTATAGTTTTTTTTTTTTGTTTAAGAAGTAGTTCCTACATAAATCACAATCATATCATACTTTTATTTAAATCACATCTTTTAGATTAAATCGTACCTTTTTCATAAAAATTGCATTTTTAGATATAAATACATATCTTTTCCAAGATTTATATATTTGGTAAAGATGAGTATCTAAATTGCATATCTTGGTAGATTCGCATAAATCTTGTATTTAGGGTTTTAGAAAAATAAGTTTTTGACATGTAGTAATTTTTTTAAAAAAATAAAAAAATTTAAGTGAAATTTTTTCAAAAAATTTAGTTAGTTAGGTTTTTTTTTATATAAATTCATGTAGTTAGATCTTTTAGATTTTTTTAAATAATAAATTATTAAATAACATAAATCTAACTCAATTTTCAAATTAAAAAAAAATCAACCTACTAAATCTTTTACGAAAAAAAAAATATATATTATTCGATCCCAATTAGCAGGTATGTAAGCACATCCATGACAACCATAAAAAAAAAAATATATAAGAAGGAATTAGGTTAAATGTCATCTTAGGATCTTGGTCAATAGAGATTTAAGAAGGAATTGGGCTTAGCCTATAAAATAGATAGCAGTGAAAGGGCATTAAGGAGTTGTCCAGCGTAACCGCTTCGATGCTTAAGTTAAACATATATGTAACGAGAACAAGAGTACTCAAAGGCAGAATGTAAGCTCTAGTATACAAAGTGTCAAGTGGTTTACCATTAAGTAATAGACTTGTATTTATAGAGAAGTGAAGCCGACAGTTGGAAAGGAGTCAATAGGCGGTAGCCATGTCCTCAGGTCTTGAGTAATAGAGCCATGATGTCCAGCGTTGTCTACAAATATAAAATATAGTTGTTTGACTTAGTCTTCAGTCTTATCTAAACTTTTCTAACCATGGTAACTATTGTGGTTAAGTGGGCCATGTGATGGACCTGGGCTAATGTTGTCCAGAAGGGAAAAGGCTAAGTCCTCAAGAAGCATACTTAGGCCAAGAGCCTTGTCAAGTTCATATAAGCTTGAGGAGTCATGTTCAAAAGGCTCTATCAACAATTATCATTTATTTTCTCTTTTAAATAAAGTTTTATTCCCCTATCATCATTAATATCTAAATTGAAATTTCAATTATAAATATTATTATCCATTCAAAGATAGAGCAATTGATAAATAAATAGTTTTCAGGGTGAAATTAGTTATTCAATAATTACTGTAAAAGAAAGCAAGCTAGATGGAGACACTTCTCCACCAATTAGCATATTTTTTTCATTTTGGCATTAGCAATGTGATTTCCAATTTTGTTTGAATCATTGGTTTAAGATCTTTCTCTAACAACTTACATAAAACATTTGCATTTTGCACTTACATAAGTGAATATATATCCATTTTTTTTATGTATCTTAGTCGATAATAATTATTAGTGGGGTTAATGTCATATTGAGTACTTAAGCATCATTCGTTTTTACAATTAACTACTTGAAATTTAAAAATATCAATTTATTATCTATAAATTTTTTAAGGTCATTTATTGTATTTAGAATATATAGCTAATGGTAAAATTAAGCAGAATTGAGATAGTTAATTATAAAAATAAATAAAGCCTAAGGAGTTATTGTGAAATGGGTATAGTTAAGGTACTAAATTAACACTTTTAAATTTTAGATAATTAATTGAAAAAATAGGTAAAATTCATGTGTTAAATATGACATTCACTCTTATTAGTGTATTAATAAAACCATATATAGATATATCTATATATATATATATGCAACTAAAATTGTCATATACGGTTCTGATATAGACGAAGTAGTAATATGCATTTTTCTTTTTTAAATATAAATTAGGGTTTTTACGCCTCCTTCACGACATTGACAATGCAATAATAACTTGGACCGATTATATACGCCATTCCGTATGTCAAGGAATCTCAAACGGAGGAGCCGAAAGCTACATGAACAGTGTCATCAGCATTGTCGTAAGGCAGTACGTCACATTATAATTGTTAATATTAATACTAGCCCCTGCACGTGGTCAAACCCCACACCACCAGACGACGGAAGAACTAGAACAGCTGAAGTTGCCACGAAACATCAACTCAACCTACCTTTGCTTGGCTGCATTAAACACCCCGTGTTAGGTTGTCTTCAATTTTGTCATGAGCAAACGGTGCCCCCTAGCTTGAGCAGCTTTTATAGAAGAATGGTCATATTACGGTTGGTTTAAAATTTTTCAAGAGCACGTGGAACACCTAACTACCCCATTCTAATGGGAAAAAATTCAATAAGTAATACATGTTATATACAACTACATATAATATATAACTATAAATAGGATATTAACACGTGTTAATAGGATCTTTTAAATATGAGCTTCTCAAGTCCGTTTTGATCAAATAAGGCTCATAGCCTATAACAAACCGCTTTTGACCCAAACTCATAACACAGCCTATCTAGCTATAAAATATCTCTAACAACTAAAAAACTTTGGATAAGACTGAAATACTAAGTTAACAATCATCTCCTACATTCACGGAATACGTTAGACATCATAATACCACCCTCCAATACTTGCAAATGTGGCTTTACCTACTAACTTCTCTCCAACTATCAGTACCACTCCTTTATAAATACAAAATCATCACTCAGTGGTAAATTACTTAATTTTTTATGTATTTAAGCCTTTGATATTACTCTCAAGCATTTATAATTCTCCAATACTCGATTGACTTAAGTATTAGAATGGCTACGTCGGATAACATCCCGATGCCTCCTTATAGTACTCTCATTTGCAAGTTCAATCACTCGCTCAAAATCCAATTCCTCTTAATTCCATACCAACAATAATCTTAAAACAACAACGTAAATTGATAGTTAGTAGTTATTTAAAATCCTACTATTCATATTACCATATATTTAAATATAATTGATAGTTACACACCACCTATAGTTTCACATAATGTGTACTACTCATTAAATCCCTGTTTATTGTAATGATATTTATAGTTCTCAAAACCGCGAATTGGCCTAAAGATACATGATCAAGAATGTATCAAAAATGCTTGTTGAAAAATCAAAACCAGAATTTTTTTTATATGTACTTAAGGTTTTATTTTTATTTTAACGAATTGTATAATTCATTTTAGAAATTATGAAGACTTTTCTTTTTAGCTTCTTATTAGGTACGGTGATGACACTCACTAACAGGTCTCTTTACCTAGTGGTGAAGTAAATAATTCATTAACATCATATAAACTATCTTAAAGCTAAACCTTGACTGAACATGAGAGATAAATTTTTCTATTTCTAAAGGATGGATGCATTTGTATCCACTTCAATCACATATTGTTATGCATATTTAAGGAGGGTAATTATGAGGTGGGCAATAGTTATTCTTAAAAATGGCATCCAATGAAAAAAATTTTATTTTTCATACACAATGTATACAATTCATTTTAGAATTATGAAGAGTTTTTATATATATATATATATATAGATTTTATTAAGTATGGTAATGATACCCGTTAATATAGGACTCTTATTTAGTGATGAAATAATTAAATAATTTATTAAATCTTTTGAAATACCATCATCGTATGCACATATATAATATAAGAGTATCCTAAAGCTAACTCTTAACCGAATATAAGGCATGAAATTTTCCATTTCCAATAGACGTATCTGTTTGTATTCACTTCAATTACATGTTATTCTGCATATTTAAAGAGGGTTCAAATGAGATGACCAATAAATATTCTTTATATATGACATCATATGATTAGTAGATATATTGATTCAATCTTGGAATTGAGAAACTTTTATCCAAATGTAACATATTTTGAGTTAAAGTATATTAAGTTGTTGCTTAATGCGTATTGGAATTTCCTAAAGTCAATCTGAAGTACAAATTAGGGACTTAAGCTTCTGTCGGTAATATGCAAGTTTAGATGTGGACGATGGGTTTAAAACATTAACAGAAGACTGGAATTATCAGTGTGCATGATAATGAAATCTTGTTGCTTTGCTTTGGACAGCAGCATGCGGCTCATCAGAATGTGAAACCCTAATTTAAGATTTTAGTGGGAAGCCTAGCAAAAACAAAACTGAATTTGTCTTCGTTACTTGAATGGTGCTGAACATGCTAGCTAGTTTGCGGCTGTAGCTTTTACCGTGGGAAAATGTAGTGCTCAACTTGGCTTCCTATATTTCCCCACCTTCAAAATAATTCAAGTTCTCTCTTTGCGCCGTGGTGGGAAAATTATACCTGGTTACTACAATACGCGGTCGTCTTGATTCGAATGCGAATATCTGCAACTGTCATTTCATCAATAAATAAGAATTATCTCAAAGTCTTGTTTTCATATCTAAACTCTTTTTAATAGTTGTTATTTTTTATTTTGTTTGTCATCCTTCATATAAGATTTTTCCATTCTGAGTTTCATTCCTTGATTCCATAGATCTTTTTCTTTTCTTTTTTTTTAATTTTTGGGGTCTATATCACCCATATAATTGTGTAAGTAGATGTATCCATTTTCATATTGATATTTAGATACCTATTTCTTTTAGTTTATTTTATCATTTTCGTGTGATATGTCCTTCTGTTCAAACGTGATTCAATGTGAATGAAATCCATATTCTATGGTTAGGGGAAAAAATGCTATAATTATAGTTATAATTTGGATATTTCCCGTTAGATTCTCATAATTATAGTTATAATTTTGACCTTTTTAATAGAAACTTTTGTTCGATATCATCATGACATTACGTACAACATGTTGTAATATTTCCTTTTCCTATTTCAATATGCTAAAGTAATAAAATATATATTTTGCATACTCTTGAAAATTTTGTAAAAAATGGCACCAAATCTTGATTTGTTCTTGTTTTTTTAAATTTCGTGTCTAAAATATAGGATTTATTCATAACTTTCACTTTAATTTGATTTTTCTTTTTAACTTCAAATATAACTTTTATTAAATTATATAACTTGTTACGGTGGGAATCATACAGCGTCCAAGGTTTTATACTACAGCATTAGGTGGCTACAAGAGACATTATGAAGCGAAAAATTGGGGAGAGGCTGGCCAACATGTGCCGCTTGGTATATGACATAGATCACTGAGTTGGATAGCTCTGTGTGATTTCCTCCACACCGATGAAATGTACAAAGTAATGCCACTTGTTGTATTTACATCGTTAATGCGACATGTTTCACTAATGTTATACATTTCATCATCTGGAGATTGATATAAGAAATCAAGACAGAGCCAGTCTTTTTCGTGTACAGTAAAAAGAAACATGTAGGTATATTTTTTGTTGATCCCATTCTATATTTTCCCTTACAGTAACGCCATTTTGGAATGAGAGGATGCACGCAGGAATTGGGATGGGAAAGAAATTGAGAAATTTAAGGATATTTTCCTCATTAGAAGAAAGGGAAAGGAAACAGATTTAGAAGGGAAAACTTTCTCTTGAGCATATAAAAACTATTTTTTCGAAACATTTGGAAGATTACTATTTACTCTTAAAGTTAAAATATATTTCGAAATTATAGAGGTTTATGACATTTTAATACAATAGAAAAAATTATAATTAGTTTTCCTTCTACTTTCCGTCCTTCCTTCTTTAATCAAATAAGGAAACTTATAATTTTTCCTCCAACTTTCTTTCCTCTAATTCTTTTCTTCTTGCCAAACATAATGTAAAGGTGATTTTCTTTTCCTCTTGCCAAACATAATGTAAAGGTGATTTTTTCTCATATATAGAGGAGGAAAAATTAATTTCAAGCCTCAATACTCCATACATGAATAGGTTTTTCAAAGGTCTCATCCTTTTTTTCTATAGAATCAATAAAGTTATCAATCTTATCCTTAATTTGATCATTTTTAAATCTGAACTATTAAACAAATTATAAATTTAATGATTCAGATTTAAAAACATGAAAATGAATTATTAAATCATAAGTAAGATCGATCATGTTAAAATAAAAGATAAGCTTATAAAATCTCCTATGCATAAACAGTTTCCCAATTGGACAGCTGCTCCACTAGTGGGGTTGTTCATCCCATGCTCCCCCACACCCACCCGGATCGCCGAGTGGATAAGGAATGCAGCCTTCCTTCGATGCATTCTATGCCATGCCACCTTGTCTGATAATGCAAATGCAGTAGATCAGCTCCAATCAAGGAGAGAGGGTGTACAAGCCACACGGAGAATGTCTGCTTGGGCCTACGTTGAGATAGTTTTCGTAGATTTTTTTTTTTTTTTAATGATTCCGCGTAAACCTGAATGTTACTCAAGTTATTTTTGATATTGTAAATTTTTCTATAATGTTTTAGAATTTTCGCCAATTCATGAAATTAATTACTTTACAGGTTTTAATACATTATTTTTATAAAGAAATTGACTTAAGAAAATATTGTTTGATTTTTTATTATTAAATGGAATTAAAATATATCATTTATTAAGATCCGTGTTTGCTCAAAACTAACTAAAATGTTCAATGTTATATTTCTTGTAGCGAGAAGCGTGCTTCAAAAACAGAAAGTATTTACATTATGTCAGAGATTATAAATGATCTCAAAAGCTCGACACTTCTGTTGCAAGGATTTCTTCACAAAATTTTTAAAAGGCAAGGCTGGCCTATCGAGATTTTACAACGAGATTTATTACTGCAATCGCATAATTCAAGGTTCTAGCAGGTAACTTTCTTCGCGGCGAGAATTTCTGTTCTTTATAATGATATAAATATATGAGAAATATTTGAAAAATTATATGGTAATTCATAATTATATCACAAAACAATTTTATCAAATAATTTCAAAATTTTTTAACTTCATGATTTTCACACAATCATATACGAATAATATTACGTATCTTTTTTTTCATAATTGTCTCTAATATATCTTATCTCTTCAATTCAACCTTATTTCTCCAAGAGTAGGATTATTCTTTTTCCTTAACCATTTTAATTTATGATGGATTTGTACTATATGAAAAGTTAAAAAAAAAAAAAAAGAACTTTAATATTGTAGTACCCATTTTTATATAAAAAGAATAGGAAGAACACTGTACTTTTTCATAAAACAATAAATGATACTTCTCTTCAAGACGTCTCATTTCAAAAAAATCAAGACTCTTAATTTAATGTCATAACCCTTCTTATTGAAAAGTGAAATATTAGGTTATAATTTCTTATAAAGGATTGATGCTTAGAGTCAAATGGACCCGGGAAAAGTGCTAAACAACCTCTAAAAATTTTTGAAAACCCTCATCCTTAAAAATCAATACTTTCAAAAGTAAGGTTATTACATTGGATGAAGCGAACAAGCTATTAAAGTTTATAAGGATGAATCGTAGTTTCCAAAATTATGGAACATGTATATACCTCAAGATCACATACAACGCCTAATCCTTATTCCTCAATAGCTACAATTAAAAGTAGAGTCCAATCCAAAGTTCATCAATCACACCAAAATAAATAACAAAAGAAACATGTACTTACATACATATATACATATAAGAAGCATAGTCATAGGAGCTATCGAGTCAAGTGAATTGTAAGCACCGTATACTAATAAGTAGGTCACAAATCTTTGGTTTTTAAGACATTCCGAAAAGTGTTATGGTTGAGCTAATACTTTACAATTTGGTTAAAAATATATATATGTATAATAAAGTAATAATAATGATAATAAGNTACTTATAATAGAGAAGCTATCTAAGAAGGTATTAGAACTATAGACACCAAAATCAAAAGCATAAAGTACGGAATTAGCATGAAAAACCTTACTTATGTTAACCATAGACACTAAAATCAGAAACATTAGGTATGGAACAGGTAAGGAAAACCTTATGTATGTTACTTTTGTAATAAGTCAGGTCTTATGAAAAATATTAATATTATAAGAAAAGTAAGCTTAGTTTCAAACAAAAAAAGAAAGGGAATTATACGAGCTTTAATTTTAAAGGACGCAAGCTTGTCTAAGTTCCTAAGAACAAATAATTTTTTTATTTTTTCAATTAAGTGCAGTGCAATCATGGGAGTTGTAGAGCTAAGTAAATGGCAAACTCCACACTTAAGTAAATAGGTCCCAAGTATCTAGCTTTTAAGGAATTAGGAAAGTACTGTGGTTAAGCTAGTATTTTACCATTTGGTTAATATATATATATATATATATATATATTAAAATAATACATAAATATGTATATAATAAACAAAATGGCCTCTACAAGTTTAGATTTTGTAAATAAAATAATAAAATGGCTAGAAACCTAAATCTTAAATGCAACATTTGTAATTTATAAGAAGCACCTGAGTTAAGTTCTAATTAGTAACGAAGCTTTATAGATAAATTATATATACAACAATAATTATAAGAGGATATGAAACAAGCATGCATATACATCTATCGAGCCTGAATTTTTAGTTTTTTTTTTTTAATTTAATTTCATACTTTCCGATTAATACTAAACCCCAACCCATTTAATATTAATCCTCAACTAAAGAAATTGGGAAATTCCACTATTTTGTTTTTTAAAAAAATTTGAATTTGCCACCTAACCGGAGTTAGAAAAAAAATAAAAAAGAAAAGAAACTGTAATCAATAGAGCAGATTAATTGCAATTTGGCTATCGGTCTTTTATTTTAATTTGATTGAAAAATGAGTGTTCTGGATTTAGGGACTAACCTATTAAACCCTAACGTGTACTACTATCTATTTACCAAAATTAGGATTATTTTTCAAATTATAATATTTTTAAGAAAAAAAAAACCAAAAAAAAAAGAACCTAAGTTTCAACAAATCTTAGACGACAGTAGTTCTTTCCAAAAACTTTAGTATATTGGTTGATTTTTTTTTTTTTTGAAAAACGATTAAATTTATGTTTTAATCGAATTAGTTTATTTTAAAAAATCTAAAGGGTCCTAACTCTTGAGTGTTGTTATTTTATAAAAAATGCTTTAACAATCTTATTTTTAAAAGGCTCTTTTATTAATTTTTATTTTAAAGAAAAATAACTTTCTATGTTATAAATCCTTAAATAAGACCAAATCCTAAAGAAAAACCAATTCTAACAATCCTTAAACTAATTTATATATAGGTATATATCTATATTACTACTCTTAAATAGACATTTACTTAAATATATATCTATATCTCTACTTATTAGACAATCTCCTACCTAAATAAAATCATGTCATATAATTCACTTGATATCTATAAGAAAAGTAATACTAAAAAATCTCCTAATATATACATATATTACGTTATAGGACCAAAGATAATAATAATATAATATGATTATAATAACAACTACATAAAAAAATGTAACACTAAAAATTCCCTAAGCTAAATATATTTATATATATATATATTTATGTCTACATTATTATAGGTAAATATAATATAATACACTTATCATAAAAAAAAAAAAATTAAAGAAACCAAACCTTAAATTGATTTTGGTCAACTGTGTCAAACGAGTGTAGTGATCAGCCAAAATAGAATAGTGTAGTGTGTGGATGGAAAGTGAGCTCAGCGAGTAAGTGTCGTGTGTGTCCTCGAGCAAGGGAGGGGGATGTTCGGACTGCCATTGTTGGCCTACGCAGGGTGTTCTGTCATGGAGTATGGATGGAGGTTTGGTACGGCATGTATCTAGCTATTGTAAGAGGGGATTGTCGCGAACTTGCTATTAGTGTATGAGTCGCTATTTGTGCATGCAAGGGAATTTAGCCGTTCGTGCAATAGGTTATCTGTGGGAACTGTTGTCGATGTTGTTGGTCTGTACGTGTAGCTTCTTCGAAGGGTGAGTTGCAGACAGTGATACAGTTAGTGGACAGTGCGAAGTGCGGTGAAGGACAACGAGCTTCATAAAAAGAAATATTATCTCCTTTGAAAATCATATTGTCTTCAAATTTGTATACTACTTCTGATCACTTATCTTTAATATCTCCATGCACATAAACTTTGTATATCAACATGCCATTGATAGTTATCATAACAAGTGTTTTCATATACAGTTGGCATGCATTCGTTTCTCCTAATTTTATGAATACAATTTATGCACTAATCCTATCTTGATATCATTCCAATCTAATATTATTCTAGAAATTGACAGTCACTCCTCTAACTCTTAAGGCCTCATTTACAACATCCAATACAGAGTTTCGACCATAGGTTTGATTCTTGATTGACTTAATCATGAAATTCAAATATCTACAAAATAATCTTTAGAAATACATTTGAATCTTTATATGTTACTAGTAGATCCAATACTTATTGGTATTTTCTTTAGTCTTTTCTTTATAGATATAAAAAAACTTCTCATAATCTACCATCAGTAACTTTCCTTTTAAATTTCATTTCCATCATATCCTACGATTCTATGAATTAATATCCATCCTTCAATATAAATTCTAAATTGATAGGTAACGATAATCTCAATCACCTCAAATCCTTTTCCGTTCACTAGTTTCTAACTTATAGGGAATGAATACCTTAATATCATCATTGTGCTTGCATTTCATTCATTTGTATATTCTACAGTAAGAGTACTCATCAACCAATTTTTTTTTATTTATATTTATCATCATTCAACTAAAATCAAGAAATAGTCTTTCAATGAAATCACTACTTATCTTCTAATTCCTTTAAGCTTGGATCCTTAAATATTATCCATGATCAACATTCCTTATCATAATTAGTTTACTAATTGATAACTATCTCATAAAATTTACTTTCTAGAGGGTTATGCCTTTCTAGATTGATCTTGTAATAGCTAGGAAACCTCTTAATTAAAAGTCCTAATTCTTTCTATACTTTTTGTCTTAATTCTATTTCTACCATCACTTGTCACTCATC
>JAMXBB010000010.1:91248207-91264481 GCA_024138015.1 Lumnitzera littorea
TTTATTGGATTTTTTTTTAATCCCAAAACTCAATCCTATATTTATAAGGTTTTAAATCCTATCCCAAAAAACTCTATAATATAATAATACTTTATATGGTTTTTATATGGTTCAGTTGGTTCAATATTTTTTAACATCCATCCGATTACATTCTTATTGTGGAATTCGTCGAATAGGAAAATTTCACTTTTTTAATAAGACAAGTTAAAAGAAGAAAAAATAAATAAATAATTGCTACTCACAAAAATAATGAAATTCGACAGCTGCATTTCCACGGTGCATGGAGATTGAAAAACGGGCGGATGTACATGATGACGCCTTTAATTTTCTGTCTTAAAATTCCAAGGAAACAGCCGCCAGTTTTTGAACGCTGACCGCTTCGCCACCTGATTTTTTTTTTTTTTTTTTTTTTTACCTTCTCAATTTCTAGATCCTTTCAGCCATAAGCATGACTCATGGCTGAAGTTATATTTGCTATTATAATTTCTTGAAATCTATACATATATTGAAGGATCATTATTAGTGGCCTAATAACATTTATTAAGGTTTAACAACAAAACGTAATGTGGAGGTCTTTATAATTTAGTTGTATGGACATGACTTCCAATGGGATAAATTAGATTTAATTTTTTCTATTTGAAAATTATAATATAATAGTTGACTAAAAAAAATAAACTACGATAAGTAATATCCTATTTATATACACCGATGGGAAAATCCCTTATTTAGAATCTTCTTAAGTGCTTGTATGATGCTTTCTTCTTTTTTTTTTTTTTTTTTTGAGATATATTTCCAATCTGCTTTAGGTTAGCAAAAGAAATCTTTGAGCATTAGGAAAGATTTTCACCTAAAAGAAAACACCAATAGAATATGAAATTTTCACTTTACATGCAATAGGTGTGGTATTTCGTTGGAAGGGGTAGACAATCCTTTTTAAGTATAGTTGAAAGCAATAAATAAAGATAATTATATATATTATATTTATAATATTGGTTATGTAAGGATAAATTCTTGAAATTTTTAATAGGTGACTGTACCTCGATATAAATTTAGAAAATATGCAAATAACTCTAAATTTTTGCTAAAACCCCTAGACTGTAATTAAAAATCCCAAAACCGTCAAGAAAAAGACCATATAAATACAGTTTTTAGGCCTTAGCGATAGTCATGGGCATAGCTGTACATTTCCAAAGATTGTAGAGATGTGAATAAATATTTTGCAAGTTTAATTAGTTAATGTATACTTAACCAACAATTTAGGAGGGCGTTTATAATTTTTCCAAATAAATATTCCTCTAGTAAAAAGGGACTAGCGATTTCTAAACCCCGTAGGATAGCTACTGCCAACACATTAAGAAAAAACTTTGCAAGTTCGAATATTACATACATAGATTTGTAACAAAAGGGGAATAGCGATTTAAAAACCCATAGAATTGTTCATTGGTACTTTAATACTTGATCTTCTAATGTATATGGCATTTTTTATTATAGAGGGTTAAATTTTTTATATTGTTATATTAGGTTAAGCCTATTGTGTATTTAGATTTAACTTTTTAGATTATGTGATAAAATTTATGGAGTCCAATCTATATTTAGAATTACTCAAGAAAATTTGGTTTAATGGACATAAAATAAGGATTGTTGAATCGATCCATAACTTCTATCTTTTCTCAAGCAAACTATGCAGTCATAAGAAAGACTATCTATCTTGGGCCTATATCAAGCTTATCAAAATAAACTAAAATGAGTATACTTCATCCTATCCATTGAATATCAAGATAATTAAATGTATTGATTAGGCCCAACAATTTATGATTATTCAACCACTCATCATCACTTGATAACTCCAAATATCATAAAAACAGTGTTCAACTATATAATTTCTACTCTTAAGGATCAAACAAGCAATTTGAACAAGTGTTAATCCCAATCAGTCAAAAACTATAAGGTCAATAGCCATGGTTCCTTAGCTTCTCTTACTAGCATTTACACATTCGAGACACTAATATTGTTCATTCCTCTTCCCTATATTAATATATAATTTATGGAATTATTATTTAATTATAATACTTAGACTAATATGGACATTGTAATTAGGAGAACACTCAAGATGGATCACTCTTTTATTTCAGGTACACAAATCTTACTCTGACTCCATTAATATAACAGGATGGACATAGCATAACTTTGTGTCTACATTCAATTTTAATCTAGATTTGTATACACATACTTCATAATTTTCCAACACCCTAGCCTCTCTTATTTAACATTTATGCATTTGAGATGCCGATATTGTTTGTTCTTCCTCTCTACTATTTTCTCTTAGTCATTCAACTACGTGCTACTTTCATATTACTTATCTGAGATCACATATAGTGTGAGAATCACCCCGATACCTACATGGGTGCTCCATTTACAACCCTATGCCTATAGTCATAAATCAAACGATGCATTAGCTACTTAAAACAAACTATTGAAACGCATGTTTCCAAACAACAATAACTACGTTCCGATGATGGCTACTCCTTAATAATAATTAATAGCTATTCTGTTTAAACATTATATAAATTTCAAACAATGAAAATGAGCTAAGTAAGGCCCAATGCCATGTATATTGAGGAAACTATCATTTCTAATAGAAGAAAAATAGATGAATAGCCTTATTAAACCACCGCCTACTCTAAACTTGTATAAGGACTAGTTTCAAACCGTAAATCAATTTGGGTCCATCTTGGGCGAACCTGAACCAACTATTGAACCACAGGCATTAAGAATTTAGGGGGTTAAAGGCTCGATAGTTCAACCATTGCAACTCACTGAACTGCCTTTGAATCAACAGTTCAAAGTTAAGCCAATCTCAAAAATTAAAAAAATAATATATAATATACTATATGTATAATGAAAACATACTATATATATAAGTTTTAGCGGACTATATATATGCTATATATAATGCAAACAAGTATATAGTATATGTGATATATAATGATTAATATACTATATATATGTATACTATAATACATACATATATGAAATATTATGCTATATAGAATTGCTATATATATAACACCATGTATTCATATTTACATAGTTCAAATAAATCATTTCGAAATAAAAAAAAATTAAACCAAAAGTAAAATTTTTTATTCATAAGCAATGACATAAAGTTTTAAATTTAATTAAAAAAATGAATATATTATAAATTATTTCTAATAATTAAAGAAATTTTGAAAAAGTAAAAAAAAAAAAATCACAGTTGAAGGGCCACTGAATCGACCCTTAAACCACCTATTAATTCAGCCGACCCCAACCCGACCTCTTAAAAGCTAAAAGACGAGCTCGATTCACTCTCTTACTATCTTATGAATCGATAGTTTCGGACCGATCAGTCCATTAAACACATTTACCATTGCCATTTGCTCTCACTTTCAACATATCTTTTCCATCGATAAAACGTCAAAACTACCAACATTTTGGTAGGCAACATCCCACAAAATGACTGATAAAATTGATGGATTGAGATAAATGACAATATAATATCGGAGGTGCGATTTCGTCGAACGTTGCAAAAACCACTTATCCGCCTTTTGTGACGACTTTTTAGGACATATTTCAGTCAGTAGTAATTAATTGAGTCAAGAAGGGAGTCTCTTTACTTCTGACCAATATAACAATATCTTTTGCTAAGTCCATTTCGGTGGAATTATTTATCTGTTACTTTATGTCCTTTTACTTCCACCTACCCAACCTTATAACAATCCTACCTGCTTTCTAGAAATCATATTGCTTTGATTGAATATTATATTTGATATACAAAAATAAATCAGAATGAAGTTACAATTTCAAGTCATATTTCCTTTTCTTATGTACCTAAATCGCAATTATAGAGAATCACTAATGCAGACTTTAAAAAAAAATTTCATTTTCATTTTAAAAAGTTATAATCCCAATTCCATTCGAGTTTATTTCATTTTATTATATTCCATCTTATTCCATTCCGTTCCATATATATATATATATATATATAGATATAAATGGGATGAAAACAACCAACTTAAGTATATTTCTTATATATTTTAAGGCATCAATAATTGGCACATAGATATTTATAGTTGAAAGGATGTCATCTGAGTCTAAATGCAATAGAATGGAAAATGTTGCTTAAGCAAGGAGTTCTGTACTAGAGTTCCTTACTACAAATTTCTTTAGTCTGGATCCTTTTTATAAGATTTTGATACTTGTTGATCAGATGTGTGTTCCTTCGTAAGACTATAATGTACTAGGAATTTTAAATTCGATAGTATATCCTCAGTTGTCGGAAAAGAGAAAAAACTTTTTTCATCCATATATGAATTTTTCTATGATTCTATTTAAATTTTTTATACGATCAGTCTCATTCTCCATTCAATTTTTGATTTGATATTTATTAAATCTAAATCATTAAATTGATTGTGTTTTCAACTATTCATATCTATTAGATATCAAATTCATAGTGTAATGAAGGATGAGACGTATATTTATTTTTTATATGCACTCGGTGACATGTTTGGATTTGAAGTTATTCGGTTATTTTTCAAATTAAACTTTCTAACTGTTTGATTTGGAGAATTTTGAAACAAAAATCAAAACCAACTTTTCAGGTTGGATCAATTTGGTTTCCGTTCAAACGAAACTGCTAGCAATAATGAAAGAATTTAATATATTTGACATTTTACAACGTCTATAATTATATTTGACAATTTTATGTACTTACATGAATTTGTATTTTTTGTTTTATATTACAAATATTGTTATAGACCTGTGTAAACACATGTTGACTCTTCATATATATTTTTCTTATACAGTTATCTGTTACGTCTATGTTGCTATATATTAATGTCATATTATTGTATATAATTATGGTTCATGTTGTTTTAGATATATTTAAATATGCATTTATAAATGTTATGTATCATACATATATTCATAATTCTTTCTTTTTGTTATAATTATGTAAAATAAAATATATGGATTGATTTTTTTTTTTTATTTTAGTTTTGTTTTAGAAACATAAAGCAAAACCAAATCAAATGTTTCGTTTTTAAATTTTTCCAAACTCAAAAGAAAAAAAGAAAATAAATAAATAATTTGGTTCAATTCAATCTTATTTGGTTTTTTGGTTTAAATTGTCTAGCATTATACTATATTCACTATATGTTGTAAAGTTTAAAGATAAATATATGTCCTTACAACTAAATTTATACAAAAATCAGTTCTGAATCATGAATTAGTTCAGAATTGGCCTGGAGAGCCTTTGAACCAACCCAACACAAGGATGGGCGAGCTTGAATTGTCCTACAAACCGTTGGGTTAGTAAACCAGTCAGGTTGGCCTACCGATTCCAACCCAATGCTTAAGGCTACTTACAATAAGTATTATAGCTTTTATCCTCAATTTGCATTACTTAAAATATATATCATCTATATATATTGGAGGCAAATGTGTATTCTCTTTGTTGTAGTCTATAAAGGGCTAAATTTGTATTAGCCTAAGCCCATGATAAATATATTATTTATTTAGACTTGATTTTTTGGGCTAAGTGACAAGGTTTAGGGAATCCAATTTGTAATTAAAATAACTTAAGGAGATTTAACTTAGCAAGCTCAAAACAGAGATCGTTAAACTGGTTTATCCACTCTCAACCTCTCTCAAGTAAGCTCACATACTTAGTAAGGGAGATCTTGAGCCTATAGTAAGCTCATCAGGATAACTTTAAATGAACAAGTGTAATCTCAACCGTTGATCATTAGTATGATTTGGCGGCTACTCTTGAACCTAAGAGTTTATAAATACCCAACTATGTCTTTTCAATGGGAACTTCAGATGCTCTAGAGATCAGAAAAACATACTATCTCTTGAATTCTTTGCTCTCAAAAATCAAAACAACTCTCAAGTAAAGAATGATTTAACATTCAATCAAAAATAGTGAGGTTGATGCTAAAAAAACTCCCTCACCTGTCACAAATATGTTTAAGCATTTGAGACTGCCCATTTCTCCTTCCGACCATTTTTTCTCCAAGTCCTCCCTACGAGTTCCATTCATGTGTTATTTTTCTAAAATCACGTGCAGCACAATTTCTATGTGACAATACTATTTAGAACCCTACATCTACATAATGAACCTAAACTAGCATAAAGAGTTTCTGGTTGATCTCATTAGAATAGTTCTATGGTGTAACTTCCGTTTTGTTTGAGGTGTTTTGAGCCTTCGGATGTGCATTTTGTAGTGGAGACCAAGGCGATTTTAGCTGGCTTTAGAAATTAACAAGTCAACGAAATGGAGACAGATTAGAGAAGAAGCGGATGCTGCCAATGCTAATAGTAGCATTTCCACATCTTTAAAGTCTACTGCTTGGAAATCTAAGAACATTGTTTGAAAAAACATCAGCATTCATTCCCCGAGAACCCATCGTGTCAAATGTCAACATTTCGCTCTTGAGAAGATCAGCAAAACAAGACAGAAAATTCGCACAACCGCCCCACCAAAACTTTTGAGGGGGAGATGGTGTCCAAACCATCCATCAAGCGTAGTAACCGAGTTGAATTTACTTCAAAGTTACTTAAATTTAGTTTGATAATTACTCCAATTCAACCCAATTACACTTAAATCGAATTTTATAATATTTAACTCAACTAATTCACAAATCTAATTAAATTTGAATAAAGTCTAAATACTAGTTCAATCCAAGTTAAATTTAAATATTAATATTATTTTAATTTAAAGAAATATAATTCTTTAGATAAATCAAATCTAAACGAGATTAATCTAATAAAGCTCTAATTTGCTAAGTACCACTTTAAGTTGAGTTCCAAGTGTAAAATTCTACAATTGATCAAACCTTGTCTCTTTGATTCAACTCACTTACACCTTTAAGCTAAAAAATCCCCACTCCTTTAGTTGAAAACTGATTAACGAATTGGAACTTACATTTACAATTTAATGCCTGGCATTAAACTAACTATGTACCTCAAATTGCTTGTTAATTATCTAATTATATAATAATCAAATTTGATAGCCTTTCTTTATATTATCTTTTTAATAGAAACCCTTGAATGAGGCTGTCATTGTTTGACAAAGAAAAATTGTTTTCTTTATTTTCATATAGTATTGGCAGCATAATAAATTTGTTAAGCTAAATGATGGATTATTTAAGAAATTTTGGATATATGGTCTGGAAACAGAGTCCATTAAGGTTTGTCATGTAGGCTTAGTTTAGCACGGGGCCCTTCAAAAGGTTTTTGGACTTGTACACATCTCAATTCTTAGTGTCCCTCGATCGCTCGAAAAAGCCTGTAATGTTGTCCTCGATTACTGAAATGTTCTACGGCAGTTATTGGTTGTTAAACCTATGAACATCGCCTAACTCTTCTATCAAAGGTATTCAGATGGAAAATTGAAATTTATTGCAAAACTTAGTCCAGGGATTAAGCACTGCAAAACTAATGCATTCCGATCCCTTCAACCGTCAGATCAGTCTGCAAGCTTACTGAGATTGCACGATTGCTCTTTGTATTTCCTACCTATCTTATTAGCATATTTGTATTGTCATTTGAAGCGCAACATTCCTCTTCTTCTTTTTTCTTTTTTTTTTTCATGTAAAGTGCATGACTCACATGATTAGTCTAATATACTAACTCAAAGAAGTCATATATTTTTATAAATCATTTACAAATGCGAAATAAATAGTAAAGTATTATAATTATACAAATGTAAAATTAACCTATATCATAAAATGCTTTTTAGTGGAATTAATATAATGATAATTAATTGAAATGATACTAATACAACATTAGCTTGGATTTATGAGTTAATTTCATGAAAGACAATCAATTTCAGCTAATGTGCTCTCTGTAAATTGGGATATTTTTAAATCAAAAAGCGGATCGGGTCCTGATTATAAATATTGCAGCTAATCAGCTCCATAAAAAACCCATGATGATATAAATCATGACAAATTATTAGCAAATCATATGCAAAATATAACTGCAAACGGCCCTATAGGCCCTAATAAGGATGAGTTATGATTAAGTCCTTTTTTCTTATAAAAAAAAAATTCAATCATTATATTCAGAAAATGTCTTATCCAAATAATTAATCCAAAATCACCCATATATTTATGGTAGAATTCGATTAAATCTCTTTGTTTATGATATCATACGACGTAAATTCTCCATAAATCATAAGAGATATTTAAAGAAGAACTTAATTGCTATAATAGTGTAAAAATAAAATTATTTAAATGACTCATTTAAAGATTCGATTGAATATTAGCTTAAATTTGAAATTTTTTTTTTCCCAACAAAATTTAGAGAAATTAAATGATCAATTTTTATTGGAGTTTTATTTCTAAGCTCCGCTGTTTCAATGGTTGGAAACTTGGAATTGGGCCCTGGTCCATACGCTCACATGTGTTTGGAGGCCTTCAGGAAAAGCGAGTCTAGAAAGCCCGGCCCGGTCTCTTTCTATTGATTTCTGTGTTTTAGGCATTCAAATGGGCTTAATGTTTAGTGTTATTCAACAAAAATAACTATTAGTTTATGATAATAATGATACTTCAATTCATGCTGAATTTTATAAAATATAAATTTTGTTTAAGTAGGCAAAATGGAATTTAATGGAGGCCTTAGCTGCTTTGATATGTTGGGCGCCAAATGGAAATAATAAGTTTTGAACAGTTAAAAAAAAAAGAAAAAAAATTTGGCAAAAAGAAAAGCAAAGATCTAGGCAATTGTAAAATCATTCGCTCGTTTTCCTAAACTGACTCCGATAAAATTAGTTATTTCCATTGTGTTGATATTAATTACTATTGTAATTTTGAGTGAGTAGGTACATGTGAAAATGGTATTAGGCTCCACCATAAAAACCATCTTAAAACTTACATAACATAAAACCAACGAGGTATAAAGTGTTTTATGAAATATGTAAAACTTTTTTCTTACACTATTACATTGTAAACTGTTTTAGGTAAGTTAATAAAGAAACATATATCAATTTTTCCATGTATTTAAAATTGGTATGTTTATCGATCTAGTAATAGTTGATAATTTAATCGCATATTTTTCACTCATATATTTAAAATAAGGACATACATCATAGATGTAATGATATAACTCAAAACAATCCAATAGGAAATGTTATCACCAAATTGTAGTATATCATAAGGTGAACATTCACTTAATTACGATAAGTAACAGTGCTTGTATCATGTGTTTTAAGTATACAGGTAAAGATTTTAGGTTGTGTTAAGGTTACCCGCTGAGCCCCTACTGAATATCCAATGATTACACACATTAAATTTTAGATAAAGAATTCATGGTTTTCATATTTTACACGATGCGTTGCAAACCTTTTCTTAGTAAAATAATACTAAAACTTCAGCTGAGACAGATTTTTTGTAACAGAAAAGCCACGTCATTTAAAACTTGCCACATGGCTTTTATACAATGATTACGTAAAGAAGATTTGGGCGAGGGTAAGAAATTACAGAAAATGATTAAGAAAAAGGAAACAATTGTTTGGTTTTGGAAATCTTACGAGGATTTTCTTAGAAACATTTCAGATAAAAATATTTCAAAATTATTGTTTTTAATTTTCAAAGTTGGTTTTCCGAATGAAAATAATAAAAATGATGAAAATATGCATAATTTTCTTTATCAACTCCTTTTCAATTTTCTGGAGAACATATAAAGAGAGATTAGAGTATGTTGATTTAAATGCATATTCATATAATCACATGAACATCACTGAAGTGATTCGTTCTATTTATATACGTAAAAAAAGGTTTCAATTTATTTGCAACGACGATGCTACCAAAGGAGTTCAACTTACTTTAATGCTGTTGCTTTTACATTTGCAGGAAAAGAGCAACTTTATTTTATTTTCATTTGAAAGTAGTTCAGGTAAAAACGGTTAGTCAATTTTTTTATTTTCCTTTGAAAACATCTCGATAATCAAAAACATTTTCTAGCTTTTTCATTTCCACCAAAAATGAATATTCTACAAGTTAAACAATTTATACGCAACTTAATCTGACTTTAATGGACAACCTCAAAAACTCATAATCTTTCTTTTTGTTTTAATTGGAGGTTGGTAGCAATTTACCACTAGAAAGGTCCCAACACATGGTGAAGTAATATCATAAAATCTATCTCGTATAATAACTTAAATTAAAGTGATATTATAAAGCAAAAGTGACAAATTAACGCATTTATAAAAAAGCTACGTGATTCAATTATACAAACCTAACATTCTATTAGAAAATTTTTTCCACATGCTTAAAATGTATAAATCAAATCTATTACAAGAAATTTTTAAGTACACAGTCCAATGAAAAATATAATAGTAAAGGTAAGGGTAGTAATAGTAAAGAAACAAGTAAGAGCATGCAGAAATGAGAAAAGAAAGACCTGGAAAAAATGAAATGAAAATTTTTTTGGGATTATTATGGCTAATGCATGTAATATTCCTCAAATAAAACATGAAGTAACTCCGATTATTGAGGTACTTAACGTAAAGTACATCAAAACTCTAAAGTTGAGAGTACTCAATAAGGAAAATTACTAAGCTAGGTGACCTTTTTGGAAACTAGTGATACAACCAAGAACAAAACTGTAAGCATACCATACTAAAGCAAGCATTATCTCCGTGTATAAAGTCTTAGTTAAGTAGTTATAGAGGGGTATTAAAGCAACATACCAACTAAAAATTGAGGAGTTAAATGCTATATAGAGTAAAATGCCATAATATGGGGCAATACTTAAGCTTGTATAAGAGCACATCTAGAATCCTCTTTTATTTAACATGTTCTTACACACAAGTAACAAAATTGACAAGAATATCAACTCTATAAGTAAGGGGTGACTGTAATTGTAAATCTCGCAAATTTAGTTTTTTAGGTATTGAGTCGATTCAAGTATAATAAGTAATTATCCTAAGTCAACAAAGTCAATAAATTTAAAGCTGATTAAAATTTTGAACTTGAATATAATACAAATATGAAAAACTCTAAAAATTTTATCAAAACCTTCATTACGTACAAAAATCCTAAACCCTATGTATGGGTAGATACTAGATATTGAACTCGAATTTAACAAAAATCCTAAAACTATAAACTTAGACTTATAAAATATGTAAATATATACTAAAAGTATTAAAACCTTAATAGAATACGATTATCGACTAATACACATAATTGCATAAAATCATTAGCAAATAAGTTGAGATAATTTTTAAATATTATAAATGTAATGAGTAATAATTTAATTAGCAAAATTTATAAAAATTATGAATATTATTTCATAATTATTATTAAGTCTATAATTTTTAATTTAGAAAATTTAACTTCATGATTTTTAATTTTTCTTTTTCTTTCCTTACTTTTTCCACTTCTCCACATTTTCTTTCTCCTAGAAAAAAGTGTTAGCCCACGTACCTAATTACATAGTTAGGAAGTAAATAAGATAAACCAAGGTTAAATCAACTCCCTTATCCTTATCTTTCCTCGTCTTTTGTTTCTTTTACTTTTGTCTTACTTTTTTTTTTTTTCTTTCCTCATTGCGTCGACTGGATTTCCCATTTGTAATGGTAATTTTTTGTTTTTACTACCAAGAAACCAAAAGCTTAATCAGAACTATGAACACCTCCTTCATTTCCCATTTGTTTTTCTTTTATTTATTTCCTTTCCTTCAATTTTACAAAGTGGAGTAAGAAGAAGAAGAATTCTTGATTTACTATCTCAATACATCACAAAGGGTGATTATTTAGTATATATATTATATTTAGTATTTCTTGTAGCCCATATAATATGTATTTATTTTGTTGTATATTTTATAGTATTATGTATATAGTGAATATGTAATATAGTTGATTTTGTAATTTCTCTTCCTTATATTAAAGTATTTGTACATGTAATTCAAGTTATATATATGTTGTTCATTTTATTTTCTTGTATATGTGTCTTTGTATGTGCCTATGTATATATATACAATTATATGCATCTATATGATAAGATAAAAAATATATAAATATATGGTATATATAGTTATACGTATATAATATATATGTTGATTTATTTTTGTTATTACCATATAAATATTTATGTTTATGCGTCCAAGTATATATGTATATATGTATAGTATATAATATATTTAGGTTTATATTATAAATATGCATATGTATATATGTATAAATAAAATAAGAAAACCTAAGTATAAGAGTATATGTATAAGTATAAAAATACTAATGTATATGTCTAAATAGTATAGGTACAATATACTAAAATACTAATTTACTAAATAAAGTAAGATAATATGTATATATTTATTCATGTCGTAGGTTTAAGAAAGGAAATTAGGTTAATTTACAAAATTTAATAAAATATAATAATAGATTTATATATATTAAGTAAAGTAACAAAATTGGAAAAATATGAAAAATCTATAAAAATGACATGTGGAACATCCATAAGCTACCACATTAGCATTTCATATTTATAATTAAAATTCATAATTAATAATAATAAAATAATTAATTAATTAGGAAATTATTAAAGTAACAAAAAGTGAATTAAATAAGTATTTGACCTTAAAATAGTATAATAAGTAAATTGTTGTAAAATAGACTTAAAAAATAATAAAATTACAAAAATATAAAATTTAGATATTTATTAAATCATAAATCTATAAAAAAAGCTTAAAATAATAACTTATAAATATTTAAATTGAAATAATAATATTCGTAATATTTTTAGATTATAATGAAACATGCGAGTTATAATGTCCAAAACAGATCTCGTTATATAAAAATACGTCTGCAAACTATAAAGATAGATTATAAATTCATAAAAATTAGAATTAAAATAAAAAATTTATACACGATTAACAAAAAAGCTCAAATTGAGGATTTTATACAAATAAATAGCTAATTTAGGCAGTTAGTACTAAATATGTTAATAGTTTAGTTATTTCACTTGAATACTTACTATTCTTCATATTCTTTAAATGTCAGGTGATCACAATAATGAGACTGATTTATCAATGGATTATTATGATCCCTAACTACTGCAATGGCCGAGTGAATACTCATAATGATTTCTTATATATTTGTGCTTGTAGTTAGTGAATATTAACTGTTATTAATAATTAGATGATGTTTGGGGCTAGGTTATGCATGTCTATGATATTGTTTAATAAATTGTGAAATTACTTTAAAGTATGATAACATACTATTTGTTCTGTAGTAGATCCAATAAGAATTGATCTATTTGTGACTCTTATTGGTCATACAATAATTGGACTTAATTATATCATACTCAATTGAACTAAATCAAAACATGCATAAACATACATTATATAAGTAATTCTAGCCACCACATCATAGGAGGTAACAGGAGGCCATACGGGGGTTAATAAATTATGATTATAATGTTTTAATACGGTGCACAAGTATGATATGACCTTACCCTGAGTCACGGGATTACTAGGCATTAAAGGCACCAACTACTTAGCTAAAGGTCGAGTCTAAAGGCCTCCATTGAGGGATAAGTATAGATTACAGGAGTCTACTAACAATCATACTTGGAACTTAGTTTTATTTAAAACTAAAAATGGATATACCATTTATTTTTTAATACGAAACACAAAGTTTTGTAGATATAAAAGTTCAAGTATGATACTCGGATCTGATTGATGCCATGCATACTCTAACCCTAACTTCGAAAGGCATTAAATTTAAGTTGCATGTAATACTTGGTCACCTGCATGTATTTGTATGGCATTTCATATGTTCATGCATTCATATGTTTGAAAATTAACTGTTGAATAACTTGTTTGTTATATAGTTGAAGGATAGCTCACTAAGCTCTTTAGCTTGTACCCCTATAAATTGCTTTTGTAGGAAGACCTTTTTGTTACACCTACATTGGGATACTAGAGGTTAGTAGGAAGCTTTTGAGTTGGTGTATGTTCAAGTCGAGGGTAGAGAGAATATTACAATTACTGTAGTAAACTATTTAGTAGAGACTTATTATATGATATTATGTGTTATTCAATGTATTTATTTGTTTATATAATAGTACATTAAAGACTTAGTGTATGTGTTATATATGTGGTAGTTATATTCTTAAATTCATGTTAACATAACTATGTTGTAATATTATCTACACCTGCATAACTCTTGGGTATTTAGTAGTAATAGTAGCCTTATATGTCACATGCAAGATTGTCAATAAGAAAGGTAACCAATCTTCGGTCCTTTTTATGATGTACAATGCCTGTTATGACTAGACCACCCTTCTAGTTGTAACATATATCGTAGTCAATAGGTAGCCGATTAGATAGACTCATTAACCCTAGTGGCTAGTCTGGTGACTATCATAAATGAAGATAGGTAGTGAGCTACAAATGGTCCATATAAAAGACAACCCAATGAACAACTTAAGAGAGGCAATAGTCAATATAGCTAAGCTAATGCCCCAAGTCAACCCCCTAAGCTAAAGGAGTAGATAGAGATGCTAGGCGTAGACTAGGACTTGATGAAATTGAAAAAGTAAATGAGGATGAAGTGATGAAGTGAAGGAGTATTATGAACTAAAGGAGTGGAATCTTTTAGCTCCTAAAGTTGAAGAGTTAAGGATGCATATTCCAATTTTTTCCAGAAGCAATGATTTAGAGGACTACCTTGGACTAGGTAGATAAAATCAAGAAGTAGTTTGAATTGAGGTGCTTAGGAATGCTAAAGTTAGACTTGCTATGCTAAAGTTTATTGGATATGCTACCCTATGGTGGAAGAATATACAAGTGATACATAGAAGAGAAGGAGAATGTGAAGTTAAGAGTTAGGATGAAATGAAGAGAGTCATGAGGAGGAGATTTGTTTTGAGTTATTATTTGCAGGATACGTTCAATAAATTGCAAGAGTTAAGGCAAGGTAGCTAAAGTGTTGATTCTTACATGAAGGAATTCCAAATCTTGATGATCCGATGTAAAATTGTTGAACCTAAAGACTAAACTATATCCCGACTCATTAGAGGGTTAAAAAACAAAATTGGAGATATTTTGGAGACCATGGACATTGGATCACTTGATCAAGCTATTTGATCTACCTAAAGAATTGAAAGACGCCAATTAGGGAGATTCTGATCTCCTGTTAGTCAAGTTACTCCTAACCAACTTGTTTCGAATAGACTTGTGCAATCAGAACCAATTCATGTTGCTAAGACCCGACCTACTCAAACTACTTGAATAGAGGGGAAGGAGATCTCGAAGAAGTTTGAGAAAGGCCAGAGCTTAAGAAGGAAGATAAGTGAGATAAACTGCTTCAAGTGTCAAGGGTTTAAACATATGGCTACTTAGTATCTGAACAAAAGAACCATAGTGATCCGAGGCAAAGCGCTAACTATTGAGGTAAACAATACTAATGAAGAAGTAGAAGAGCAGAAAGAGGCCAAACGAACTGAACTATCCAAGGAGGAGGAGATCATCAATAGTGGGGAAGGTAACTTTATGCCTGCTACCCTAGTGTTAAGGAGAAAAATGAATGTGAGTCATGTGCCCGAAGACGAGTAGCGAAAGAATCTGCTCTACATTAGATGTAAGGTGAATGGGTCATTATGTGCAATGATTGTTGACAGTGGTAGCTACACCAATGCAACATTTGCTTTCATGGTCCAACAATTAAAGTTACATACCAAACCCGACCCTAAACCTTATAAGCTACATTGGCTTAGTGAGAAAGGAACCCTACAGGTGAACAAACAAGTGTTAGTATCGATTAGTATTAGGAATTATTGAGATGATTTACTTTGTAATGTGTTGCCTATGAGTGCATCCCATGTTCTGCTTAGACAACCATAGATGTTTGACCAAAGTGCGATATACGATGGGAGGAAGAATATATGTTCCCTAGAGCATGAAGATAAGATGGTGAAGTGATAAGAATTAACCCTTTTGACCAATTACAAGAAGCCAAGGCTAGAGGACATAAAGGGCTCGCATAGAAAATACTAGCTCTAAGCCATAGCCGAGATAAAGATACTTATCCCAATCCAATCTCCTGCCGACTTATCTCTCGGATCCTCATGTGTATCCAACATGCTCTTATACAACAACGAAGTCTTAATCTAAAAGACAGCTTAGAACTAGTCGAGCCAAGCTACTTACTTAACCCATTGGCATCTGACTTCAAGACAGTTGACCTTTTTGCCAGGTTGATTGATTCCCGACCTGATCTAGATCAG
>JAMXBB010000010.1:91265353-91294769 GCA_024138015.1 Lumnitzera littorea
ATATATATATATATACAATACATTTTATACATAATATACCGTATACTATATTACTTATAGCCTATATTATATATATTTATGTGTCTCATACTACTACTTATGGAAGTATGTATATATGTACTATACTATACGATTATATATGTATATATATACTAAAATAATTATACAAGAATAACCATATATATATAATTTGGGTATAAATCACACATGTGTACTATAGTATAAAATACGTAATACCCATCATATGTATTCCAACAAATATACATAATACATCTACTAATGTATAATATTCCTTTGTACATACATGTATACATATCTAATCTTATACATACATACACTATTTGATTTATGTATTAGTGTACATATACCATATTATATTTATAAGAAAATACTCTACAAATATTACCTTTATACATATGTATACTATATATAACATACATCTACAAATAAAATACTTACCTAGTCTTTTAATTTCCTTCCTCTTCTTTTCTTCTTCTTTTTCTTCCTTCTTCTCTCTTTTCTTCCTCTCTGTTTTTCTTACGGTTTTATTTGCTAAATGTGTCCAGAATTGTTGTTTCCTTTTCTTTTTATTTTACTTATTAAGTAGCTTAGATTTTACGCCATATTAATTGCAAGAGTTTTGTTTGATTTATTTGTTCAACACCTGGCAAGATTTTTAATCACGTGGGCTGCGTAAATGGGGATTTCTGGATGTGGAAGCTTAAAGAAAGAAAAGCAAATGAACAAAGTGCAGAACGTGAAACTTAAAGGAGGAAAAGAAAGTGGAAAAGAGATAAATTGAAATTAAAAGAGAGGGAAAATGAAATTTATTAACAAATATGTGTAATTTTTCGGATCATATAAATTATAACGAATTTCCTCGTAGATTAGTTTTCAAAATTCTATGAAATTTTATCAATTTAACTGGTACCCGTTACAATTATGATTTTTACAAGTTATTAGGGTAATTTCATTACAATGTCGTACAAACAGTCGATTTAGTCGAAAATTACATTCGACTATAATTTTATTGCTATTGTGTAATATTTAACTATTTTATAGGTTTACTTTATGATTTTAGGGTCTCGAGCAATTTTGAGCTCGGTTTTGATTAATGATGCATAAACGAGTTTTAGGGTTTTAGTAAGCGATTTAGGGTTTTGATAAATTCCGAAGGTTTTGTTATCGGTGTTATATTTGATTCATTAAACTTCATATTCTTTTATTATCATTCGCCTTATCGATTTATTGTACAATTTAGAACACTCGGACTCAAGTTAAGGTTCAACTACTGTTTCTCCTAAGGTTTACAATTATCCTAGACCTGATTTACACAAGGTGTTTAGGTTATTTACCTACACTAGAATTCAGTTATTACAATTAACGTTTACAACGTTTCACCGTAATCTATTTCCTAGTTAATACATTATTCAAAAATGAAAAATTCAAAAATGAGAACTTAGACCTTAAAAATATATATCTGTTCTTCAAATGTTTTTTCTCACTTCCCAAAATCCAACAATTGCTAGCTTCAGGGTAGTTATAAGCCGCTTATTAGCTAGAACTTACAATAACGTCTATAGGGATGTGAACAACCACAGCTCAGTAAACCGGGATGAAAGACTTAAAACTATACTACCAACACAAACAAAGTTATCAACCGATTTAGTTAAATGCAATGTATGAACATGCAAATGCCATCGTATGATATTGTCTGGTCCGTTGTGAAATTAGAGAAATTGCGTTCGCTCTAATCCGAGTTGAGAAGTTACAGTTAATGCAACAGCTCATAACCAAACCCAAACTTGTGCAATGGAGACACCGCTCCTCTTTCGACTACCTTTGAACCATTGACTTTATCCTTATCACGACCTCATCACATGTTAATTAGTTCGACTAAAGATGAAGAAGGGATCTATTATGTTATCCAGCGTTATTCCTTTCAAAGAAATTGGTATTTGATCGGAGAATCTTAGGTTTCCTCTAATGAGTTGCTATGCAAGTCTGGTTTATGGTTACAAGTCAAATATTTGTTAAGTCCAGTTTAGGATGATCAATCATTTCATACAATACAAGATAGAACAACAAACAAAATCATAACATCACTCATAATCAAGCACATGCACACAGCTAACTATTTAACAAGTACAACTAAGTATAATATCAAGCCTCCAAAATACAGCAACATATTAATCTTAACTTACTTGGACTCCTTACTTGCTCACTTAAATTTCGACTTACTCAAGCTATCATTAATCATCCTTATAATACAAACGTGGTTTCAGTTTTCTATATAACTATTATAAGTTGATTTTATCCTATAACGCTTATTGTTATCTTTTGTTTAAGGTTTAATATACCTAATTATCTAGGTTTTTAAGTCTTTTACAATTCTTCTTAAATCATGTTAAGTTATGTTTCAGTTTTTGTATCGATTTCTAAATTAGGTTTTTAACTTAGTTTTTTGTTAGAGATTTATACGTAACCCTAAGAAATCATTCCGACCCATAACGTGAAATTAATCACATTATCTAGGGATATCCTAAATATCGCTTTTAGTCTCTAATTAATGTTCTAGTTCGTGCAGTACACCAGAATCCTAATTTAATTACTGAATTCACTCCCGTTATAAGAAAATCTTACATTTTTCATATAATTACCCTAATTTAAATCTCTTATTAGATTTATTATATATTCCTATTATTATCATAATATCAATTCTAACCAATATTTTCTTAATTATTAATTTCTCACACGTACATATTACACATTATCACCTAATGTGTTTATAATGTATACATCTAATATTCTCATCACTTCAAATATTATCTCCTAACATCAAATAACATTCCAAATATCTAAATTCATCCCAAATCAGATTTTGAACATAATTATCCTAAATTACCAAATTAACTTAAAATTTATCATTTTTACATATTATATATTCACTACATAATATCCTAATAATTACATCTAATACTCTAAATGTTACGAATAACATACTCCATCAAATTTCAATATCCTAAAACGTATAATTGTGCATCAAATTAGAAATTACCCATTTAATTACTTAATTAACCTTAAATTACCCATTTTATGCATCATTTTAAGGCTTAAAAATTATCTAAAAGTTTTGAAAATTAATTTTTGAAAAAGAGTTTCATAGCACTGTTCTATAATTCCTAAGTAATCTACACAAAAATTTTGAGTCTAAAAGTACACTTCTAAACCTATTTATTTTTAATTCGAAAAATGCTTAATTTTGCATGATTTCTTGAAGATGATATATTTCTAGATATAAATTCATCAAAATAAAATTTTTCCCTAAATCTACCTACTAAAATATTTCAAAATAACAAATTTCATAATTTTCTAATAATATTTAATATTTTTACATAATCATACAAAATCGGGTTTGAAAATTAAACTCAACTGAACTGGTGGCTTCGGCCACCGCCATGGCCTTGTCGGCCGGTTTGGGTGCCGCTACCACTGTGTGGTGGTGGTGGCTATCCACTCACAAGTGCTCATTAAAATTTTTCCCTAAATCTACCTACTAAAATATTTCAAAATAACAAATTTCATAATTTTCTAATAATATTTAATATTTTTACATAATTATAAAAAATCGGGTTTGGAAATTAAACTCACCTGAACTGGCGGCTTTGGCCACCGCCATGGCCTGGTCGGCCAGTTTGGGTGCCGCTACCACTGTGTAATGGTGGTGGCTGTCCACTCACAAGTGCTCGTTAGGTGTTGATTTCCTTATAAGGCCTTAATTGCACAAATTTAAGTAATTTTTTTGTAATTAATCCTAATACTCAATATTTCGTTTATCTTTATTTTTCTCACTCTCCAAACTGACCACATAAGCTTTTGTAATTTTTTAGGTATTTATAGAGCTCTAAGTAAATTATTATGTATTAAATTGATTAGACAATTGCCTTATATTTTCTTTTTCTTACTTTCTATTTGTTGTAATTTGATTAGTTACTTTTATTTCTTCAATTCCAGATTTTCATGCTTCAATTTTGGATGTTTCCTGATTTTTCCTTAATTAATTCTGAATTTTCTTTAATTATTTAACATTATTTTAGTTTATTTCGCGTATTTTAAGTAATTACGTGTATTTCTACCTATATGTAAATTCATATATAGTACAAATAAATACTCATAAATATTATTTAAATTATTTTATAATTTTTAGTGTGCATATAATTTATTCTTAGTGATTCGTTAGTTATTAGAATGCATTTTATGCATTTTCGACAAAGAACAAGTAATATACTTAAAATTTAGAAATTTTATGTTCTTTTATTTTATTACTTATTTTCCTAAATTCAAACTTACAAGATCGCTTTTACTAATATTTCTAACTTTATTTGATAATTTAAGTTTGATTGGATTTTTTAACCAATCGCCTTAAATTTTATGAACCAAACTCTAAGTAATTGATTGTGAGTCTTACAAATCTTATCGTTCAATAAGAGATATCAATTTTCTGTAGTTCTGAGGAATTGTGGAATTTTGAATATCCATAGTTAATTATATATCACAATAAGTTAATAAGTTAAAAATAAAAAAATCTAGTAGGTAATTAATTAGAGTTTTGTAATTTCTGACTTATAAGACATTTTTTGTATTATGGATACATATGTGATATGAAAATTTTAAACAATTCTACTAGACCTCCGTTAAGGTCATGATAGTAATATTCCTCAAACAGAGTGTACTAAAACCCTTATTACTGAGGTGCCATTTAGTGTAACAACATAAAGTCAATTGAAACTTCAAGGTTAAACATGGTTATTGGGAACACTTTTAAGATAAGTGATGATTTAAGAAGCAATTAACATTAAACACAAAATTACGAGGAGTACAAGCGAATGGTATCTCAATATATGGACTTATCCTATCTGGTCATTACTATAGAATTAGGTTATAGTATCTACGTTTATTTCTTTTTCTTTTTTCTTTTTTTTTTCTTTTAGTAGAACTTAGAAAATAAAAATATAATATAGTTTTGTATTCATTATTATTTTTTATAATGTATGTATAAAGTAACTTGAAACTTATAACTAATTATATCTTATATATCTTAGAGTATATGTTTAAGATTATATATAGGGTATGGAGACACTAAATTTATAACTATATCTTACTTTATGAAAGTAGATTCTAGAAAATCATATCTAAAATGTATCCTATGAGATTTAATATACATTTGAAACCGAAAGTCAAGTAAAATATTATAAGGCACATGATATAACGAAGTCACCTACTTAGCTCTATTAATATGTCACGCCTTGCAAGTTCACATCAAACATGATATGATTATTAAATTATAAATAATTATTAAATAAATGTAAAAGTGTTATTATTAGTCTAAGGCATTCAAGATTTTACAGATATACCCAAGCGAGATCTAACTTGCCATCTAATAATTTAAATTGTCATAAAATGATATTATATGTTATCGAGGCATTCAATAACTTCATGTCATAAATTATAAAATTAATCAATGCTGAGATATCAAATATGTTATTACCTCATAGAAGAAATGGCAAAAAATGGTGCCCCTTACTGTATAATTACTGTACATGACAACCTTGAATAGATAAAAACATAGGACGTCACCAAATGAAAGCAAATCCTACCCATATTTCGTTCCGACAGCATGCATTTGTCTTCCAATGAGTCGGAAGGAGACCCAATGGACAATATGTGTACACGCACGTTTCTTAATAATACATTATCTCACAGCATGACTAGAAACCTGAAGTTCCGACGGTACAGCCAGCGGTTTCAGAAGATCTTTTATATCATCCTTCCACTGTATTCACAGCTGGAAATGTGGGACGAATGAAAGGGTACTATTGACTGCTTTTTCAAAGAATGATTGATCAGTTCCTTGGACTTTTTTATGAGGGTTGAGAAAGGCTTCATAAAAAATGCCAAACCATATTAAAAAAAAAAAAAAAAGAAAGAAAAAAACCGTAGGCCAAATTTTACTTTACAATCACTTGAAAATGATTATAATACAATCACTTTTAAGTATTGTTAACGAGCTTTTTATACTATGATTCGGTGATGATTTATTATAAAAATAAAATTATCAATAACTTTTACAAAAATCATTAGTAGCTTCCGTCACAAAAAACTATTGATAATTTCTTTTACCATTAATTGATTTTATTTATTATAATTTAGATGATATTAATTCAAACAAGACTGCACTATTATAAAAGTCCCCAAGAATGGATGGTAGGTACAAATATTAACTTCGGAATCTTTATATTATAGATCTAGGCCATTTGTGCACATTCGAATTTTATTTTTGCTTGCGCAAAATGTGACTTATTCTTAAATGAATTTTTTTTTCCCTTTTCTTTTTTTTCGAAATTCTTGAACGGGGGAATGCTTTTCGAGTGAGTGAGATTCCAATTTCCATGTGGGCAATTGCAAAGGGAAGGGCTTGTGTTGTAAGCATCAATACGACAATGTTGCAAGAGCGTCGTCAGTACCACATCATCACTATCTACTGCGTCAAAACAAACAATTATGATCAGAACTTCAGCGGCGGACACCATCTTCTAGCTCATAATTTAATATATATTTTTTTTTGAATAAACATAGATATTATTACATAAAAGAAAACATAAGTAGTTCCTGCATATAAAATAGGCTGCTAGTGGTAATTCTTGATCCCCAGAGGGTTGTCGATTTTGGATACGATATATCGATCAGTGTAGATATGACATCGGAAATAACATTAATTGACAGTATTTCAAAATAAAGTTGATTATGATGCACAATTGATTCTATGCATTTGACACGAAATGAAATTCAATATAACACGCTAATAGGAATTACATCATGATCATGAATACGTGTAGAGTTAGAGAGATAAAAGGTGAAGAGATTAAGGAAGAAATGCAATCAACATATACAAATTTTATCTTTTGTTTTAAGAGTAAATTGCAAATACTCTTTTATATATTTTACCCTACATATCTTTTATCTTTTATAATTTAGCGTTTAGTCTTAAATCTTTAAAACACGTGATTTTTAACATTGTGTTTTACTATTTTACACTTAAATAAATTAATTTACAATATACTAAAACACCATTTCATCATTTTTCAAAACATAAATTTATCATATAAGAGACTAAAGGGTACCCCTTTTTGTTTTTTTAATCTTCAAGATAAAGAATTTAATAAGTACAGAGGATTGTTACGTAGGCATGGGGCCCACTTTTATTCCAGTTGTTAGAGCACCAGTGAATAATGGGGATCTATATCCAAATAGTGGGCCCATTAGGGCACCACTCCCTCTGTTTAGTAGCAACTGTACATGATACCACTCCTCCAATTCCAAGGATCAAAATTCTCGAAGATACCAAAAGCAAATGGCTTTATTCCTTTTTTCTCGCCATTAGAAAAGGGAAAAAGCAACTTGTTTTTTTTTTCCAGATATTTAATGGATATGCTTATTTTTTCCAACGTGACAGAATAAAGCTGGAATGCGTTACGATAGAATTTGCCACTTGTTGTAGACCTTTTATCTTGTGATAGCATCCTTGGTTAATGCATTTTATTTTATTTTATTTTTTGTATAATATTGAGTTTTGGATTTTTTTGCATTTATATCTAAAATTTCAAACTAAATATTATACTAATTGAATTTTTACTTATCAAATTATTTATAAAATTGAAAGTTATAAATATCATGCACAATAAAATTTTTATTTATTGAATTCAATCACCTTTTAAAAGATAAAGTAATAAGTACTTATTAATTGAAAACTATAATGTTATGTTTAGTATTCAAGAATAGGTTAAGATAGAATTACGATTCATAATTCTATTCTTCTTTTTTATATTTTGATGTGTTTCTAAAATTTGAAATTATAATTTCTTAAAATTCTTTGATTTCAGTTTTAAAATAGATTTTGATTCCTTTCTAGAAAAAATCGAAATCACAATTTAATTTAATTTCATTTTATTTTATTTCATTTTTTTCTATTCTCGTTCATTTACTCATACTAAATATGGCCTAAGTGCAAATGATTAGAGTTAGAGGCAATGCACCCCTCTCTCTCATGTCTCAATCTCTCTCTCACTCTCACACAAGAATGATTCTTTGAAAACACTTCTTCCATTGCTCATCCTTTGTAAGTCTCATCTTCTCCTCCTCAATTATGGATCTTAGATTCGCTACTATTGATCCCTATATCATCTGATCCATCACTATCAAATTACAAGAAAAGATTCTCGGATTCACCATTTTCCTACCACTCTCAACAACATAAATTTACCATTATTACAATTCACTACATAAATTTACCATTATTACAATTATCACCACAATGAATCCACTGTCATAGGTCCAGTAGAGCCATGGTATCGGTGAGGTCACGGATTTTCAATAGCTTTTCTTAGAATTAGTCATCTTTAAATTTATTTAATTTTTTTTTTTTTTCATTTGTTGTATCCCTATGTAAGATTACTGTATCCTTAGTATAGGATTTATTGTAATCATTGATAACCTAGGCTTTAGTGTTTTTCTAGATGTTATAGTATCCTATATGAGACGTATTAACTCTAAAAGAAGTGTTTTTCTGCTTTTAATGAGATTTTCGAATCTTTTATAGCCCAATGATCAATACAGAGTTATCTGCTTAATGTGACTTAAAGATTTTACTGAAATGTAGTTAATCCTTGCTGGCGAGTGGAAGCATGTGTTTATATAAAAGTTAAATTTCAGTAATATAGATTAGGATTTTGAGAAAATCTGTATTCGTATATCCATATCAAGATGTTGTAGTATGAGAAACTCCACGTTAAGGGTTTCAATATCACTATTACTCTTGTCAGCTTACTCTCCTTGGCATGAGGATAAGATTTATGGATTTTAAGATATGAAGTAGACGTAGGGCGAATGGGAGAAAATTAAATTCGATAATTTAATACAAAAGGCAGCAACCCCAATGCTTGATGAAAATGGATAAGTTAGGATAATATAAATGCAAGTATTAATCTCTTTTAGAATCCCTCCAATTTTTTTTTTCCTTAAATTTCTTGATAAATTGCAAATATACCTCTTATATTTGCTTTATAAGTGCTTAAGCTTTTTATTGTTGAAACTAAGCTTAGAATTCCAAATTAAACAAAAAAAAAAAAAGTAAAAAAAGATGTGCTCTTAAACTGTATTTTACCATTGTGCCCTTAGATTTAATAATGAAAAAATATATATTAAAATTTTTTTATTATTTAATGGTCATTATCAGAGTGAAAGGTAGTTCGTTTGAAGATTTAGGAATCTAATTTTCAAAAGCAAGATGGCTAAATGACATAAAAAAAAAATATGAAAAGATATATTTACATTTTACATTTTAACTATATTCATAAAATAGTATTTCAAATATATTATTTATGAAAATGAATCTTATCAATTCACTCTTTTAGGAGCTACTATGTTGAAATTAAAAGAAAGAAAATAATATTATAAGAACATTATAAAATATTTTAAATATCTAAATAATTCCAATTATCTATATATGAATGAAGAAAATTAAAACTAACAAAAATTGAGAGGATCTAGGTGCTTTATATACTAATACTGAAGAAGTTGCTACAAGTAAAAATATAACAGTGAGGTCCGAAGCTTGACAACCTTATCCATTTGCTAACCAAAAGATATTTTCTTATTTGCCCTTTGTTTGTCCCTTTCTCCGTTGAGAAGCATAGGATAAAAACTACTATTAAATATATTTAATTGTCAAATATAATAAAAGTAAAAAAAAGAAAAGAAAAAGGGTCATAAAAATCTCAAGTATTTAAACTTAATCCATTTTTACAATTAATTACATTTTTAAAAGTGTCAATTTAGTATATGAACTTTTCTTATTTTACTATTGACTACTTGAATTTTGCTCCCTCTTGCAATTAACTACATAGTTCAAGTACTATATATAAAATCGAAAAGTTTGTAAATGATAAATTTACACTTTCAAACTTTAGTTAATTGTAATAATGAATAAAATTTAAGTACAAATGTAACTTTTATCCTCTTAATATTGTAGAAAAGTTAACTTTAGCACTACATTACACATTAAATACTAGAATTGTTAACATTCTTACAAAATAAATGCTAATTCGAAAATTTTAAGCGCTATCTTAAAATGATAAAAGTTTCCCTATCCTCATATAATACTGCAACTTGGTTCATGTTTCTATCAATCACAAACCATTTCATATTATAGATGAAGGGGTTTTGATTAAAGCAATCATATGCTAGTCACGTGAGTAGTGTATTATATGTGGTTTTAGAATAGTGACACGGAGATGATACTTAATGAAATTATTAGAAAAAGAACGACAAGTGGGAGAGAAAAGCAATTCTGAAGTCTCAAAAGTACAAATAATAAATAAGGGAACTTACGAAGCTTAGGACATTGATCTTATAATTCTTGAGTAATTGAAATCGTTCTTTACTTGAACGCTCATTTGATCTTAGAGAGTAGAAGTCTCACAATGAAACAACATTTTTCTAATTTTTAAAGTTATATTGAATAAGAAGGAGTGATTGAATATTTATAGACTCTTAGATTTGATTACATCCATTGGATTATTTTGATGATCCATGAATGAGATAAAGTTTTACTTGCAAAAGGCTTAAAACCAATAACCTTTCTCATGGTACATGATCTTGTATAAAAGAGATTGAAGGTTGATGGATCGATCCAACGATTCCTATTTTAGGCCCATCGAGCTAAATTTTTTTTAATTGTTCAAAATGTAAGTCGAACTCCTTAAACCTTGTCATTTAACACGTTGAGTCAAGCCAAATAAGCAATTGGCTTAATTTAATAATTAATAAAGCAATATTTAGCCCTTCTACACATATTATACGTAAATATTTATGACACGTTTGATATAAAAAATGCAATAATGTGAAAATAGAATAAAAAATTTTTACAATAAAAAGGGAATAACCAATTTCTTAAAGTTATTTTAATATCTTATGAATAGAAATGAAAATATGCTATAAAAAATCCAAGAATAATAATTGTTCACTTGGTCCTGAAAAGAAAAAATATAATTTCTTATTTTTTAATAATAATAATAATAATTCCATGAAGCAACCAATTCACTAACCATTCGTAAAAATAAGTCTGGATAAATAATAATTATTTTATCTCGCCTTTCTAAAGTCATCTGAATGTGATCTTGATTTAAATCTTAATTTCTAGGTTGTGCTAGAAGGCAATGGAAAGCAGACGTGACATGTCTAGTTGCTCAGGTTGTCGATAGGATTGAAGCATGATATTTATTAGCATATCTTTTTCAGGAAGGGATCGAATCTCTAACATTCAAATACTTTCACAAGGACACCAAATAGTCAGTTGAGCTTATCTACGTAATTGCACGCCTGACAGTGAAATTGCCTCAGAATGTGAGAATTCATTTATATCAGACTTTTACTTGTTGGAGAAAAACAAAATCTGGATGAATTTTAATTCATAATTGACAATCTAAATAAGTGGACCCTTTCTAATTTGTAAATTTAATTAGTGCGCTTAAGGTAAATATACTAATTATTGGCACCATCCCTCTTCGATTAATAAAATGTGAGAGCAGACGATCTTTACAAAGTATAAACAAAATGAAAAGATAAGGCTTACATTTCATAATTATTTTATACGTATTTAACTCCCTATCTATGAAGTAGGATACTTAAATCCTATAATCTTTACAAAAATATGACAGAACTTTCCTATATGATCATTTTAACCTTAATTTTATGTATTTTTAAGTTTCTTTTTCCACTGATTTATTTAAGGGTAAAATAGCTTCTTCTTCTTCTTCTTTTTTTTAATTCTGAGGTATCTAATGCTCAATTAGAAAAATAGGAGGTGAAACACACATAAAATAGTATAAGAAGCTCTATTTACAATTTACCAAAAAAGAAAAAAAAAATCTTTAATTCTTTCTCTAGTCTTGTTGAAAAACAAAATATGTCGAAGAAACATATATTCTTTCTATCATGATTCAGGAGAATACATACATTGGTAAGTTAAATGATACTGATTTACCTTGATAATAATGAGAGAGACTCTATACTACAAAAAAAAAATTGATCAAAATAATAACAAAAAAGAAATTCACACGAAATATAATCGTAATATTTAGAAACTGATCTAGCTGTTTTTGCAACATCATTAAATATCATTAGCGTAGCGAGGCCTATCTTTTATTTCATACATAAGATATGATTTCTAATTTAATATTATTTATATTGAGAGTTTGATAGAGATATAGAAAAAAGGACAAAATATTTCACGAAATTTGATTTTTTTTCTCTAAATAATTATTTAAATTATAAGGAAATTGCAGAATATAAAGTCATTTTTCTAATATTACTTTTATACTATATTCTAATCTAACTTTAATTATCAACAATAAATTGTGTACCATGAAATCTTATATATGAGTTATCTTGAACGACTTGATAAATATTGTGTATTTAGAGTATTATTTCTAAATGATAGTCGGCTTTCTCTTGTGAAAAATAAAGATAAATTAACCTTTTTCTTTTTGGGTTATTAAGCCTTCTTTTTTATTCAAACGAAAAATATTAAGCTATTTGTAAATAAAACATAGATAAACTAAACTTATATTCCCTCCAATCTTAGCGGCTAAACAAACTCTACATAGACTTCATCTTCTTCTTACAAATGCTTCTATCACCCTTCCCTCTGGGACATTTAGGGGAATGCCCAAAGAAGTTAAGCAATGACTATGGGAACAAGTGGAGTAAGCCAGTTAATGCTGAAGGACAATTAATCATCCTGATCGATTAGCTGATGGTCGATTGAGTGATGGTAGTTGTAAATATGAGGGTTCGATTGGAGTAATCACGTGCATGTTGTGTGAGTAGCGTACTACACGTAGCTTCAAAAAAATGATACGAGACTGTTAACTGAAAGGATAATTAGGTGAGAATAAGGCAAAAAAGAGGAACAAGCAATCTCAGTGTCTTAAATGCACAAGTAATAAATAAGGGAGCATTAAAGGACTTCAAGCGTTTACCTTATAACTTAAGCGAATGAAATCAATTCTTTGTCTGAACACTATTTGATCTTAGAGAGCAAAGTTTTCACAATGGAATACCATTTTTTCAATCTTTCTCCAAGAGTTTTAAATGATGAGAAAATGCTTGGTATTTATAGGTTTTTGGGCATAGTGGCATCCGTTTGATCATCTAGGTGATCAACGAATGAGATAGAACTTACTTGATTCATGATTATCTAGAATGAGTTAGCTAATAGGCTCAAAGCCAATAGCTCTCCTCATAAGTGCATGAGTCTGCTTAAGAAAGGTTAGAGGTAAACGGGCCAATCTAACAATTCTTGTTTCAAGCCCACTAAGCCAAATCTCCTTAAATTATCCCAAAATGAACTGAACTCTCTAGGCCCTATCACCTAACCTAAGGAGTCAAGCCTAAATAAATAATAGGCTTATCCTAATAACTAATATAACAATTTTTAACCCTTTATATTTTGCCCTTTAACCAAAAGTCCCTTAGACACATTGAAGGGGGTTTTGGTCATTTCCATAAGTTGTTTCTTCAACCGTTATGTAGACGCATTAAATGTTAACTTTACTTGATTATTTTTAATATCTACGAATTGACGCTTCTTTTAGATCACTAGCGAGCTGAGTATATACTAGTATTCATTTTGCTATCAGAGAAAACATATTTTGATATGCTTTTATATTGCACTATTGACTTATTGCTCACATGACAATGATTTGCTAGATAATGTATGTGTGGTGGCTCTTCTTGGTATTCCTTCCTCAGACAACTTAATACAATATTCTCCTTTATATTTTAGAATCTTTATCTACAGCTACCATATCCATAAAAAAATATTTATAAAGCCTTCTCTATAAATGATTTAGAGAATTCTCTGAGTTTCAAGTCATCATCAAACCTACAAGGCTTTAGGGTTTCAATAAATTTTAGTAGGTATCCCTTCGTACTTTCCTTCTTGCCATTGAACAGCATGAACTTAAGACTTACATAGTCCTTAGAATATGGCTTCGCTGCGATACGTTGGTGATATGGGAATCTTAACTCTAGTACCCCCATAGATGACCTAGCTTATATTTCTTTCATATAAATGTTCAAGTCTTCCTTTATTCCTTTATTATAAAGGAAGTCTTTAGAACAAAAGTTGTAGACATTGGTGGCAGAGTAGGGGCAAGATTGGGATGAAAAGTAGATCTTCCTAAGATTGGAATGGTAGGATTGGATAAAGGAGCAGACACTCGTAAAGATGAAGAGCCGCCTAAATGGACTCTTGCATTCTTTGGTGTAGGAGTTAGCTGTCGTGTAGGTTCTAATAGGGGGTTTCATAACGTCTTCCCTGATGGAGATCTTTCTCAATGGCTAAAGGATTAATTGGTTGAGCTAAGGTAGTAACGCTTGGCTATGCAGCAACTATAGGGTTTGGTAAAGCTATACCTTATTGTGCAGCAACGGTGGTAGCCATCTCAGTAAAGATGAGTTAGAATATAGCTATAAATTGATTTAAAGCCTTTGTAGCTTCCTGCATTGTCCACTTTGTCTATATGGGATCTAAAAGAACCTTAGGCGCTAAATGGTCTTGGCTAATATTCTCAAGCGGTAGAAGTGGATTCTGTGCAGTAAGCTCAATATTAGTGTTAAGCTCTTAGGATATGGTATCAAACGTACCAGTTGTTCTCTTCTTAGGAGGTACCATATCTCTGTAATCACTCTTCCCCAATAAAGTTGCCAAAATGTAGATATAGGGGCTCGATTGGAGTAGTCATATATGTGCTACGTGAGTATATGTGATTAGCGTGCTATACGTAGCTTTAAAGAAATAACGTGAAAATATCACCTGAATGGATGATTGGGTGAGAATAAGGCAGGGATAAGGAATAGGTAATCTCAGTGTCTCAAATACACAAGTGACAGACAAGACAGCCTTAGGGAATCTCGGGCGTTCACCTTATAGCTTAAGCAAATAAGATCAATTGTTTGCCTGAACGTTATTTGATTTTAGAGAGCAGAGTTTTCACAGTGGAACACCATTTTTCTAATCTCTCTCCAAGAGTTCTAAATGATGAGGAAAATGCTAGGTATTTATAGGCTCTTGGGCACGGTAGCATCCGTCAGATCATCTAAGTGATCAACGGATGAGATGGAGCTTGCCCGATTCATAATTATCCAGAATGAGCTAGCTAATGGGCCCAAAACTAGTAGCCCTCCTTATAAGTGCATAAGCTTGCCTAAGAAAGGTTTGAGGTGAATAGGCTGATCTAACGATCCGTATTCCAAGCCCACTAAGCAAAAGCTTCCTGAATCATCCTAAAATGAACTGGACTCCTTAGGCCCTATCACCTGGCCTAAGGTATCAAGCCTAAATAAATAATTGGCTTATCCCAATAATTAATATAATAATTTTTAGCCCTCTACAGTAGTTAACCAATTAACAATTGACTAAGGAATCAATATCATTGATTTTTTTAAATTTATTTTTCCATCCCTTTCAATTCTATTTGTTTTATGTATTTTCCTTTTTATATAATTGGTTAGTGTTTATTTTGGTGGTTTATACATAAAGGCATCCAGAACTAAACATACATTATTCAAACTTTATTCTCATATTAAATATCAATGAGAGTTATCTCCAATATTATTCTTATCAGTTGACTCATATTGATTGTAGCAAACTCTCTTAGGGTGTTGTACGATTATTATGCGTAATAAATAGTTATATAACACTCTTTGGTCATGAGTAACATTAATCTTAGATATCATCAAACTCGAATTCGATTCTTGTAATTGGTAAGTCATATACAATTATAGAACTTCTTGTATTTATTTGTTAGATTAAACGCTAAAAACCATAAAAATCCCAAAATTTCTATATTGAAATCATGTAAAAACCCTAGAATATTAATATCAAATTTCAACATCTATAAGATATGTTCAAACCTTAGAATCTATCCGTATCGTATATATATATATATATATATATATATATATATACACACCTCAAAGTAACAGTTCAACAGCTAGCATGTTTGTGATTGAGTAGCATCATTTGTAGTTGTGCTTGTGTTGTGACTCTAATAGTGAATTCTTGGTGTAAAGGTGCAACCTTTGCCAGTAAGTTAATCTTAAAACTCATCCGTATAGTTAAATTCTTGATTGTTGAGGATATTTACTAAAGCATCAATGATAATGTCTGTCGTAACAATAAAGGTGGTTGGAAGGGACATTATAATGTAGAGGAATCCTTTGTAAGGCAACAAAGAGTTAACTAAAACCTTGCTTGCCTCTATGCCGATGCATATGAAGGTGATGGGAGCACCTAAGGTAAGGGGACATGATGATAGTATAGACGTAATGGGGTAAGAAGGAAGTGATTGGCAAGATAGTGAGGATGGTAAGTGTAGGGAGATTATCAAGTTGACAGAAGGAAAAGTTAATAATTTCAATGAGTAAATCAAGCAAAATCGAGAAACTGAAATAGTTAAATTGAAAATATCCCCCTTCCCCCCAATTCGATGGTAGCAATTGTCTTGGCGATTATACAGATTGGGAGCAAAAGGTTGAAATGGTATTTAAGTGTTATAAGTAAGATGAGTATGAAGGTAAGGTTTATGACATTAAAGTTTATTGATCATGCTAATCTTTAGTGGAAATTTAAGGAACAAATCTTCACCAACTTAGGGGTAATGATGTAGATCTAAGCATTACAAGATGCAAGAGATGTGTAAGGACGCTTATGCTATGTTTAGTATATAGGAATGAAATCACGATCCTAGCTTCAATTTCCTTTCCCTATGTTTGGAAGTGCATTTGTAAATGGAATAAGAGATTCCAAATTGAAGGAGGAATTCAATTCTGCCTTCTCAAAGGTATAATCGGCGATTCCATTCCTCCTTCATTTATTACTATTAATCAAATTACTTATTTAATATTTAATTTAATTCTAACATTTAATATCTAAGGGTATTTTTTTACAATTATTACTACATACACATTTAATTTCGCTCTTGATAGGAATTAACTCCTCAGGTCAATCATACGCAACCGAATTAGAGAACAACAAGGACTTGTATGAAGAATACTAGCTCAAAACCCCATTTAGGACAAGGATTCCTATCCTGACCTCAATCTTTCACATTTCTACTTATTCGAGTACCGAGCTCTAGTGAGAACTGACACAATTTCTAAGCTACCAAGCATATGTACCGACCTTTTGAACAACAATGCACATTACTGAGCTCATACCATGATCCAAGTAGCTCCCACGCTGATCAGCATCAAACCTATGTTCGAGCTGAGCTGCTAAGATACTCGATCTAGAGGAGACTAAAATATCCTTCAGTGTCTAAGCTCTAAACTGAACCAAACCAAGTCAACTCTGACTGATGACTTCCTTCTAACATCCTTCGAATTGAATTCCACTAATGCTAAGCCACCTTAAGGTGCACTTCAACAAGACCAATCGCATTCTAAACCACTAGTCACCTCTTGATACGTGTCTTTTAGTACAACATTTTAGAAGGATTCCTTATTTTTTGTATAGAATATTCTATGTCCTTCTTGCCCTTCTTTAGCATGTCTTATGTTATCATATTTGTAAATTACCCTTTTTTTTTTCTTTTTCATGTATGCATTGTAACCATAGTAGGGCTAGTATATAAACCCTCATTTACTTGTACATAGCATCATACCTCATTATTAATTATCATGAGTTTCCCTTTTGACCAACCTTAGTGCTCTCCTTTAGTCTTAACTCTTATCTATTCCTTTTAGAAAGGGGTAATGGCAAGTGACCCTAGTTCAACATTCGTGAGTTATATCGAGTGCTTGGATTAGGCCAAGTAGGGCCGATTGGTGTGTCATATTTGATTGGTAGTTGCTCGGATTTGCTAACCTCTTTTACTTTCTTTCCATTCTCATCCGTTATGGTACTTCTCCATGTATATGATCCTGGAAACACATTAACTTCACTGGTATCAAAGTACAGTTCCGAGAAAGAGTATGTGAAGTTGTAGTGAAGTTTTATTTGTATTGCTATTAGTGGTTGGTGTATTCTTTCCATAGCTGCTGTAGTGTATTCAAGTGAAGTAAGTTTTAAAGTTGTGAGCTATGAAGTAGTAGTTTGTGGAGTGCTAAGTGCAATTTCCATTGTTACTTTGTTATACTATGTTTCATTACTTTAAAACAAAGCAAGTTCTCTTCTGTATTACTTATGTGTCAAAAGTTGAAGTTGTTGGAGCATATTAATGAGATTTTCAATAGTGAGTAGAGTGTTTACTGTGTATTGTGTTATCAACTTGTTAGAAGAAGTAGTACACTATGTTGGATTCAATTGTTCATAGCGTTATTAGTGACCAAAATAGTGGTGTTCATGTTAAGTAAGGCTAAAATGACAGTAATACCCTTGGGTCACTCAATGATAAGCTTAACAAACTTACAAATCTTATTGAGAGTACGGCTACTGCAATGCAAGCCAAAAAAGCAGCAATCACAAAGTATACCTCATTGTAACCCACTTAAGAACATTCCTGAGAGACGATATGGCTAAGGTGGTTAAGCTAATTGCCCAGTCTGACCCTACCAAGTTAGAGGAGTAGCAAATCGAGCTATTAGATGAAGGTTGAAGTTGAAAGAGATTAAGGAAGATGATGAGGAGGTAGATGTAAGGAAGTATGGAGAGGAAGAAGCAGAGGTTGAATATTATGAAGCACAAGAGTAAGGACGCTGAGCTCCTCGAGGGCTTGATAATGTTAAGGTCCAAATTCTGCCCTTTAATGGAAATGGAGATGCAGATGAGTATTTTGAGTTGGAAGAGAAAGTAGAGAAGGTGTTTGACTATTATGGGTATATTAATGTTGTTAAGGTTCAACTTGCTACACTTAAATTTTCAGGGTATACTACTATGTGATGGAAAAATTTGAATGTAGCTAAAGCAAGAGATTGAAGACAAAGTGTAAAAACTTAGAAAGAGATGAAGAGATTGTTGAGGGGAAGATTTGTATCAAAGACTTACCTGTAAGACATATTTGCTAAGTTATAAGAGCTTCACTAAGAAAGCCGATCTATTGACAACTATCTAAAAGAATTCCAAATGTGAATGATATGAGCAAACGTAGAAGAGCCCAAAGCTCATATTGTATCCCGATTCATTTATGGACTTAAATGTGAGATTCGCAATAATGTAGAAGTACAGAGGTTTTATCTACTAGAAGAGGCCATTAAAGTAGCATAAAGGGTTAAAAAGCAAAGGAGAAATGCCCTAAGTAAACCTTGAATGAGTTTTTCTTAAGCTCCTACTCCACACCGACCTACTCATGCCAAATAGAGGAGACCATCTCAAGCTGAGGAAAAACATGACCAACCTGATGATAGTTAAGCAAGCTAGAAGAGCCGAACTGAAGGTAGACTGACCCCGAGGATATATGAGAAAGGACAGACCTCTGGAAGGACAACGAGTGAGGTAAAATGCTTTAAATGCTTAGGTTTTGGACACATAAACATAGTTGCTAAGTGTCCAAACCGACATATCATAGTACTCTAAGGAGATATAGTAGATAGCACCGATGAAAGCGAGCTAGAGAAGGAGAAGAATGCTGGAAGAGTTGAAGCTAAGGAGGAAGAGGAGACCTGTGTCTATGCTAACCAGGGAGAGGTAATGACACTAGTACTAAGCTCCTTGTCGAGCTCCGAAGAAGACCAAAGAGAAAATTTGTCCCACACTAAGTGTACCATCAACGGACAACTATGCACCATCATTATGGATAGAGGGAGATGTACCAATGTAGTTGCACAGCCCCTCATATAGAGGTTAGGATTGCTAACCTCTAAGTACCCCTAACCTTATAAACTACACTAGCTACAAGATAAGAGTACTCTACACGTCACTGAATAAGTATCTATTCCTTTTAGCGTTGGGAATGTGTACAGGGACGAAGTAATATGTGATGCCATCCCCACGGGAGGTTCACATCTGTTATTTGGAAGATCTTGATTGTTCGACTAACATGTTACTCACTATAGATATAAGAACATCTATGCCTTTATTAAGGAAAGAAAAAAGATCATTCTTCAACCCATGACACTAACCTAGGTGAATAAGACCTATAACCAGCTCACCAAGCTAACAAGAAGAAAGCCTTAGCGATGAGCCAAAGAGAGCTTCGAGCTATTAATAAGACTGATGAGCCTATGTTTTTGTTAATTAAGAGATTATTAGAGTTAAGAGATCTAGAAGATGTGCTTAATAAAATTTGAAGATTAATTGTTGAATTTTCCAACCTATTCCCCAAAGAATTGTTTAAGGGGTTACCTCCAACCTAAGGCATAAAACATTGTGTCGATCTATAGTCAAGTGCAACTCTATTGAACCAACCTACTTACAAAATGAATCTTGAGCAGACAACCAAGTTGAAAAGACGAGTAGATAAGTTGATAGAGTGAGGTTATGTGAGAGAGAGCATGAGTCCTTGTTTTGTACCAGCTCTGCTCATCCTAAAGAATAATGGTTCATGGCATATGTACATTGATAGTCGTGCTATCAACCGTATTACTATCAAATACAGATACCTAATACTAAAACTCGATGACATTTTAAATGAGTTACATAATGCTTATATATTTTTGAAGATTAACTTACGAAGTGGCTATCACTAAATTAGCATAAAGCCTGAAGATGAATGGAAGATTACAGTCAAGATTAGGCATGATCTCTACGAGTGGTTGGTTATTATTATGCCTTGAAGCAGTAAAGTTGTAACAATTTTGCCGTACGAATCATTTTAAGATAGAAGCTGACCATACAACCACTATTATAGACCTAATTTACACAAGGTGTTCACAACTAACTCGTTTTGAAATAAACAGTTCATAAATTAAATAAATTATTTAGCTAAAAAAGTATGAAAATATATATATACACTAAGATTCAAATATTACAAATCATGTTTGCAGAGTTTCATCATACTATATTTCCGAAGTAATACATTATTTGAAAATGGAAGATTCTAAAATAAAAGCTAGGACCTTAAAACTATATATGTTCTTCAAATATAATTTCTCACTCCTCAGGATCCAATAGTTGCTAGCTTTAAGATAAATATAGACCGCTTCCTAGCTAGCATTTGTAACAATATCCATAGGAATGTGAACAACCACAACTCAATAAGTTAAGATAAAGACTTAAAACTTTATGTTAAACACAAACAAGGTGATCAACCAAATTAGTTAGATGCTATGCATGTATAAGCCAATGCCATCGTATAATGTTGTCCAGCTTGTTGTGAGATCAGAGAAATTGCACTCGCTCTAATCCGGGTTGAAGAGTTTCCATTTAATGCAACAACTTACAACAAAACCCAAGCTTGTGTAATAGAGACACTACTCTTCCCACGACTATCTTCGAACCATTGACTTCACCTTCACTACGACTTCCTCACTTGTCACTTAATTCGATTAAAGATAAAGAAAAAACCAATTATGCTATCCAGCGCTATCCCTTTCGAAGGGGTCGGTATTTGGTTGGAGAACTCTAAGTTTCCCTTAATGGGTTGCAATGCAAATCCGATTTAGAATTATAAGTCATATATTTAGTTAAATCTAGTTTAAGGTGTTCAATCATTTTAACAAGTCATACAAATACAAACCAAAACAGTATACTAGAATCACAACATCAATACAGAAACAAGCACATGCACATAGTTAACTATCTATCAAGTACAATTTCAAACCTTTGAGTACTATAAATTAGCATTTCAAAATACAGTAATATATTAATCCTAACTTACCTAGACTCCTTACTTATTCACTCAAATTGCAAGTCATTCAGGCTATCACTGATATCCTCTATAATATAAATGTTATCTTAATACATGTACATAACTATCTTATATAAACGTTATTTTATAGTTATTTTATGTTATCTTTAGTTTAGGGTTTCGGTATTCTTAATTATTCAGGTTTCTTTTTTTAAGTCTCTTAAAGTTATTCCTAATTTAGGTTAAGTTCTGATTTAGTTTTGAAGTCAGTTTTTAAATTAGATTCTAAATCAGTTTCTAATTATGAGTTATACAAGAGCCCTAAAAACTTGTTCCGAATCATAATATGAAATTATTTATATTATAATCAGGTATTCTAAATATCATATTTAATTACTAATTAGTATTCTAGTTTGCATGGTACACCCTAATCCTCATTTAATTACTGAACTTATTCTCAATGTGAGAAAAATTTACATTTTTCATATAATTATATAAATTTATATTTAGTATTAGATTTATTTTATATTAATATTATTATAATGTTATCACTTTTGGCATAATATTTTCTACTTATAAATATCCTATATTTACATATTATGTATTATTACATAATTCACTCCCAAATCATCTATTTAATACTTCTAACACTATATATATCATCTTTCATTCTCTAATAACATATCAAATGTATAAACATATCCTAAATAAAAAATTATATCTAATTAACCCTAAATTATAAAATTAACTTTAAATATACCATTTACGTATATATTTAGTATATATTATGCATGATACATACAACTAATGCCTCAAACTCCAATAAAGTTATGGAAAATATATTATAATTAGTAAATTATGATTGTTATATTATGATCGTGAAAAATACTAAGATAATTTAATATATATTATTCTCCGATATATTGATTTTAGGTCTAATTTTGCTAAAAAAAATAGCTTAAATTAAGTAAATGACCAAATAAAATTATAAGATTCAAACTAAATATTCCCAAAATCATAACTAAGCTTTAGAAGTCATTACAAATCAAATTAATTAAGGAATTTGATTAAAAACCTATTATTTCTTTCATATGAAAAACATGATAGATTAAAAAAAATAATTTTAATAAATACTAAACGTATAGTTTATCAAAAAATATTTTTATGTAAATTAAACATATCATATAAGGAATATGCACACAAAAAATTAGCTCAAAATAACATTTTTTACTATTTTTGAAAATTCATACAAATTTCGTTGGAATCAAGCATGTTCTTAAAGAATCTATATAAGCACTTCTAATTTAAAAAAAAAATGGTTTGATATTCTGATTCTACATACAAAATTACCTAGGGAAACCAAAATTTATAATTTTCCATGTATATTTGATATTTTTACTAGATTAAACAAATTCAAAAGGGAAATCGGAACTCACCGATCAATAAGCTTTCAACCATCGATGGTGGCTCTACCATTATCTACAGCTCTAGACATGGGGTCCACTATCTATTGGTAGCGGGTGTTCCTCTCCAAGTGGTTGTTAAATGTGGGTTCTCTTTATAAGCCCTAAATACACACTATTTTATCTAATTTTGCTAAAATTGTTTTTTCCTCTCTTCTCTCATCTCCCTAAATTTTTTCTAATGCTAAACTGACCAAATGAGGTTTTGGAAGTGATTTTCTGAATGGGTTTGGGATTTTTCTTCCAATTTTTCCTTACCAAGTGTCTCTTATCTCTTACTTTTTCACTTTCTAAATGGTCTAATCCTATTTGTTGAATTTTCACCTTCCATTTCTAGCTTGCCACACCTATGTTCTGGACAATTCCATGCCTTTTCATATTTTTCCTTGATTTTTTTTCTTATTTTCTTTGATTATTTAGCATTATTTTAGTATATTTTGAGTATTTTAAGTAATTTCGCATATTTTTACCTATATACAAATACATATATAGTACAAATAAATATTTCTAAATATTATTTTAGTTATTTCATGATTTTTAGTGTGCATATAATTTATCTCTATCGATTTGTTAGTTATCGGAACTCGTTTAACGCGTTTCTGATAAATAGTCGATAATTTACATATAATTCAATATTATAATATTAATTATTTTCCTAAATCTAAACATACGAAATCACTTTTACTAATATCTCTAATTTTGTTGTAAAATTTAGGCTTGATCAAACAATTTACTCGATCGCCCTAAATTTTACGATTCGAACCCTAAACGCTAGATTGCGAAGCTTACAATTATGTCATTTAAACTTACAAATACATCGAGCACATTTATGCAACTTATGAACTATGTGATGCATCCATCGCTCGAAAAATGTATGGTGTTGTACTTTGATAACATATTAGTGTACAGTGCTATCCTGAACAACCATGTTCAATATCTCAAAACTATTTTTGACATTCTACTTACTGAGAAGTTATATGGGATCCTAAAAAGTGTATGTTTTGTCAAAGAGAAGTTGTCTTTCTTAGGTATGCAGTATTTAGGGATGGAATCCGAGTAGATAAGGAAAAGGTCCGAGTTGTCTTAGAATGGTTGACGTTGAAGAATGTCACTGAAGTACGAAGCTTTCATGACCTTGCTTCTTTTTATAGAAGATTCATTAGGAACTTTAGTACTATTGCTGCCTTATTGACCGAACTCACCAAGAAAAGTGAAGGATTCTGTTAGAATGATCGAGCTTAGTAGAGCTTCAAAAAGATTAAGGAGAAGCACACTATTGCCCCTGTCTTAGCTTTGCCAAATCTTGACAAATCATTTGAGTTAAAATACGATGTGTCGAGCATTAGCATTGGTGCAATCCTAATGCAAGAATGCCAACCTATTACCTACTACAGTGAGAAACTTAGTGGTGCCATATTGAACTACTCTATGTATAAAGAAGGAATTGTCCTCTCTTTTTTGAGCACTAACCGTTTAATAACACTATTCTTTACCTTTAGAGTTTGTAATTCATACGGACCATGAGTCCTTAAAGCATCTTAGTAGTTAGAACAAACTTTCGAAGACGCAAGCTAAGTGGTTAGAGTTCATGGAAGAATTTTCTTATGTAATTTAGCACAAGAAGAGCAATGCCTACATGATCGCAGATGCCTTGGCCCATCAGCAAACTTTGTTGACCACCCTATAAACAAAATTGTTAAGATTTTCTCTTATTACCAAGTAATATGCTCAAGACCCACACTTTGGTCCTATTCTTGAGAAGTGTAGAGAAATAGTTATCATGGGAGGATATTACCTCAAGGATGGCTATCTATTAAAGGAAAGAAGGCTATGCATACCGACTTGTTCCACACACGAGCTATTGGTTTGGGAAGCTTATAGTGATGGATTATCTAGTCATTTCAGAGAGATCAAAACAGTTGAACTATTGAAAGAATATTTTTATTGGCTTGGTTTAATTAAAAATGTCCATAAGGTAGTTAAAAGTTGTGAAGTATGTAAACAAATAAAGGGGAAGGGAGAGTTGCATGGAGAGTGTATGCCCTTATCTACACTAACCTTACCTTAGGCTAACCTTAGTATAAACTTTGTCTTAGGGTTGCCCCAAACATCTAGAAAAAAAGATTCGATCTTTATTGCAATGGATCGCTTTAGCAAAATAACATACTTCATCCTATGCCATCAAACTAACGGTACTTTATATATTTTCGATATGTTTAGAAGTTGTTCGACTAAATGGAGTGCTAAGGACAATTATTTTAGATCAAGATACCAAATTCTTGAGCTATTTTTGGAAGACCTTTTAGAAAACACTTGGTACTAAACTTGTACTCAGCTTGAGTAGCTACCCTCAAATTGATGGTCAGACTGAAAGGGTGAATCGAACGTTAGGCAATTTACTCCAAGTTGTCATAGGAAAGAATTTAAAAGATTGGGTTTTATGTCTACTAGTTATGGAGTTCATATACAATCGAACTATCCACAATATCACTAGGAAGACTCCTTTTGAGTTTGTCTATGGTCTCAATCCCACTATTCCCGTAAACCTGATTGATACCCCCATAGCTTCTAAAGAGAGTCAAACCGGAGTCGCCTGAGTCGAAGAATTACAAGAGCTGCACCTGTCCATGGCAAGGAAGATGGCTTAGTTCAATTAAAGATAGCAAGAGATTGATAGTCGTAGCCGCCAAACTATTTTCTAAAAGTCATGTGACTTAGTATGGATTCACCTTAGCTAAGAATGATTTTTGCACCTAAGATAGGGCAAGTTATCTCCATAAGCTAATGGTCTATTCAAAATCCTAAAGAAGATCAACTGCAACGCCTACCAAATTGAATTGCCCAAAAGGTATGGTGTTTCCTCCACCTTTAATGTATCCAACCTAATTCCTAACTAACCAAAAGACAACCTAATAGATGTTGGCATAGAGCAATTGCAAGAAACCCCATCAGATTTGGGGACAAATCCTTCTAACCCTCCAGGAAGATGATAAGAATTAACTTTTTGGGTCAATCACATGCAACCAAGCTAGAGGACTACAGGGGCTTACACAAAGAATATTAGTTTGAAACCTCATTTAAGATGAAGATTCCTATATTAACCTCGATCTTTCACATTTCTATCGATTTGAGTGTCGAGCTTTAGTAAGTACTGATACAATTTTAAGGCTGTCGAGCATATGTGCTGACCTTCCAAACAACCAACACATTGTCGAGCTAATACCATAATCTAAGTAGCTATCGAGTTAACTAACGTCAAACCCCTATCTAAGCTGAGCTACTAAGATACTCAATCTGAAGGGGACTAAAGTATCCTTTAGTGCCCGAGCTCTAACTTAAACGAAACTGGATCAACTCTTACTAATGACTTCCTTCTAACATCTTCCAAATTGAACTCTACTAATGCCAAGCCACCTAAAGGTACACTTTAACAAGACCAACTACGTTCTAGACCACTAGTCATCCCTTAACACATGTCTTCTGGCACAATATTCCAAAAGGATTCCTTACTTTTTGTATAGAATATTCTATTTCCTTTTTACTCTTTTTAGCATGTCTTATGTATTCTATTTATAAATTACTCTTTTTGTCTTTTCCTTATATGCATTATAACCTTAGTAAGGCTAGTATACAAACCCCTATTTACTTGTATGTGGCATCATACCTCATTATTGATTATCATCAGTTTTCCTTTTGAGCAACCTTAGTTCTCTTCCTTACTCTTAACTCTTATCTATTCCCTTTAGTAAAGGGTGGTGACGAATGACCCTACTTCGGCATTTATAAGTCATATCAAGGCCTAGATTAAGCCGAGTAAGACCAATTGATAGCTATTCAAATTTGCTAACCCCTTTTATTTTCTTTTCATTCTCATTCGTTGTGATACTTTTCTGTGTGTATGACCCTAGAGACACATCAATTCCATTCCATTTCGTAGACATTTCTAAACTTGGGAAAGAATTTTTCAATCTGCTCCTCATTCCATTCCATTCCATTCTATTCTAAACAATTCCTACATATCAAATGTAACATTAAGAAGGTTAGGTGACAACTAAGTTAGTGAAGAAAAATAAGTTGATTAATGAAGTGTCAACTAAGCAAAGGACAACTGACAGGCTAATAGTCGATTGGGTGGTGATGGTCAACTGGCTAACAATTGACTGGGGAATCGATAACATTGATTTGTTTTATTTATCTTTCCATTTTTTCCATTTTTATTTATTTATGCATTTTCCTTTTTCCATCGTCTTTTAGGTTTATTTGGCAACCTATATATGAAGGCTTATGAAGTTACAATAGACGTTATTCGACTTCTCTTTCATATTGAATATCAATGAGAGTTTTCTCCTATATTGTTATTATCAATCAATTCATATTGATTATGGCAAATGCTCTTTAAGTATTATAAAATGTTTGTACGTAATATTAATAGTTTTATACATCATCTTGATTACTTTTTTTTTTTATCATGAATAACATTAATCTTAGATCTAGTTAGCCCCAATTTGGTTCTATATAGTTGGTTATAGGGTTGTCCATACCTCTTTATATTTATTTGTTCAATTAAACACCAAAAATTCTAGAAATCACAATTTCTATATTGAAATCATACAAAAATCCTATAATATTCATCAAATTTCAACGTTAAGTAAATACATTTCAACCTTAGAATCTCTCTCTCTCTCCCTCTCTCTCAGGGTGATCATCATGGGTCACATAGGTTACATGGGTTTATTAGGTCATGTGGGTTTAAAGGTTGTGGTGCATAGGTCATGTGTATAGTCCATGGTGGTTTTATATGGTAGTCATGATTAATACATGGAGTAGTCTTGAAAGAAGGTAGGAAGAACAAAACTAGCACAAATGAGAAGGAGTACTTAAGGATTAGAGAAAAGCTATTCATAGCTTACATCGTCTCACTCCCCTAAGTCATGATAACTATTCAATATTTGACGAGATTTTTTAGCTCACCAAATAGTTGTTTGTGTCAACATTATAATAGGTGCCTTTTATAGAATAACAAAGCGTAAACATCCCATTTTTGCCCTTCGTATAGCTTTTTCTAGAAACAAAGAAAAAGCCTAAAGTTAGCAAATAAATAAAAAATATTAAAAATAAAAGGATGGAGATATAGAAAAATTATTAAAAAAACAAAAAAAAAAACCATAAAAGTTGAAATTTTTGGAAAAGACAAAAGAATGGAAAGATAAGAAACAAATCAAAAGAATAGGAAACTTTTCAAATATATAAACTCGAAAATTGCAAAAGCAAGTCTTCTCAAGATCCATTTAACTACTACAAGATGGATTTCCAAAGAAAAAGTAATCTTTAGAGTCTAAATATACATATACGATAACGTAATCTTGTAAAGGGATAGCAAAATTGTTTATGTCCAACAAGATGGAGAGGTCGGACATCTAAAGGGTATTGTACATCTTCCTAATGCTAGAGGATATTCAAAATATGAATTTTCTGCCGGTTACACAAATGGTGATGGTAATGGCTCATACTACATTCGGGCCATGCAAATGGAGAATGAAGGTGCTATAGGAGAATAATGTGGCTTTAAGGGTTGTTTGATTTATTTTCCAAGTTTTTCTTTTAAACCCTAAGTTGATGGATACTTTATCATCAAATATGAGGACTCATCCTTTTAAAATCCTTGCGTGGAATGCTTAGGGTGCCTCTTTTAATGCAAGGCAACAGGTTATCCAAGGTTTGGTCTAGAAGTATGTACTACAGGTTGTAGTGCTAACTGAGACAAAATTAAATATGGAGAAGGGTCATATGCTGAGACAAAATTTGCGGTTCTTTAACTTGATTTGTGTGGAGGCTGTGGGAATGAGTGGTGGAATCATGCTTCTATGAAATGCCAATGTGGTACGAATCTCTAACCATCGGATCACCCAACAAAAAATTATGCACAAGTAGAGGTACCTCCCTTAAACTCTACATAGCTTTTTCTAGTGTTTATGCTAGTTTGAATTATATTATGAGATAAAGTCTTTAGCATAAGTTGAGAGAGCTAGCAAGCTTTATGTCTAGTCCTTAGATGTTAATAGGATATTTTAATGAAATTTTAACAAATGATGAAAAATAGGGGGG